>ML777633.1:0-37045 GCA_009831015.1 Picea engelmannii
CCACCTAGTTATACGACTCGATTCACAACTAGTAGTACTACAATTAAGTAATGTCTATGCTATCCGAAGTCCTACTTTATTACGGGTATATTTACGAATTCGCCTCTTGGAACATTATTTTGATTATATCGAATATCAACACATTCCTAGATGTCTAAATACATTGACTGATGCCTTAGCTAATTATGTGTTAGATAGACATTTGGGACATTTATGAACCAATCACACATCACATGTATTATACAACACAAAATAAGCCTGTAGAAGCCGTATATATGTATATAACGATCAAAATTTTTTACAAAAAGTTTCTATCCAATAATCAAAATATGAAGCCCATAGTTTCTACAAAATAACATCACGGATGACGCTCACGATAACATACAATTTCTCAGGCTACCCTACGGAGTAGTCGACTGAGAGACTCGAACACGCTCACAGTATGGCGCTGATAACGTCCTGGGATCTCCCCAATAGCGATGTCCAAGACATCTGTAGTCAACCCCTCTAAGTTCTGTTCCACTGCCTCGTAGTCCTCGGCATCCCATATTTCCACTGGAGCTGCTTCGCCTCGCCTCTGAATGGGAGATGTTCCTGGAGGTCAATACGGCCCCACATCTGTGTCATCAAAACAATTTTTTTGATTAGTCCTTGGATAAACATAAAAACATTTTATATAATAAAATTCGCAAAAACATTAAAAAAAGAACAAAATGTGTACTTCTCACCTAAGTCACTCCATTGAGCATCCTCAGGCATAACCAAATCTGGATCTCCTCGGAAATCCAAACCAACATATGCGTAGTTATCGATCATCAACATCTGAGGCCTCAACCAATCAAAAAATGAATCATTATAGTTGATTATAGGCCCTGCTACGTGTCGAGCCATGAGGTTACACCACCTCAGCATCTTCGGATCCCGTGGGGCCGATAAACCCCAATCTACCTGTAGTCGCAACAGTGGGACCCTCTCGAGGAAGAATGACACCAAAATTGACCCGTACCCGAACTGCTTTAGGTCACCCCTTCTGCACTTGTTCAGTTGTCTCTTCATACTGCGGAGAACTGCGTCCGACCAGTTGAAAACCCAAGGCTCTGTGCACTCTATTGCGTATTGGAAATATATTTGGAGAGCCATGTGTGGAGCCACCCTCCCAGCCATGTGTGCAATGGTGAACAATATAGTCTGTAGGGTCAAATATTGGACCCCCCAAATGGAAACCTTACCCTTTCTTCTCTCTGCCTCGGGAACACAATATCAACGAACATACTTTCTCATAGGAAGTCCATCGCCTCTACCTCCGGTCAAAGTAGCATGGTATCCATGTCGTGACAACCCCGTCAGAAAATAGATATCCTCGATATCTAGTGTCAACGCATGGACCCCTACGTGAAATAAATGTTGATCCACATCCCACATGTGGACCAGGTACTCTAAAAATCTGAGTTGGGCTCTCATTCCCGGGATCCTAAAATTTTTTAATAGCCCACATTCTCGGAGGGAAGTGACTGTACCTGGATCATTCCCGACAATGGCATCATCCTCCTCGTGGTCAACACCTGCAATGGAGCCACGAGAAGGAAGTCAACAACTTGTTTTAACCTCTTGCATAATTTTTTATTGAGAAAAACCACACACAAAAATCTATTTTTTGACCCTCGCAGGTGAAGCTTTTGCACAGTGCGAGATTCTCGCAGGTGCACTGAAGCCCACCTGTGGAAATCTTATATTCTCGCAGGTCCCGAATGGCCCACTTGCAAGAATGCTAGAGCGCATATAACAATCCTAAAATGGACTAAAAACTTTAAAGTTGCCAATAAAAATCAAAAGTAAACCATGGAAAAGTTGGAAAATTAGGAGATTACCTCATTGGTTGAAACTGTTTGCCGAATGATTGCTTGTACCTCCCACAATCGAGTAAAGAAATTTGGGGAAAAATGAGGTATGTTGGACAAGTTTTTGGCAAAGTAACAATGAAATGGTAAAAAAGGTTTTTTCACCCATATTTATTCACTTTTTACTATTTCTTGTTGTTTTTTTATATTATTTTTAGTACTTTGCTTAAAAAACCTAATACCCTAATAGCCTTGTGAGTATGGTTTTTCGAAGATATAGTGACTTTGAAGTCCGAACGATGAGGTACGAGTATTTTTTCTTTTTTGTTATATGTACGACTACTTTTCTAGGGTTTTTGTAGGAAAAACCTCGACCTCAGTCTTCGTTTGTTCTCGTGCTCGAAAATACATGAGAACACAACCGAGTATACTTTTTCTCATCTTTTCGTACTCATCATGGTAACACGAAAGCGACGAATGTGAGGGGGTATCCTTTAACATCTTTTCACGCTCCATAAAAACGAAAAGATTGCCGAGCGATCTTGTTCTTTTCACGCTCGTTAAAGTATTTGAAGAAAACGTTCGATGGGCGATAGTTTATTAATTTTTTGGTCTTGTCAAACTCATTTATGAAAAAGGAAATGGGAGAGTTCTCTTTAAGTGTTTTTCAGACTCTCAAAACATGAAAAACCCCCGAGTTTTCTATCCTTGGACTCGTTAAACAAACATCGAAAGACCCATAATGGGACCGAACCACTCCTTCTTAGGGTTTGTTAAATATACTTCGAGGGACTCGTCCGAAGGATGAGCTTACATCGACAATAATATGTTATATTCCTCAAGCTTGTGTAAAAATAAAGAGGTACTCGCCAGAAATGGTGGGGGAAATTTTGGGAAAGGGATGTGTTTTCGTATTCATATTAATGGCAGTAAGCGTCGCTCTTGAACATGACACCCCCTATTCTTCATAAGAATCTGGGCTGGGAAATCCATTTGTCTTTTGTCTGAATTGCTACAAGGTCATATCTTGGGTCGTCCTTGAGTCAGTGCTTCCAAGTCCTTTGTTGTGTCGTTCATATGTTCAAAAGATGTTCAAATGAGCCCTCCATTGAGTTGGCCATCTGCAGTTGTCCATTCTTGCTATGTCGGCCTTCTCTGTGTCCATTTCAACTCATATTCATACTTTGATTCACCTTGAAAATCTGTTACTTATTTCGTGTCATTGATGGGGGGTACATCAAGGCCCTCATGTGATGAGTCTTTTTCCGTCAACTCCAACTCATTATCCGGGAATAAGACTTAGAAATCATTTAGTACCTTAGAACCTGCATGCCTTAATGGCAGGTCTCTTCGCTTTCGACATGGATCTCACATTATTGGTCCCTGATCAAGAGATTCTGCCAAGTGTTCGACTTCAGCTCATTCATTCACATTCGTTCAGATTGTACGTCGATACCTTGGGAGTCATTGACATCAATGATGATTTCCCTCACACTTGTTAATGGTTTTCATTAATGATCGATAATCAAGTGGTTTCTACCATGTTCGACTTCAACACATGTAATCACATGGCTAGATTTGTACTTTCAAGTGACGAGATTGAAGACCCTGGGTCTCATCTTTTTGATCCAAGCTGCGATGGAGTGTGTATGATTTGTATCGACACATAGATCCACTTTGTATGTCGCGTGGCTATGTCTTAATTTGAGTCTTCTCACATAGATCCACAGTGTATTCCTGGTGGCTATGTAGCATTTTGACGACATGGATCCACGGTGTATGATTGGTGGCCATGGCCTACATTTATGATTTCATTCATTTGTGATCTGACCATGGGAATGCCTACCTCAGAACTGGTATTATATTCTGCAGGTGCTTGTTTGTTTACAAGTTTCCGACTAGGTGCGCTCCTTGTTTCTGACACACACATGCATTTTACAAAGTATTTCGGCTGTCACAAGTTCCAGCCTCATACTTTGGGGGGCATTCTGTTACACATGATTTTGGTCACTTGGGTGATGTCTCTACAGTTATGTGTTCAGGCTCTCATAAGGAATTTTTGCCTGAGAAAAGTGACTGTTGTCTTCTTCCACATAACATATTTTTAAGATGAGTTCGCAGGTTGACTATGTTGCAGGGTGCGAGAATCTTGATTCTCGCAGGCAACCCTATACCTAGCCTGCGCGAGGTGTTCGCAGTCTTCTCTATAGGTAGGGTGCGAACTTGTTTTAAAGCTTGAAAGGAAGAGGAAGTTATGAAGGTTCTAGAAGAGTATCTTCTAGAAAATGAGTTGGCATTCGCATGGTTGGCATCCTACTGACTTCTCATATTTAGTGGGATCATCCTCATCCCTTTAACCATCTCTCCTTCTCCTATATAATGAAAGGTTTCTCAAGGAAGAGGTTAAGAAATATTGAATGAATAATTGATGAGGGAATCGTGTGAAGAACTAGGTTTGGATTGAAGCTTGAGGACTCTATTTTCCTATCAAGTTGTACTGGATCTTCTTCATGCAAGTGTAGAGAAAGTGTGTGTGTTGGAACCAAGTACCACTGAAAGGAAGCTTACGACATCAAGGCGATCTGGTTGTATCTTCTACTTTCATTTAATATAATATGACGACATGTCCCTTTCCCATAAAATCACTCTTATTTTATTGCATAACTCCTTGATCATATGCATAGGTTGACATTGAATATACTTTGTTATCTTCACTTAGGTTGGTTTGTGTTGTCTTGGACCTGATATCACAAGAGCACTGGAGCGAAGTAGGAACAACATAGACCTAAGGAAGCGATATAAAGGTACGTCACTCATTCCTTCTCGGTAGTAGATTCAATGACTGCAACTTAGAGAAAGAGTCATGTCCTATCCTGTTTTGTTCTAGATCCAGGTGGATCTAGGTAGATAAGTTAGTGTCTGCACCTACCGATTTATCCAATAACAGTGATCTTTTTGCAAATGAAACCACACCTTATCACCAACCTGAAACTTGTGTGAAACATGATGCTGGTCATGTCGTTGCTTGTGCTTGGGATTGGATTTATGCATGATATCATGAAATGTTGTTGGATGTGTTGGATCCACTAAAATTTTTTAGCTTCTTTATCAGCCTCGGTCTGAGCATGGGAAGACTCTTCTTGTGAAGATGCAATGGATATATCTACATCGATGGGGGCCAATGGTTGGAACCCCAAGCACACTTGGAAAGAGTTGTGACTAATAGAGATATGGAGGGCTATATTGTAGATATGTTGAACATATGGAAGGTTATTATATCATGTACGTGGATGATTGGAGTTGTACATGTGCAAGATACGCATAATCATTCTATTGACTAGTTATGTTTGTTCCTATGTTTGCAGGTGGAAGGCAGTCGATTTAGTCATCTTGGTGTTCATTAGAGACCACAAGATAGACTAGAAGGTAATGAGGAACCTACTAATCCTATATGAAATAATGGTTTGTGGTATCCCAAAATGAACCCAAACATGCTCAAAGAATAGCTTTGCAGTGGCTTCGACTATGGTATTCTTCTTACACAACTCCAAAATGACCAACTTAGCGAACCAATCAACAACCACACAGACAACATTTTTACCATGATTGGTGGAGGGAAAACCTAACATGTAATCCATGGAAACTAACTCCTAAGGTTTTCCCGGGGTAGGTAGAGGAGTGTACAACCCATGCTTCTTAATGGTAGGTTTAATAATGGCACATGAAGTGTTGATATACCTGTTGATGTCCTGTCAGAGTTTTGGCCAATATAAATCCTTATGGAGCACTGCTACTATCTTATCCACACTGAAGTAGCTTGCCACCCCACTATAATATGCCTCCCAAATTAGCTTTGGATTCTCACTTGAAGGAACACAAAGATGGCCCAGATAGCACAAAGGTGCATTCTAGAGGTGAAAGTATGGAACTTGTTTACATGTGCTTAGTGTTTAACATGTAGCAGCGAAGTAAGCATTTTTTTCATACAATTGGGACCACCCAGAGCTCTCATGCCCACAAGAGTTAAGAACTGTGTTTAGTGCCACAGCTGGGGGTTGGATGAGGCATTCTGCAACACTGTTTGTGATACCATTCTTGTATTTAATGTTTAAGTGGAATTATTGCAAGCACGTGGACCACTTATAATGGGGGTCATTGTGTAATTTTTATTGTGGCCATTGAATTGAAAAGGTTTGTGAAAAATGGGATGATTGCTTCCTATCCCAGAATATAATGCTTCAATTGTCGTCATGCATGCATAATGGAGTACATCTCCTTGTCATAGGTGGGATACCCATGAATAGTATCAGAGAGTTTCTCAGTATGATAGGCCATCGGATTCCCATGTTGAGTGAGGACTGTTATCACACAATTTGTAGTTAGGATAATGGATTGATGAAAAGAGATCATACTAGCGTAACTGAACCAATCCCACCTACTGTCACCTCGATGGGAAGGTTCTTTCTATTTAGGGAGGTAAGGCCCAGGGGAGACGTCCTCGATGACCTGGGTTTTGAGAAGGCAAGAGGCTTAAGAGCTATAAGATAATTCCCCCCTCACAAGTCACCACCTGATCAGAAAGTTTGACTTATAGCCAATAGAGATAACCTGAAGTATAACCAAGAAGTATCCCTGCCCGAGAACAAAGCAACAATGAAACTACATGTGCAAGCTTGCTTGCTGGTTAGTACTTCATATAATCAATGACTTTCTGATAATAAGTAATTGATAAACAATATTATTGATGAAGCAAATCAAAGTTGTACAATAGAAATGATTACAATATCACTTCACAATAAATGCTAATGGCATTCAATGTAACAATATCAACACTTTAGGAACAACGCCTTAGCTAACCATTCAATTGCTTTAAAGATAAAGTAAATGCTGCACATAGGTGTTTATAGCATATAAAGATGACGACAATAATAGGGTTAGTAGAATTAGTCTAGGCTCGGGTTAGTATGGTTAGGGTTTGTTCAAAGGTATTGGAAGTTTATAGGATCAAGTTACTCAACACAAAAGGCCTTAGATCAGTGTGCTCCTAGGGTATATGGAGTAAAAAGGAGGACGCAAAAGCTGAAGGATCAAGTGAAAGTGGTAAAACTAAGGACAAGAGAGTTAAACCTTGAGGTGTTGCTATGGAAAGGCCTCAAGGATGGAACTCTAGGGGAGAGAGGCTCACTTTGGTGTAGAAAACCTAGGCCCTAGTGCTCTCTACTCCTTCCTTAGCTTAATGGCAATGACTAGCGTGAATAATAGTTGATAAGAGGTAAGACAAGAAGGTTTGTAAGCAACGTGTTACTAAAGCAAGGCTTTACTAAGTGAACCCTAGGGAAAATCGGCTCACCAAGGTGTAGAGACCTAGGCCTTGGTGGGTTTTCTCCTTCTTAGTTCAACAAATAAGAAAAAAGGCTAGCAAGAAGAAGATGGATGGAGTGTTTCTATGGCAAGGCTCTATCCTCTTCAACAAATCAAATGGCTAGAATGAAAGAATAGAGTGTTTCTAAGGTAAGGCTCTATCTCACTTTAGAAAATAAAATGGCTTAAAACCTTGGTAGGGACATGAGACAAGGACCTTCAATGTGTGCTTGTCACCTAGGGTTTGATTCAGAAAATTATAATAATAAATGCAAGAAAAAAACACTACTACCATTCAATCAAGAATTTTTGTACAAATTCACTTACATTTAACCAATAAATCACATAACAAAACCCTAGTTGTAACACATTCCACCAAGAGAAATGCAAAATGCCAAGAAAAAGTATGCCTTCAACAAGTGCGCCTCAAAATTTCATCCAATCACCCCAAAAATGGCATAAATTTCAGACCTCACTAATGAGTGAGTGAGAGAAGATGAAAAAATGAGAGTCAAAACCCTCAATTTATACAGTACAATGACCTAAATTTACTTTTTAGGTCATGAAAAAGGCCGACAAGGCCAAAATACTAAAATCATACTATTTTACATTAAATGTTTGAAAATTAAACCCTAATAAATCAATAGAGAGACACCATCTCCTTTCTAGGGTGACGTTATCCCCTTCCAGGGAAAATGCAACCACCTGGATCAAAATGTTAGCCCTCCTTGGGCTTCTCCAAGATGCCACACGTGCCAATACTGCCACACCTGCCTCCCAAGATGCCCATACTGCTGGGTGATTTCATGGGCTTGCTGGGAGATGTCCTGGGCCTTCCAAGGCCAACGTTCCTGTGGAGAGGGCTCAATACCCCTAGGTACAGTTCTGCTCAAATGCCTCTGGTGGATTCTTCTGCTCTTCCCTAGTACACATGTTTTTCCCTGTCTCTGCCCCCTGCTGGGGTCTCAAAATCCATCGAGTGAGATCTTCAACCCCATGGAGGTATGAACTGATCATCTCCCCATGTGTACCTGTCCATCGGTACCTATCCGTCGGGCATGATCCTGCACATCAACAACTACGCCCTCCATGGGCTCATAAGTCACAGGGATCATGGCAATGCCAATCACATCTAATCATCAATATTTATTAAACATTTGCATAAAAACCGTTTACCCCAGTCTAGTGCTAAAAAAGATTATACAAGTCTACAATACAAGTTTGGGGAAAGTGACAAGATGTCC
Organism: Picea engelmannii; assembly: GCA_009831015.1. NCBI lineage: Eukaryota > Viridiplantae > Streptophyta > Pinopsida > Pinales > Pinaceae > Picea > Picea engelmannii. The sequence continues at coordinate 8,444 of ML777633.1, forward strand.
TATTGGGCTAGAGTCTATTGGAAAAGGGTTTTTCATGGAAAGGATCAATTCCAAGTCATGTAAGTAGGTGAAGTGGATGGGGATTTCTGGGAAAAAGGTGCAGTGATAGCAAGGATGGATTAATGATGGGTACCTCTGTGGAGGGTGACCTGTACCTATCATGGATGCAAATATTTCCAAGCCCATTCATGCCTTTTAATCTTCATTTTTTCCAATATGCTAATCAAATGAAACTTTCCTGGCTTGGTGACCAGTGGTGGCAATGTTAGCCACAAACATTTCATGGAAATGAGAAGGATGGCTCGTGATGAGACCCCCTTTCTCTTGGCTATGCCACCAAGAGACACTACCCTGGAATGGTGACCAGATGATGGTAGTGTCATACCGCTAGATGCTCATGGACCTGATAGGATGACTCGTGATGAGACCTCCTATCCTCTTTCCAGGTCTTGTCTTATTTTTTTTATCTTTTTATTTCTTTTTCTCTCAAGAATTTAGTTAAGGGACATTGCCTTGGCTTGGTGACCAGAAGTGACAATGTTGCCCACAAGTACTTTCATGGAAATGAGAAGGCTGGCTCATGATGAGACCCCCTTTCTGTTGGCTATGCAACCAATAACCACTACCCTGGCGTGGTATCTAGATGCTGGTAGTGTCATACCATTAGGCAACCATGGATGTAATGAGCTGGCTCGTGATGAGACCCCTCATCCTTCAACTAGGTCTTGATTTATTTTTCTACGGGTCCCTCTATTTCTTCCCGAGAAGCCTTTTATTTCTTTCTTGGGGATCCCTGGGCAAAGAATCTCGAGGTTTTATTCTTAGGATTTTATTGTCAGCTACTTTTACCCCCCAGGCCTCTAGACAATTCTTCCCACAAGGTAAGGTACAACCCCTAAATGATCAAACCTATGCCTAGACCAAGGTAATGTGATGGGTGAGCGAGAAATAACATGGAGTGTGGTATGTGTGAAAAGGACGAACGATGGATCTTCAAAAATACCCCCAGTGGAAACTCAAAACCTATGGACCCAGGCTTGCTAGGGAATCTTGTCATTCCCCCCAGACATGGTCAAGTGGACAAGCATAAGATCCAAGAACCCGTTAGAAACAAAGGAACAAAATGCACATATTCAAAGGTTTTGAGGATTAGAGTGACACATACCATGATACCTGGACTCATTACCTCATGGAGCTAGAACCATCTCTGATGTAGGACCAAGCAAGGTGATGTATGTTGTTGTTGCTGCTGACAAAGTGGAGGCGCTGAAAGGGAGGAAACATGGGCCCTCTAGGGCCATTCTCAAGTCGATCTGGCTCTCGGTACTCCATGTCTAGGACCTATGGGCCTCGAGACATAATATCCTAGTTATCATTGAAAGTGGGGGATAACATATGGCTCCAAATCAGGGACATGTGCTTACTGTAGAGCGCATGAGAACCTCAGCATCTCTGGCATAACCTGCAACCTGCTTGATCTCATTAGCAAACACTAGTAACCATTTGGGATGGTGATACCACCCCATCATACATACATACATATATATATATATATATATATATATATATATAAGATTGAAATAAAAGAAATCATAAGTGTGAATGTAAATACAAACTACTCTAGTATGCAATGCAATGGTATAATACAATAAATGCAAAATTCTTACCTACTTACTTGTGCTTATATGGATGTCAGGTGTAGTCAAATGACCAGTGAAACTGATCAAACAATGTCCCACACTACTTTCCTTTTTGCTTCATCATAAACTAGAAAAATGATAATTCAAGCACAAAAATGACATGGGTTAGAATATATATTTTATTGTTGAAAATCAGAAAGTCTAACTCATGGAGGCAGGTGGGAGGGACATAATCATGCCAAGTCAATTTATGAGGAAAGTATTCAATCCACTTCAGGAAGGGGTTATGAAAAGTCCAAGGTTCAGAACACTGACTAAAGGGGTCTGCAAACTAGCTACCTAGTACGTCCTCACACTTTGAAGCTTGGGAAGGGATCGACAAGGATATAGTAGACGACTAGAAAATTCTTAAAGGAAAGTTGAAAAATTGAGATAACAAACTCAAAATTGTAGTTTTCAACCAACCATTGGATTCTAGGGTTTGCCTCAAAGGAAACTCAATACAAAGGATATAACTCCCAACTACACCTTTAATGATACAACAAGGTAAAGTAATAAGAGGTGGCTGGAGAAAGATGTCATGAGAATCCTTCTTTAGGAAAACAATGTTCTTACTCATATCAAAACCTGAGCACAACGGTGGTTGATGATCGTATTCATAGAATAAATCCAAGTTCTTGGAGGAGTATTCATCAAAACCCTCAAGGTAATAACAAAAATCGTCAGGAAAACATGGTACTAGTTCAACCTAGGGTGTTTGGGGAGAATCGGTAAATATATCATCCCCTTGTTGCCAAAAATCAAAAGTAATTTGTCGAGATAACTGTGGAGGCAACAATTGGGAGTGATTCTCAATGTCATAAATGGGGTCCATATCAAAACCAAATATATCCCATTTACATCTTCCAACATGTATGAAATCATCAATATCAACTATGTCAGTATCAATATCATAACATGGAGGATTCAAAACTTTCAAAGGCTCACCCATCTCCTCCTCTTTTCCCAAATCATAAATTATAAAATCATTATCTTGGAGAGGAGGGTAACTTACTGTTTCTTCTTGTGCAGGAGCTTTGAGGGCTTGGGTATCTTCAACATGCATCATTGTTTCATCCTCATGAATTTCCCCTTCATCTTCAATTGTACAACAAGGAAAATATTTTTTGTTTGGGGATTCCATTTCTCCTTCACTCTCTGAATCGTGGAACAAGGTATCATCAAAATCCTGAAAAGGAAAGCAACTAACCTCATAGTCTTGTTGTTGTGAAGGTGGAAAAGGCTTGTGGATTGCTTCATCAGGAGGCGGGCACTTTGATACTTCATCATATTGTTCGGGTTTCGGCTCCTCAACTATGTTTTCAACGATCCCTTTCTCTTGGAAAACTTTATCAAGAGATTTCCTCTTAGTATTTTGTTGGTGAATAACTTGTTCCCCTTCTTCTTGGAAATCAACAACAAAAGTTTCAAGGGAAACTAGTTTCTCCAAACTGAGAGTGTATGAGGTATCTTCAGGTTCACTGAAATTGGCCCCTAAGGGGAAGATGTGTTTCTTTGTGGACCAAAAGATATTTTCTTTGATTTGCATCGCTAGGTTACAAGCTTCATGGAGTGTTTTTGGCCTCTTTTTGCTTAAGAGAAACCCTAAATGCACCAAGAGTGCATTGTTAAAGAGATCCACGAGGTACTTGTCTTCAGGACAATGGTCTCTAGGAATCTGATATAGAAATATTTGAAATCTATGATGCAAGTCCCAGACAATCTCATCTTTAGTTTGTTTTTCATACTTGAGTTCTTTTAGTAACGACTGGATATCTTCCAATTTCATATTCCAACTTTTGAGAAAAGGTTTCTTCCAACTATTTCATAGTCGTGATGTTGGCATTGGGGAGGTTGTCATACCACTCCCTAGAATTTCCATAAAGAGTGGCAGAGAAAAGATTCATAACCAAATCTTTAGCATCATCATTGACATGATGGAGTTGAAAGAAAGCCCAAAAATTACTCATGTGAAAGTCAGATCTTTCCCCATCACTACCAGTGAATCTAGGGAGCCCCTTTTCATACTTCGGGGGCATTTGTCTAGGGTATACCGAGATTTTACTCATGTCCAAAGGATTGTAGTTTCATAGATCCCATTGTGAAGTCATAGTTGGATTCATCATCAATGGAGTCACCACATAATTTTCTTGAACTATCAAAAGATAAGGGAAAACACCCTAAGTGGAGTCGCTAGGTAAGCTTGTAAGATAAAGACTCTAGAGGCAAGGCTTACAAAAAAGTGTCGTCTTGAGGAGAATTGACTCAGTGTTCCCCGAAAATGGTGCCAAAATGTTATCGCACAGTTTGTAGTTAGGATAATGGATTGATGAAAAGAGATCAAACTGGCGTAACTGAACCAATCCCACCCACTGTCACCTCGATGGGAAGGTTCTTTCTATTTAGGGAGGTAATGCCCAGGGGAGATGTCCTTGATGACTTGGTGTTTTGAGAAGGCAAGAGTCTTAAGAGCTATAATATAATTTCCCCCTCACAAGTCACCACCTGATCAGAAAGTCCAGCTTATAGCCAATAGAGATAATCAAAAGTATAACCAAGAAGTATGCCTGCTCGAGAAAAACGCAACAATGAAACTACATGTGCAAGATTCCTTGTTGGTTAGTACTTCATATAATCAATGAATTTCTGATAATAAGCAATTGATAAGCAATATTATTGATGAAGAAAATCAAAGTTGTACAATAATAATGATTACAATATCACTTCACAATAAATGCTAATGGAATTCAATGCAACAATATCAACACTTTAGGAACAACGCCTTAGCTAACCATTCAATTGATTTAAAGATAAAGTAAATGCTGCACATAGGTGTTTATATCATAGAAAGATGACGAAAACAATGGGGATAGTAGAATTAGTCTAGGCTGGGTTTAATATGGTTAGGGTTTGTTCAAGGTATTGGAAGTTTATAGGATCAAGTTAATCAACACAAAATGCCTTAGATCAATGTGCTCCTAGGGTATATGGAGTCAAAAGGAGGATGCAAAAGCTCAAGGATCAAGTGAAAGTGGTAAAAATAAGGACAAGAGAGTTAAACCTTGAGGTGTTTCTATGGCAAGGCCTCAAGGATGAAACCCTAGGGGAGAGAGGCTCACTTTGGTGTAGAAAACCTAGGCCTTAGTTCTCTCTCCTCCGTCCTTAGCTTAATGGAAATGACTAGCTTGAATAATGGTTGATAAGAGGTAATACAAGAAGGTTTGTAAGCAACGTGTTGCTAAAGAAAGGATTTACTAAGCAAACCCTAGGGAAAATCGGCTCACCAAGGTGTAGAGACCTAGGCCTTGGTGCGTTTTCTCCTTCTTATCTCAACAAATAAGAAAAATAGATAGCAAGAAGAATATGGATAGAGTGTTGCTATGGCAAGGCTCTATCCTCTTCAACAAATCAAATGGCTAGAAAGAAATAATAGAGTGTTGCTAAGGCAAGGCTCTATCTCACTTTAGCAAATAAAATGGTTTAAAACCTTGGTAGGGACATGAGACAAGGACCTTCACTGTGTGATTGTCACCTAGGGTTTGATTCAACAAATTATAATAATAAATGCAAGAAAAAAACTCTACAACCATTCAATCAAGAAGTTTTGCAGAAATTCACTTACATTTAATCAAGAAATCGCATAGCAAAACCCTAGTTGTAACACCTTCCACCAAGAGAAATTCAAAAATGCCAAGAAAAAGTCTTCCTTCAACAAGTGTGCCTCACAATTTCATCCAATCACCCCAAAAATGGCGCAAATTTCAGACCTCACTAATGAGTGAGTGAGAGATGATGAAAAAATGAGAGTCAAAACCCTCAATTTATACATGACAATGACCTAAATTTACTTTTTAGGTCATGAAAAAGGTCAATAGGGCCAAAATACTAAAATCATACTTTTTTACATTAAATATTTGAAAATTAAACCCTAATCAAGCAACAGAGAGACGTCATCTCCTTTCTAGGGTAACGTTAGCTCCTTCCAGGGTAAATGTAGCCTTATGGAGCAAAACATTAGCCGTCCTTGGGCTTCTCCAAGCTGCCACACATGCCAATACTGCCACATCTGCCTCCCAGGAAGTTCATACTATTGGGTGACGTCATCGGCTTCTTGGGAGACATCTTGGGCCTTCCAAGGCCAACGTTCCTGTGGAGAGGGATCAATCCCCCTAGGTACAGTTCTGCTCAGTTTCCTCTCGTGGATTCTTCAGCTGTTCCCTGGTACAAATGCTCTGACTTGTCTGTGCCCCCTGCTGGGGTCTTAACATCCATCGGGTGGGCTCTTCAGCCCCATGGAGGTCCGAAATGATCATCTCCCCATGTGTACCTTTCCATCGTCCATGATCCTGCACATCAACAACTACGCCCTCCATGGGCTCATAAGTCATATGGATCATAGAAATTTCAATCACATCTAATCATCAATATTTATTAAACATGTGAATAAAACCCCTTTACCCTAATCTAGTTCTCAAAGAGATTATACAAGTCTGCAATACAAGTTTTGGGAAAGTGACAAGATGTCCTATTGGGTTAGAGTCTATTGGAAAAGGGTTGTTCCCGTAAAAAATCAATTCCAAGTCATGTAAGTTGGTGAAGTGGATGGGGATGTTTGGGCAAAAGGTGCAGTGATAGCAAGGATGKCTTACCGATGGGTGCCTCTGTGGAGGGTGAGTTGTACCTATCATGGATGGAAATATTTCTAAGCCCATTCATGCCTTTTAATCTTCATTTTTCCCAAGATGCTAATCAAAGGAAATTGCCTTGGCTTGGTGACCAGTGGTGGMAATGTTAACCACAAACATTTCACGAAAATGAGAAGGCTGGATCATGTTGAGACCCCCTTTCTCTTGGCTATGCCACCAAGAGCCACTACCCCAACGTGGTGACCAGATGCTGGTAGTGTCATACCTCTAGATGCTCATGGACCTAATAGGCCGACTCATGATGATACCTCCTATCCTCTGACCATGTCTTGTCTTATTGTTTTTTATCTTTTTATTTCTTTTTCTCTCAATAATTTAGTTAAGGGAAATTKCCCTGGCTTGGTGACCAGAAGTGACAATGTTACCCACAAGTACTTTCACGAAAATGAGAAGGTTGGCTCCTGATGAGACCCCCTTTCTCTTGGCTATGCAATGAAGAGAAACTACCCTGGCATGGTAACCAAATGCTGGTAGTGTCATACCGTTATGCACCCATGGACGTAATGAGCTGGCTCGTGATGAGACCCCTCATCCTTCAACTAGGTCTTGATTTCTTTTTTTATGGGTCCCTCTATTTCTTGCTGAGAAGCCTTTTATTTATTTCTCAAGGATCCTTGGGAAAATAATCTCGAGGTTTTATTCTTAGGATTTTATTGTCAGCTACTTTTACCCCCCATGCCTCTAGCCAATTCTTCCCACAAGGTAAGGTACAACCCCTAAATGATCAAACCTATGCCCAGACCAAGGTAATAGGATGGGTGAGCGTGAAATAATAGGGAGAGTGGTATGTGTGATGGGGAGAGATGATTGCTCTTCAGAAATCACCATAGTGGCAACTCAAAACCTATGGACACAGGATTGCTAGGTCATCATGTCATTCCCCCCAGACATGGTCAAGTGGAGAAGCATAAGATCCAAGCACCCTTTAGAAACAAAGGAATCAAATGCACATATTCAAAGGTTTTGAGGATCAAAGTGACACATACCATGATACCTGGACTCATTACCTCATGGATCAAGAACCATCTCAGATGCAGGACTAAGTCGAAGGTGATGGATGTTGTTGCTACTATTGGCAAAGGTGAGGCACTGAAAGGGAGAAAACATGGGCCCTCCAGGGCCATGCTCAAGTCGATTTGGCTCTCGGTACTCCATGTCTAGGACCTGTGGGCCTCGAGACATAATCTCCTAGTTATCCCTGATAGTGGGGGATCACAAGGACTACACCAATAGCATAGTTGAATGCATCTGTCTCAATCTCGAATGGTTGTTGCAGGTTTGACAGAGTGAGGACTGACGTCGAGAAAAGGTTGTGTTTTAGATCCTCCAATGCTTTTTTGTATGACTTATACCAACAAAAATTGGCTTTATCTCCACCCTTGGTCACTTGGATTAAGGTCCAAGTGGTATGAGAGAACCCAAACATGAACCTACGGTAGAAGTTGGCAAGGCCCAAGAAGTTGCGAAGATATATTAGAGTCGTTATGGTTGGACAATATCAAATGATTTGGATCTTGTCTATGTCCACATGCACTCCATGTTCATCCACGATGTATCCTGGATACTAAATTCTCTACATGCCAAATGAAAATTTTTCCATATTGGCATATAACTTGTGTTGCCGCAGATTTATTAGGATTTGTTGAATGTGACACAAATGTTCTATCCAAGTTCTGTTGAATATGAGGATGTCATTCAAATATAAAACAACAAAATAATTTGTGAATGGTCGTAAGATATTAGTCATCATCCTCATGAATGTTATCAGAGCATTAGTCAAGCCAAAAGGCACGACCAACCACTCAAAAAGGCCTTCTTTAGACTTGAAGGTGGTATTCCATACATCAATTTGTTTAATTGGGACTTGGTGGTAACTTGAATTCAAACCAATCTTACTAAATAACTTGGTACCCTTAAGTTGATCAAGAATATCATCATTCTGAGGGATCRTGTATCAATTCTTAAAAATGATCTTGTTTAGGGATTCGTAATCAATATGAAGTTTCCATGTTTCATCCTTCTTCTGGACCAATACAATTGGGCTCCCACAAGGTGAGGAGTGTGGTTGAATGTGGYCCTTTTGGATGATCTCATGCATTTCACATTTTGTTTCCTCACTGTCTATAAGAGAGTGTTTGTATATTGGGCCATTAGGTAAATGGGCACAAGGTATGAATTCAATTGAATGTTTGACCAGGAAATGCAAAGGAACCCCTATTGGTGAAGTGACGATATCTCTATATTTATCTACAATATTTTCCACCTTCTTCTCTTATGTAGAGAGGTCCCATGTTGAGGCGGTAGCAGTTGTAGTGACCTTCCATTCACCTTCTGACCTAACCATGAAGAGAACACATTTTCTAGTTTGAGAGATTACCTTTCAAGATTCCTTTTTCAAGATCAAGGAAACTGCAGTATTTGAGACTACCTTTGGCACCCTGTAGATCTGGTCTCCCAAAGTAACAATGACACTATGAGGCATGGACTCATAGAAAACATGAATATTCCACATATGGGGTTGTATTAAAATAACATCACGAAATTCAAGTGGGGAAAAATTACTCGGTACCTCATCTTCGAAGGGCTTGATGTCGTAGGAAAAGTGACATTATTAGCTGACATGGAGGTTTCATCCTTGGCTCAACCAATTGACGATGTATGGTTGTGGGTATGACATTGTCAAAAAATTCAATCTCTTGATGACCTTGGTTGAGATTAGGTTCTTTTGGCTACCATTGACAACAAAAAAATGTGGTGTAGTCCCTTTCACCCACAATCTGTGAATGAAAGAGCCACTCCCCCTCCTCAGGTTCCTCTAACTCTTTTGGTTAGATATTTGTAGTTGAAATGGTAGCACCGGGTTGTATATCAATGATCAAATTTCCCTTATCCTACTTTGAATCAGAGTCTGATACATAGTTCATTTATTTTTCTTTCATCTTGACCAACAATGATTATTTTGAGTGACATTCATCAGTTTTGTGTCAAGGGATTTTGTCGAATTCACACCACTTTCTAGTGTCCTTCTTTGACTTCATGTTACCCTTCCTTTCTTATTTCTTGCATTGGTTGTATTGAGGTTGGCTATCCTTTCTCTATCCTTGGTTCTGTGAGTTGACCATGCTTCTATTGCGATGAATTTGCATACCCAAACTCCCTCTTATTCCTCTATTAAATTTATGCTCAATTTTGACAACATATCGATAAACAACTCCCAATGAGGAGATGTTCAAGAAATCCATATCTGTTGGGGTGTACCTGTGTAGGTCACTATGATTATTCAAAACTAGGTGCCACACAAAGTCTCTAATACCCAACTTTGAGCGCAAGGTATGGAAGATATCGGTGTACTCCAAACCCATTTGGTATCTCTCATGATGCAAAGTTGTCCATCTCATGTATTGGTCATCATAGTTCCCAAAATGGTAGAATTTCTCCTTGAAGGAATCAACAAAATTCTCCCAACTGGGTTTTTTACTAAATGTGGTAGATTCATCTCCATCGTGTCTCTCTCAGTAAATTTTCCACCGATCTTTGACACGGGGAAGGGCCTTAAGGAGTGAAAAAGTGATCTTTTCTATGTCCAAATAATTTTGAATAGAGAAATAACCCTCTAACAGATTTAACCATTTATCCAAAGCATCTGCATCTATATTTCCTTAAAATAAAGGAATGTCAAAGTTAACTTGTACCTTAAAGGGTGTTACACATCCAAAATGGTTTCTTGTTGAAGGTGTCTTGTTCATCGTTGGAAATCACCGAAGGATTTGGGTGAAACTTTCCATCATCTCATTTCTTTGTCGTGCGAGGGAATCCTTGAGAAACAAATTGATAGGATCTCTTGCTCCATAATGATATGAAAATAGGGGGCTGACTTGTTTTTCTATGCGAGCACCCTCTACTCCATTAAAATAAACTTCATGACCTTGCTGCATGTCTTAGTTGTGCAAGAGGATTTATGTGTCAAGTTTAGGCTCCTTTTAGGTGTTTATGTGTGAGGTTTTTAAAGGTTAAATATGTTGTTTAAAGAATACAACATCAAGCATAAATTGCAACAAATAATAACCAACAATCTCACAAAAACAACAACATGATAAAGGATTTTACCCCCAACTGGGCTACATCTCCTTGAGCCTCCATCAATGGATTAGGCTCTTTGGGATTAGTTTGTATAATTTATTTTACAAGCTGCTGCTCAACTCCAATGGATTTACTGACTATACCATTGGGTTCAGAATACATAAAAACCCCAAAAATGACTGTTAGATATCTGAAAACAGACCATGGCTCATCTGGGCATCACCTCTTCTACTGGTGGCCTTGAGCTTCCCTGAGATTCCCTATGGAAAAAACACATGTAAAAGTCCTCAAATGCCTCTGCAACCTATTCCAATGAGTTTAGAGCATATCATTTAGCCAAGAATGACTATTCAGTCACTGAAAATGGACTTTGGCTCTCTTGGAGATGGCCTCCTTCACTGGTGGCCCCTGGCTCCTTGGAGCTCTATGGAACTTCCCTGTAGCAAAACCTACAACAGAATTCTCCAAATTCCTTTGAAACATGTACAAATGGCTTCAAACCATCCAAGAACCCCTAGTTGGGCTCTTTCTGCACCTGGTTTGGCCAAAAAACGAAGAAGATAGACCTCCTACAAGTTTTCTCCTTCAAGCTTGCTGTCCCTAGTTCACCATTTTGCACCTCTGTGTGAGTAACCTAGCTTCTGGGCATTTCCCATGCCTAAACCCAACACCTGTGCCATATTCCACAAATCACACCAAAATGTTGCACGGTTAGGGGACTAGCACCTAAACCGACAGAGGTGCTTGAACGCGTGGGTCATGTGACCACGTACCCACACATTTGTTGGGCACCCATTGCAACGACCCAAGAGGTGACGAGTGTCGGGCATAGGGAGAGATCCAATTTCAAGCGTTTGTGGTAGTGACAAGTGTCAAGCGATGGGGAGAGACCCGTTTGCAAGTTTAAATCCCACGTGAACTTATGAGGTTAGGGTCATATTGAAGGTGTATACGACCGGGGCTGGGGCTAAGACATATCACATTTAAATATATGTGCCAACATTACATTGTAAGAACCAATGCGTGGGCACGTTGGTTGGGCGGCCTTTTCCAAACCCTCTTCCACTGTGCGGGTGGTCCGAGGTTCGACCCCCGTAGACTCCACATTACTTTTACCCTATACCAAGGTGCCACGTGACAGTCCATGCATGGGCCATGTGGCACCACCCAATTTGCTAAAACGATGCCATGTGTCATCAATAGATTCGCCCACATATTTTCCAACTCAACACTTGCCAACTCAGCACTGACACATCACCTGCCACGTGTGGGTCCGTACCCTGCCACGTCAACCTGTATGGACTATAGAGTCAACAAAATGAACATAACAAGATATATCACTCATCCGCTGTCTGTTTGAACCCGTTCGAGTTGCGTTCGGTTCGTGAGGACGAGATCTATCCACCTGTCCATTTTGAAGCAATTCCAAGCACTTTTATTTTTTGGCTAAATTTTGACCCATTCTGATCACATAATCTCTCTTTTCATCCACCATGGGAGGCCACTTGGTTCGGTGAGAGTATTCTTCCCCAAGAAAAATTAGTTCGAGACCCCAATCTCTATACCCTAACCTCGTCAAGGACATGCACTGAGAAACAACAAAGAACATATTGATCTGATACCACTAATATGGATTGCATAAAGAACAAAATGAAAGGTAGGAATATGAATTGAAAAACACACACACACACATAAAAAAATATTACAGGAATCACAATGATACAATGAGAACCATATTTTTCTAATAAATGAAATGGAAAATATCATGAAATGAAAAGAAATATAAACTCGCTAGAATGGTGGTAGCTTGTCTCTGAAGAGAGAGGTGTCAACTCCACTCATTCTTAAGAGAAAATCACAAGAGGTCGAAACAAAATTTTAACATAAATTTCTAAACCCTAAAGATCCAAAAACCTAACCCTAGGAGACAAAGCACGAAAAGGATTGTGGGCCTCAAGGTGGTTAGTTGATACATCAACTTATCGGGGGCACAAAGTTTGCATACAATCTTTGTTTGGGGTGCACAATGTCTCGTTGGAAATATCTAACTAAGAAGTACAATTGTTGGTAAGCCTAAGAATTCCATGGAAACCCCAGCCCCTTGAATGGCCAAAAATCATCGTTAAAGTTCTCAAAATAACCCTAGAAGTTTAGGACCTAGACAACTATAGATAAAAAAATGCCAAGATGGAGAGTCATGTTGAGTTAGTGGAAGAGATGGGTGGCCACTGATATCCACCTAGATCAGTTGCAACAACTGCTAGAGTAGGGAGTAATTTGACCAAGCACCTCAAGTTATGGGTCACCTATCATCATAGCACCCAAGAAGGATGGGACTTGATGAATGTGTATCTATAGAAATTTGAACAAGATCACACTCAAGAATCAATACTCTTTACCATATTGGAGTACATGCACAATATTCCACTTTTCAAGGCACATACATTTTTAGCCATTCCTAAAATTTAGGGGGTTTCCTATTTTTGCAGGTCTAAATATATGACATTGACTAGGAAAGTAATGCACATTGGATGTGGATAACTTATCCCCTTAGGAAGTGCACATTTCGTTTATTATTAATGGAGTCAAACTTATCATTTACCACTTAGTGTCTTGTGGTAACTTATCATTTACAACTTAGTGACTCGTGGTATTGACCCATGCTATTGATTAATTAAGAATTGACTAAATCTGATTAGTGCACGCACAAAGAACCACAACATTATTCACATTTCTTCCCAGAGAGTCTATATTTTTTGTACTCATGTCAAGCATTAATATACAAGTGAAATACAAATTGGTTCTTCAACAATATTTTCTTTTGGAGTGTTATTCCAGTCTTTCTTATGTCTTTATATTGCAATTTTACTAGTGTAGTTTTTTCTCTCAACTAGAACTTGGATTGTGCTTAAAATACTACATGGTATTAGAGCACTAGAGTGGATTGTGAGGAAAACTAACATTATATTGCATATTTTTTTTAAAGATTTAACAACCCAAAGAGAATGAAACAACCATCTACATCAATTATTCTTACCCCATTCAATTACTTTTAAAAGAATCCCAAGATCATACTTTTGCTAAGGAGTAAGGGGCTTTACATGGTCACTATGGGGACATAAGTTGAACCCAATTTAGTTGTAGAAAAGGAAAATTACTTAAATAGAATGGAAAGGGACTATGGGATTCTATGCTTGTCCATCTCTCCAGACTTTCTCTTTCATGTTGAAGCTTGTTCACTCCCAACGAAGTATGGACTAAGTTGGATGGATTATTTTTCAAGTAGGATGAACTAAGAGGACATGTATTTTTAGAACGAGATCATATATTCAATCCAAAGAAAATTCGAGACCCTACAAGACTGGTTTTCCAAGTTCAATACTTTTCTTCAACAGGCTAAAGCTTGTGGTATTGATAGGAAAGAGGAGAAACTTATCATCTCAATTCTTTCAAATATAGGATCCAAGTATTTTTTGTTTATTTCTTCTTTCCACACTACATGGATTTCTATGCAGGGAAAATATTGGAAGATTCCCTCTATGGATGAATTCATATAATAATTCATTCATGAGCAGAATAAGATCATTCAGATGGGGGCTCTTAGGAGATCCAAGGCCCATGCTCTTGCAATGCAGGATGGTAACAAGAAGTGTTAGAAAAACAGGATCGTGGAGAAATAAAATAAAAACAAATGCGGAAATAAAACACAAAAGATACACAATACAATAGAGACACATATATACGTGGTTCACCCAGTGTGGGCTACGTCCACCAGAGAAATTTGCAGGTCCTTCCTTTTTATTATCCAACAAAATGAAGGGATACAACCTACAACACACCCACTGCAACTTCCTCTTCTTTCTCATACAGTCTCCTCTCTCAGAATACAATATTCACAATGATACAAAGTCGCAATACAATTCCCTCATCAGAGAGTATTTCCTTCTAGGGAAAAAAACCCTAAAAATAACTTCTATCGTCATATCTACGACCTTATAATGAATGATCCATATTGACTATGAAATTACAATATTTTACAAGGCATTTTTTTCCCAATATTTCGCTTCGGGGGTGTTTTCCACGAATACCCCGCCAGAGGGGGGCTACAAAAATTATCACCACCCCCCTTGGACCCCCCTGGTGATAGTTGTGAGGGGGAAATCCCCCCCACACCCACCCACACCCCCCCGTTAGGGAATGGGGTCCAAGCACGGATGAACACACATCTGAATCAAGAAGATAATCAGGCTCCACAACCAACAAGAAGAACAAGCATAAATCAAGGGATCTTTATCATATAGATGAAGAAAACATTGAATCCTCTAAGGAGACATTGAAACCCAAGGGAGAAAAGTATAAGGAGAGAAAAAAGTGAAACTACTATAACAGACAGTTTCATCATGAGAGTTCTTGTATGGTGAAGACAATTGATCTTATGGAGAAAGCACTCCAACAACACAACCTTGCAGATTGCATACTAGACAATGTCAAGAAGAAGATTGTAGACAAGACACTAGAGGATCAAGGTAAGGGCCATGTTTTGACTATTATTTATTCATCATTTTATAGATGGATCTTAGACTCAATTGCCTCTAACCATATGGCTGCATGAAGGCATTCTTTTTCTTCCCTGGTATCTTGCACTAGACCTCCTATGTTGATGGGAGACAAAACACCTACGTAATTCTGTGGAGAAGGGAGTGTGGACCTTGATTATGGAATATTTCAAAATGTATTACATGTTCTAAATCTCTCCACTAATATCATCTCTATATACTAGATTACACACTTAGGTATAGGCAACCGAGTTGAGTTCACTCTAGATTCAGTGATAATTTCAGAGATGGAAGATGGTTCCAAGGTTGTAGTTGGGGAGGTGGATCATCATTCCAGGTTGTATACATTTTCTTATTTCATTCCTAAATCTGATTATGTTATTCTTATAACACATGCAATGAAGCAAATAGATAAAAATCAAATGACAAGTTCAAGGAAGGCCCCTTGCATTGACTCTAGGAGGATCTAGTTCCACCTTTTTCTCCTCTTCCAAAGGAAGATATTCAAGATGATTTTACACATTCTTTGGATATGATTTATGATCATATTTCAGAATATTATTTAGAATACCATCAAAAACCAATTGCATATCCAAATATCAATCTAGGAAGGGAACATCATACTTTACAGGAAACTAGTGAGCTAGTGAGAGAAATTGCCAAGTCACAAAGATCTAGTTATTGGTTTTTTGGTACTCCTCGAGAACTCACTACTATTGTAAGAATGCACAATGCTCAACTAGAAACCAAGGTCTTCTCACATGATGGGGCATGACAGATCCAATGAGAGATACATGATGGGATTGTTGATCTGCAATACCATCCTATTTCTTAGTAGACATATTATGCATTATATTTTGAGGGGGAGTTTTCTTCCCAATGGGTTTTCCCTCTTTAACTCACCTTTGTCTTATTGTGTTTGCATAATTATGATTTTAAGAACAATTCAAGATCTAGTTGCGAGAAAAAACTATGCTAGTAAAATTGCAAGAAAACGAGAGAAGAAAAATGAAATAACACTCGAAAATACAATATTGTTGAGGAACCATTTTGTATTTCACTTGTATATTAATTCTTGACATGAGTACAATATATATAAAGTCTACGAGGATAAATGCGCATAAGGTTGGGGTTCTTTGTGCATGCACTAATAATATTTTGTCAATTATTAACTAATCAATACCATGGGTCAATAGAACGAGTCACTAAGTGGTAAATGATAAGTTTGACTCCATTATTAATAAAATAAATTCACACTTCCTAAGGGGCCAAGTTATCCACATATAATGCACATTAATTTCCCAGTCAATGCCATATATTTAAACATGCTATAAATGACACTACTAAAAATAGACAACCCCCTAAATTTTAGGAATGGATAAAAATGGATGTCCCTTTAAAAGTGAAATCTTGTGCATGTACTCCAACATAGCCAAGATCGATGATGTTATATTAGTTTATGCATGCCAAATATTTCACCAAGTTGGATATCAAATCAAGATGCCACTAGGTACGAGTTAAAGAAGAAGACACCTGGAAGACTGCCTTCAAGACAAGGCAAGGTCTGTATGAATGATTGGTAATGCCTTTTGGTTTATGTAATGCACCAACTATATTGATGTGATTGATGAATAATTTCGTGTGTCCCTATCTATTTTCATTTTTAGTAGTGTATTTAGATGATATATTGGTTTATAGATATACCTGAGAAGAGCACATCTCACATCTCATATAGGTGTTAGAGACTCTAAAAAAGCGTTAGCTACTGGCTAACCTTGAGAAATGTGAGTTTACTCAGCAGTGATTGATGTATTTAGGGTACATGAATGGCAGAGGGAAAATTAATATTGATCCCACGAAGATGGAGGCCATCCTCAAGTGGCTAATTCCTACTAATGTCATCGAATTAAGATATTTTTTGGGGAAGCACAATACCTATGGAAGTTCATAGAATCATTTTCAGTGGTAGCTGCACCACTCCATGCCATAATAGCCAATGGTAAGAATTTCTTGTGGGGAAAGAATCAATAGAAAGCTTTGGATGAGTTGAAACATGAGATTAGTCAAACATAATTTTTTGTATTACTTAACTTGTAGAAGCCTTTCGAGGTGGAGACAAATGCAAGTAGGTATGCTATGGGAGTGGTCTTGATACAAGGAAGTAAGCCAATATGCTATCATTCCTAAATGTTTCATGGAGGAGTCTTGAACTACCCTACATATGATAAGGAATTCTATGCCCTAGTTTAAGCTATTAAGAAGTGGAAGAACTATTTGATGGGAAAGGAAACCATTATTCACACTGATCACCAACCACTACACTATTTATTGGCCCAGAGTGAGATTCAAAAAACGATAGAGAATAAGGCTTTGTGGAGGATTATACAATTACATGTGTATACAATTGTATACATAATACTCACATTGGTGAGGATGAATGGTCTCACTAGTTGTCACATGTGTTAATGTGACACCTCTAACTCTAATATGAAAAGGGTTTACTTCCACTGACACTCATGGGTGTGAAGATAAGCCAACAAAGGGATTCATGAAGGAAATTTTGATTGGGAATAGCCAGTAGGTTATACACACTTCCACATGTGAATTGGTGATTGGTTATTCACCATACCAAGTGGGATAGGTGATAGGTTATTCACATTAACAAGTGCGATAGGTGAATGCAAGGGTTTCATGGTGGAGGGTGCAATTTCGAGTGCTCATGGTACTAGTGTTACATTTGAAGAAGTGAAGGTAAATAGCTTTAGGGCTTGCAGGGATGGACACAATATTCAACTAGCACTCACAAAGGTACTGATGATACTCTTAATAAACTTTCAAGGGTTATTGTGAAGATTCATCTAACACTCACAAGGATGATTGCAAAGATTCATTATCTCCCACAAAAGGTGACAATGATAGTCTCTTCATGATTTTAATAAGTGAGAGAGGATTCCCACTCATACATAAAACATTAGTATCAATACTTTATTGGCACACAATTATACTCTCACTTAGGAATTTGTGATTATATTATTGCAACAATCTTCTAGAAGATAAAAAGGTCATAGAACACATTCCTCTTGCAAATGAAAGTGAATAAACTCATGAAGTTCCTCATTACCCTAATGATAATGAAACTTTCTAGGTTGGGATGAGATATGTGAGGTCATCTGACTAGCTTAGTGAATAAAAAGTGAAAAATCAACTTTCCACTACTTAAGCAAGAATTTGGTAAAGATAAAGTAATAACAATAGTCCTAACTCTAAGTTCTAACCCAAGGAAAATGAGAGAGTATTGTCATGCCTTGGGATTTGGAAAGGAACCAATATTATAAAAAACTTTGGTCCATGTATATATGGGTTTGTTATGGAGTAGTATTCCATATATAAAATAATATGCAAAACAAAAATATTTTAGCTAGAAATGGCAGAACAATAAGGATATAACCAAAACAATACCAGAATAATACTAGAATAACACCAGAAAGAGCACGTTGATTAATGATAGCAATGTTCACTTGCCTCTTCAAGGGGGAAACCTACAGTAGAGCAGAGCTATATTACAATAATATCCAAGACAAAAATTCTCATACCCTCTACTCCTATTTATACTAAATTTGTCTATCCAAAAGAACAATCTAAAGGAAGATCCTTCTAGAAGTGAAAGCTTCTATTAGGTCTTCTTACATTTGGATTATTCTTCATTATTGCTAGGCATTATTAATATTGGCCTTTATTACATGGAAATATATTATTATACCTACGTGAGGGGTTAGGGAGGTTAGGTCCCTAACATGTCCTCCCCCTTAAAAACAACCTTGTCCTCAAGGCTTGATATGAGGAAATTGTTGCAGAATGGTAGTTGGTTCCTGAGTGGCATCTGCTAGAGTTGTATCTTTCCACTAGAATAACACTTCCTTGATGGTGCGGTGACGCAGACAACGCTCATGTTGGTCCAAAATTTCTTATGGCTGCAACCAGATGGATCCTTCTTCATTCAAATCGGGAAGGCTAGTTTGAGTTTGGCACTTAGTTCCAATCACCTTATTTAAGAAGGAGACATGAAAAAAATGATGGAGCTTAGAATGGCTGGGAAAAGATAACTGATAGGAGACCTATCCCACATGCTTGACAACAGTATAAGGACCATAAAATTTGGGCACCAGTTTCTGACAATGGTCATCCTTGAGGGAAGTTTGCTTATAAGGTTGCAGTGGAAGAAACACCTGGTCTCCTTCAAAAAATTGACGTTCAGAGTGACCTTGATCTGCCTGTTGCTTCATGTGACTCTGTGCCATGAATAAATTCTCTTTGAGGGTACGCAAAATAGCCTCTCTAATTATAAGCGTTTGGTCAACCGTCTGGACCTTCGAGACACCTGGTAGGTATGAGAGAAATAAATGTGGCTTTTGTCCATATAATGCTTCAAAAGTAGTCATGCAGGTAGTTGTATGGTAAGAAGTGTTGTACCACCATTCAATGAGTGGTAACCATTGATCTCACTGATTTTTCCTTTCCGATGCAAAACACCTCAAATATGTTTCCAAACACTTGTTGACAACTTCAGTTTGACCATCAGTCTGGGGATGATAAGTTGTGCTGAGATGCAATTGGGTTCCCTATATCCTGGACATTTTTTACCAAATATTGTTGGTGAAAGTGGGGTCTCGATCAAAAACAATAAAATGAGGCATTCCATGAATCTTGAAGACCTGATCCATGAAAAGTTGAGCCACAGTGGAGGTGGTAAAGGGGTGTTGAAGAGAACATAAATGAACATACTTGGAAAGACAATCAAAGACCATCATGATTATTGATTTATTTCCTGATTTAGGTAAGCCCACAATAAAATCCATAGAGATATCCCTCCAAATAGCAGGCGGAATCGAAAGCGGTTGTAGTGTGTCAGGAGATTTGGATGTTTCACCCTTGTTTCATTGACAAACGTCACATTTGACCACAAAATTATGAACGTGTTGTTTCATACCATCCTAGAAAAAAGAATTTTTGACCCAGTCATAGGTTTTGGTAAACCCTGAGTGCCCAGATGTGGGTGTAGCATGAAGCTCAGAAAGTATCGTGGATTTAAGTTGTGACTATTTAATTAAATACAAACAACCTTTGTAGTGAAGCTCATCATTGTGCAAAGAATTCCCTGGGAAAACTGGAGACTTGGTTTGCAATTGTTGGATCAGATGCGAAATTTTGGGATCTTGTATCCATTCCTGGCATACATCTTGGAGCCAATCTGGTACAATGAAGGAGAGGGAAAAAAGGGACCCTTCATCTTCATATTTTCTTGAAAGTGCATCAACAACTACATTGTCTTTTCCTTTCTAGTAAATGATCTTATAATCATATCCAAAGAACTTAGTCACCCATTTTTGTTTCTCCGGGGAGGAAGGGCGTTGTTCTAGAAAATACTTGAGGCTTTGATGATCTATCTTAATTTTGAAGCGTTGCCCCACTAGATAAGGGAACCGAATATCCGCTGCATGCAAAATAGCCAAGATTTCCTTTTCATATATTGATTGGCCCAAATGTCGCTCTGACAGTTGTTTACTGGTAAAGGCCAAAGGCCGACCATATTGCATAAGGACTGCTCCAATTCCTCTCTCGGAAGCATCACATTCCAGGACAAAGGTCTTTGTGAAATCAGGAAGGGCTAGGAATGGAGTGGTGCACATGGCTGACTTCAAGGTTTGAAAGGCTCGATTAGCCGTGAGAGTCCAAGTGAAAGAATTATTTTTAAGGAGAGCAGTGAGAGGTGCCAAAATATTTCCATAATTCTTAACAAAGTTGCGATAATATCCTGTTAAACCCATAAATCCATGCAAGATTTTGAGAGTCTTTGGGTGAGGCCAATCCTAAATAGCTTCAATATTTTTAGGATCCACCTTGATACCTTCCTTTCCAACAATATGACCCAAGTACTCGACTTCCGAGGCGCCAAAAGCACATTTAGATTGTTTGAGGAAAAGTTGGTGCTAAGAGAGTATATGGAGAACTCGATCCACATGAGAAATATGGGTTGTCCAAGTTTTACTATAGATGCAGATATCATCAAAGAAAACTAATACAAAATGACGGAGAAAAGGAAGAAAGACATGATTCATGAGGCTTTGTAAAGTGGAGGGAGAATTAGACAAGCCAATGGGCATGAACAAAAAATCATATTGGCTCTCATGAGTTTGAAATGTATTCTTAGGAATGTCTTCCGCGTTCATACGTATCTGGTGGTATCCAAAACGAAGATCAAGTTTACTAAAGAACTGGGCACCACTCAATTCATCCAAGAGGTAATCAATGACATGAATGGGAAATTTATCTTTGATGGTGAATTTGTTGAGGGTGCGGAAGTTGGGACACATGCTACAAGATCCTTCTTTATTAAGGACCATGACCACAAGATAAGAGTAGGGGATCGTACTAGGATGGATAACACATGCGGTGAGCAATTCTTGAACATTTTTCTCAATTTCATTTTTCTGGTAAAATGGATGACGATAGGGACGAACATTGGGAGGAAGGATTCCAGGGACAAGGGGAATGGAATGATCATGAAAACCACGGGAAGGAGGAAGTCCCTGGAGAGTGGAAAAAACAACTTGATGTTTGGAGAGGATGGATTGGATGTCCTACGACACAGAGGGTGTCTCAGTGGTGTGAATGACATGGAGTTGTGCAATAATGCCATAATGAACTTTTTTGAGGATGTTTTCCATGCGATGGGAACTGATGATATCTGGGGAACTGACCGTGATGCCTTGGAACTTATATTTTTGGACCTTCTGGGTGAATTTCATGGTTAATTCCTTAAAATCCATGAGAATGGGACCCATAGTCCTTAGCCATTCTACAGCCAACACAATGTCACAACCGCCCATGTCGATAGAAAACATATGATATTTCATGTGGTATTGAATAATTTGGAGACACACATTTTCACAATGCCCCCCACATTTCATGGACCCGCCATTGGCAATCATGATTTGAAAATTATTGACGACACATATATAACAATTAGTTTCTTGGGAAATAAGGTGATGAATAAAATTATGGGTGCTTCCACTGTCAAGAAGGATGATGACCTTCTTATGCTTAATGTAACCAATTAGCTTGAGGTTTTGGGGATAAGAGAACCTAGTGATATCATTCAGGGAAATCACTGGTTCAACTTTCGAAGGGTCGGAGGGTGGGGTCATATCAGTGGGTTTAGGTGACTCTACCACATGGGGGGACTTGACATCGTCTTTCAAAGAATCCTTGGAGATGGCCATAAAAAGCTTTTTTTCTTGACACTTGTGCCCAGGAAACATTTTTCATCACAATTATAACAAAGGCCATTGAGTTTATGTTTAACCATTTCTACCCTGGTCAATTTATGGATCTTTAGTGGAGTGGAAGGAGGAGTGGGAATGACTAGTTTAGGGTGAGGAATAAAGGAGGTTATCAAGTTGAGAAGAGACAACATGTTGTGATTCCTTAGATCTTTTAGTAGCTTTCACCCAACTCTGAGGTCAAGCCATGAGGACATGGGCATGAATCTCATCCTTGAGACCACTGATAAAACATTGGCTTTCTCTGTACAGAAAGCCAATTGCTCAAAAGAGACTATGAAGACTTCCACTGTGACAGATTATTTCAACTTTTTCAAAAGGCCTAAATGGTTGGTGTCAGTGTCAAAGAATTCATAAATCTCTTCCACAAATTGTTTGCAAGCCACATACCCTTGGTGAGAATTTTTTCTCCATTGCCACCATTGCCAATGTTCTTGATCTAGATGGAGAACACCATACCGGAGTTTGGCCAACTCATCGGTAATTCCATACTGAAATGATGTTCCATTTGAGTTACCCAACCAGTGGGATCCGAGCCATCAAATTTGTTCACATCCACATGCATAAGGTGTAGGTCACTCTGAAAGTGATGGGGATGGAAAGCCTGGGAATTAGGGGAAGTTTCACCTTCAGAGTTCAAAGGTGGGTCAAAGGAGGGAAGATCTGCAGGGATATTAATCTTGGAGCAGATCATTGTAGTGAAGGATGCAAGATGGGTAGCGAGGTCATGTTTGATGGTTTCCATTTTGGCGTCCGTCTATGGATGAATGCATGTTCTTATTGATGGTGGAAAAATTGGCACTGAGCTGCCTCACTTCCTATTGGATCTCTGTGAAATTAGAGGACAAGGAATTGAAGTGAGCTTCCAAGTCTTAGCTATGGGTGTGGGCCATGATGAAGAGGGAAAATGAAAAGGGACGGGTGGGACAAAACAAAAAATGGGTTATGGGTGAAGTCTATCACGACGATCAGGGCAATGAGGGGAATCCAATGGGGTAAGGCCCAAAGAAGGGTGTTGGAAGGGGGTCGTGTCCATGGGAAAAAACAATTGTTGAAAAATGATAGGTGTGACTGTGATAAGGGCGAAGAGAGGAATCCAATGGGATAAGGCTCAAATAATAGTGCCAACAGGATCCAGACTTTTTGTTTTTACTCGTGCGGAATTATACTCTGATCTGAAGAATACTGTAGTGTTGAAATGCCCAAATTCTTAACAGGAAGAAATGTGTAGTAATTTCGCAACCCGAATGCAAGAGGTAGAGTTGCGCAAAAATATATCTTGTCTGTTCTATTTTTGTTTCCATCCCAAGGGTTAGGGTATGCTAGGTGTCTACATACAAGGGTTTTCACTATGCTATAGCTCTTTGATATACATGAGAGGTACAACAATAGTACTTGGTCCAATATCTCAATGCACCAAATAAGGAGGCTAAACCGTGCCCTTATCCATACTACTCGACTACCCAGATACTAGAGATTATCTTCCCGAGTGTTGTTCTTGGTGGAACTATAGCATTTAGGCGACCAATAGGTTTATCTATGGAGGGTTTCAGGAGATCTAGGCTAATCCATATACATGTATTGTCTGATGTGCTACCACTCGAAGGGGTACCAACAAGGGTTACAAGGGTGGCCAACAGATGTGCGCTTAAGTACCACTTGTCTTTCCTGTGTGTATGACTCCCCGACCGTGGGTTTATCTGCATAACAATAGATCTTTGTAGCTTTAAGATGCCAGAATACATCTCTACCCTGAAAAAAATTAACCACAATTTTCTTCCAAGGAAAGTGCTATGATACCACTTGTAGTATTCCAGATATAAAATAGTATGCATAACATAAATATTTTAGTTAGAAATGGTAGAACAACAATGATATAACCAGAACAATACCAGAATAATATCAAATTAACACTAGAAAGAGCACCTTAATTAATGATAGAAATCTTCACTTGCCTCTTCGAGGGGGAAACCTCCAGCAGAGTAGAGCTCTATTACAATAATATCTAAGACAAAAATTCTCATACCCTCTACTCTTATTTATACTAAATATTTCTATCCAAAAGAGCAATCTAGAGGAAGATCCTTCTATAAGCGGAAGCCTCTATTAGGTCTTCTTACCTTTGACTTATTCTTCCTTATTTCTAGGCCTTAGTAGTATTGGCCTTTATTACATGGAAATATATTATTCTACCTACATGAGAGGTTAGGGAGGTTAGGTCCCTAACATATGGGGTCAACACATGGAGAGTCATTAGCATGATATATAATCTCTAAATTGTGATAACAATAAGGTGATATGAAAGGAACAATAGTATCCTAATTAAGATCCATATAACTAGTTTGTGATAGGTGGGGTGCATGCAAGTAGCCTTCAAGGTTTCTCAATTTGGGGAACAAGAAATGAATATTTTCACTACTAGTTTATCCAATGGAGAGAAATTGGTTTCTAGGATAAGGGATTTTATTAACTTCACTTCAAATATAGCTTTGATCCAATGGGTTTATATATATTACGGGGTATAATATTTCTCAAGTACGACTAGAATATCATATAGGTGTTACTTTGCTTCTATTGAGCATCCATAACATTGATGGAGTAACCACGATGACACAAAAAATGTTCTATTTCCAGTCAGATGTCCATAGTCTCGGTGGATGTTGTTTTCATGTCCCTAATTACTTGTTGTCCTTTCCTTGTTTAGGTGCTTCACCTTTCTTTATATATATGAATGGGAAACATTCACTTGAAAACATAGGGGTGCGAGGTGGGGAGAAGTTATTTAAAAAATCATACTAGCAAGGGGTGTCACCTTCTATTAAGCAATAAATATGTTGTAAAAAGGATATAACACCCATATAAAATTTTTGACCAATATTTAAATATTTATCTTAACCAGGTTGTTGTCTTGTGTAATATAGATTCCCCATAAGGATTGTTGGGGAACAAGAAGTATGCATATTTATTCATCTAATTTTTTTTCAAATATTACATCTTCCTTGTCCCATGATAGTGCTAATATCAAGCTATGGAGACCAATAATTAAATTATATATTCACATTATATTGAAAACAACAAAGCACTAAAGAAAAATTAAATACAAGGAATAAAACACCTACAACTATAACAAGACAATAGCTAAAGAAATATAAAGCTACCTCTATGTACATGTCAATCCATTTTTTGAAGTAGGATAGGAAAAATATCACTTTAGATGTGAAGCATTGGTAAGTAGAGGAAACTAAACTCTCTCCAAAATATGAATATGGTAGGTATTTTGGTTGACTTTCTCTACGATTTGATAAGGCCTAATGATAAAGGAGAAAACTTGGGATGTTTTCCTTTAGGTTCATGGGCTCAATCCCACAAGAACACAAGGTCACCTACCTTGAAGTCATTGTTAGATGATGATTGGTCAAACCAACATTTGAATAAACACTGATGAGTAAGGATTTTATGTCAAGATTTCTCTCTTACCTCTTCTAATTTTAGCAAGTAATTCAATGTGTTCTGGATCCACGATGTTTCACCTATAATTACCTTGGAAAACTATAAAGAGGTTAATAATATATTAAGAGAAAGTATACCTTATTTCTTGTATACCAATAAATAAGGTGAATTCCTATTAAAGGTTGTATATGTTACATGGTCTACCTAATGAACATTGGACAAAAAACTATGCTAGCTTCTCGAGTGATCTTATATATTTTTCTTGTTGATTCAAGCCAAATTATTATTCATGGATTATGATAATTTGTTCCCTTTAAGATAATAGGTGTATGATTCCTTCAAGTTGATCCCTTTGTCTAAGGAAAAATCTATGAGCTCATTAGACTTTAAATATATTTTATTATCAAACACTAATGTTGTGGGGGTGCCAAATTTGGTTACAATATTTTGTTGAAGGAGTTGGATAACCACTTTCATTGAAGTGGTTTTCATTGGAATAGATTCTTCCCATTAAGTGCATAACTTGTGGTCATTAAAACATATTTATACCTAAGACTCGATGAGTTCACATTAATTAGACAGATAAATTCTACTTACCATTGTTTGAAAGGTTTGTCTATATCAACAAGTTTCAAAGGAACATATGGGTTACTTTACTTTCCAATGAAAATTTGACACTCACGACACTTACACAATTAGTGTCACTGTATTTAAACAATGTTGGAAAATAATACCCCACTCCGAGGATCTTATGGGCCATGGTTTCACTTGAGAGTTTCCCATGTAGGCATGTCATGGAGCTCATTTAAGGCCATTTGAGCATATTGATGTTAAGACATGACAATACAACTTTGCCATAATTTTTCCTAAAGAGGACTCCTTCTACCATTGTATCTTGAGTATACTTAATCCTTGCATCTATTTTACCTTTTATATTCAATTGTTTATGGGTGGTACCATACTACAAGTAAAACCTTAAGTATTGATGCAATGAATTAGTGAGGGTTGGGACAAAATAAACATCAAAATACACCGAGACTTCATTTTCCCATCCTTCCTCACTGGCCACATCTTGCGGCTCAATTGATAGATTGCAGAGGCCTTGGAATTAAGAAACTGAGCAATTTTAATTTATGTATCACACTATTCAATAACATTAACCTAATTTCCTCTCTTCTCTCCTAACTCCTTTCGGGTGAATAGGGATTGTGATGCAAGGTAAGGAACTATGACCAAAAGATGGATATTGATGATGTAGTATCTAAGTCTATTGATAGCCTTTACCAAGGTGTATACTTGTTTATCAACCATGTGATAATTTAATTCATCCCCTTTAATCACAGTACTCATGTAAGCAATTGGAAACTCATTACCTCCCTATTTTTCTCTGTGAAGACAACATTGATTGAATTGTAAGAACTGAGTAGAGATGGAAGTCTCTATTATAATTTGGTTGGCATAGAATAGGAGAAAATGTGATGGTATTCTTAATTTCTTAAGAGCCTATTTTTCTAATTCTATCGAAATAAAATGAGCATATTTTTTATCATGTTGTTTAGGGTTTCACAATTTCAGTAAAATCTGAAATAAAGTTTTTGATGAAATTTATGTCACCAAAGAAATACTGCATGGATTTATTTATTGTCAAGAGGTGGATCGAGGAGATGAATTTTATTCTTTCTAGATCCACTTGGATTTTTTTTATTAGTAATGATATTCTCTAATAACCCTCCATGATGGGAAAAGTGATCTTCTTAGGGTTGAGATAGATCCCATTGTTAAAATTTCTATTCCAACACCTAAACACTTTATTTCCTTATGATCTCAAGAAAAACTTGCAGAAAAAATATTTTTGAACACAAAATAAAATGGATTGGTTGAAACTTTAACTGTTGGGAATAAAAAAATACAATGGAAGAAAAATACACCAATTTCCACACACACAAAAAATTCTTCCCTTTCAAAGATCAACTTTTCATTAAATTACTCCAAGATTACAAGGGATCGCTACTGGGAAAATAGACCACTGAGAAAAGAATAAAACTATAACAAACCTAGTCATTCTAGCCCTCCAAAAAACTTAGGTGAAGAAATCCTCTATACGGTTTCCTGAACTCATATCTGTTGATGTAGAACCCCGAAAATTGTATGGCCTTTTCCTCCCTGGTGGATAGTACGACCTCCATGAATTTATCACTACTGGGTTTCTCTTCCACTTGTTTCTACTGCTTTTTCTTTCCTCATTTAGACTAAGAAAAAAACCTTCTTTTCTCTCTCTCTATGTATCAACACACTATGAGTTACTCTATTATGCACTAGATCTACCTGTTGGTCCTCAGATCTACTAGATCTATTTGCTGGTCACTCAGATCTGCTAGATCTGCCTGTTGGTCCTCATATATGCTATATCTATCCATTGATATTTCATATATGCACTATATATATTCCTATTGGACCTCAGATATACTAGATATGTTTTCCGGTCACTAAGATTTTCACTAAATTTTCCTACTGGTCCTCAAATATTCTATATCTGTCTACTGATCTGAGTAGATTTTCCTACTGGTCATCAAATCTACTAAATTTGTCTGCTATTCACTTGGATTTGCACTAGATATACTTGTTATACCTTGAAATTGCTAGATTTTTCTGCTGGTCACTGATGTCTACACTAGATTTGCCTCTTGGACCTCAAATATGCTAGGAGGAACCAATGTCTCCTCCTCCTATGCTCTGAATCTGCTCAAATGATATCTCTTTGATCTCTTGGGTCTTCTTGTTGTACAAAGTG
>ML777633.1:67387-82431 GCA_009831015.1 Picea engelmannii
ATACTAGTTGGCAGGTGCTAGGGAGGTGTCTCTTCACTGGGTAGGGCCGACCTCGTCACTTAGTGGCTAAAACCACTTTAATTAGGCATGGGGGCCGATTTATTAATTAGCATGATATAATTAGGGTTTGACCAATCCAAAAAGGGGGATTTGTTCATTTACAAAGTCCGACATGATCAATCCACAAAAGGGGATTGATCTAATTAATAATAACTCAATAATAAATAGACTACTCTTTGTAGTTACAATATTTCAACAAAACTATCTTGGGACTGTACAAAGTTCAATTCATCATAGCTCTACGCAAAATGTATTTAAAATATTTAAATAAGATAATATTACGTTGCTTTTCCTTAGTGTTACAAAATATTCCAAGATTGATCATATTGGGATCATGTTTAGTCCATAAATTAATTTCTTTGAACCCATTGAGGAGCTAGTTGTTTTTGTATTGACTGATTTACGAAACATATCTTATATATTGAAGAATTTATGGAAACTAACTACTCGTTTTGGTATTACATTTGAATGGAAGCATGTAATTTCGTAATTTTAATTAGAATTGTGTCTATTATGTTCCTCATAATTAATTATGGCACATTTAAACATCTTCATGTTAGTCGAGAAATGCATAATCCAATGATCATTTTCAAACACCTACTAATTCTCACTATTGTCGGGCACCATAGGTTTAAAGGCCACTTTGACTAAGAATTTGGATGGTGGATTACTATAGCAGCCAAGGAGTCATATATAATATTTTTTAAGGCTCATAAGTCCCTATTTTAAGGCCCTAACACTCATTTATTTATTAGTTATGATTAGGTCATCTTAGTGGTAGGTTACGTCATGCTCACTTTATCTCCTATTTATAATAACATAGAATCATTTGTATAAGAATCTCATCTTGTATTTTGAATTGGATATATTGTAAAAGGCGGTTTCTCTCTCAAAGTGATTTTTATCATTTACTATTTTGCAGTTGGTTCATAATATTTGGTTTCAGAGCATACGATCCTAAGGTTTCACTCCGTCAATCAAGACATCTTGGAATGTTCTCAATAAAATGTTTTATGGGATGATTCAGATAGTGGAATTTTTAGAATACTATAGAGACACAATGAAGTATTTCTAGTAAAAAATTTAGGTATTGGTTCATTATACTTTATTGGATATAGCCCATGGAAGTGAGGGTTTGTGACTAGTCATGGAATCCATTTCAAACGAGTCGTCTTTGAATTTTCACTATAACTTTTTTTCTAGGATTATTTTGATAGTGAAATTTTTAGGCTACCAAGGAGTCATAGAAAATTATGTTTGATAAAATATTTATGTATTTGTTTGTTATAATTTTTGATATATAGCCTGTGTAAGTGAGGGTTCGTGACTAGTGCTAAAACTAGTCTTAAACATGTTTTGTTGGTAGAAGTGCCATATATGAAGTTTGAAAAGTCAAAATTAAGTGCCAATAGTTTATTTGTGAAGAATATCGACCATAGTATTATAGGTAAAAAAATTCAGAAACATATATGAAATATTAGAGACGTGGAATTCCATACAAGTTCGTTCTCTAGAAAGGGGAAAAAATCAACAAGTTTTGGTAAAGTTACCATAACTTTCACTTGGCACAACAAATTTTGATCAGACATGTGGCATTGAATTGAAGAAACATAATAGTAATATAGGATAAAATTTCAGACTCGTAAGGGCTAAAATTGCAGAGTTACATCATGATAAAGGACAACTAGCAAGACAATGTCCCAACTAAGGTTTAAATGTACATAACTTACAATTGGCATAACTTTTGATTGGAAGATCCATTTCTAGTGATTTAAAAATAGTAATAAAGAGAAAAAGAGGAATATTATTATTTTATCCAATGGTAATGGGTCCTTCAAGAACTACTACTCCTAGTAAACCTCCATAAATATCACACATGACATTTGAAGAAAATGAAGGCTTCGAAAATAGACTATCCCAATTGAAGGACCAAGTTGAGGAAATGAGTAGTAGTGTGTTGAAACTTGAGGATTTATTATGTTCTCAAGAAACATTTAAAATGGAAATGGATGAAAAAATGAAAATCTTGATGAATCAAAGGATGAATCTTCTATTGTTTATAAAGGAAGGGATGAACTCTATGGAACATTGGGAGTGAAAGAGAGATATTATCTAGTACAAGGGTAGACTAGTTTTATGCCCTCGATCAAAGTTGAAGCAACAAATATTAAAGGAGTTTCATGACTCTCTGATGCCAAGGGAATTCATGGTTCCTTAAAACATATAAAAGGATAAAAGTTATCTTTTTTTTTGGGGGGGGGGGGAATGAAGAAAGCCATTAAAAATTTTGTAAGATAATGCCAGGTTTACCAAAGAAACAAAGGAGAAATAGTAAAAAATACAGGGTTACTTCAACCTTTACACATACCTAATCAAATATGGGAAGATATATCAATGTATTTCATTACAATTTTACCAAAATTAGAAGGTAAAGATTCCATTTTTGTGGTCGTGGATAAATTCCCAAAATATGCACATTTTTGTGGAATTCAGAGTATATATACGATGAGTGAAGTGGCAAAAATTTGCATGAAGGAAATTCATAGACTTAATGGATTTCCTAAAGTAATAGTAAGTGACAAAGATCCAAATTTGACATGAATTTTTTGGAAATAAGTATGGAATATGAGTGGAACAACACTAGCTATGAGCTCAAAATATCATCCACAAACAGATGGTCAAAATAGAATTAGTTAACAAATGTTTAGAGGGTTATCTACGTTGTTGTTCTTTGGAAGATAAATCTCAATGGATGAATTGGCTTCCTAGCAGAATGGTGGTATAATACCACCTATCAAACATATACTAAGATGTCCCCATTTGAATCCCTTTATGGAAATACATATCCTAGTATCTCATACTTTTTGTAGGACTAGTCCAAAGTAGAGGAAATAGAGTCACACATGGAAAAGACTAAAGAAACCTTGACAATTCTTAAGGAAAACCTTCAAATGGAACAAAACATGATGAAGCAACAAACATATCAACATTGAAGTGAAAGAGAATTTGAGGAGGGTGATTGGGTATTTTTGAGACTACAACCTTAGAAGCAATCTACTCTCAAATAGAAGAAGAATTAGAAATTAGCTCCAAAATTTTATGGACCCTACAAGATTATTCACAATATTGGACAAGTGGAGTATAGGTTAGATTTTCCTTCTTCTCACATTCATAATGTTTTTCATGTATCTTTACTAAAAAAGGTTTTGGGACAAACTATTCTAGTGCAAACAAAACTTCCATAATTAGAGGAAGAAGGGAAGTTGATTCTTGAACCAGAAAAAGTTATAGATAGGTGTTCTATATCTCTACAGATTAGAATCATTATGGAGTACCTAATCATGTGGAATAATATGCCTCTAGAAGAAGCTACATGGGAAAATGAGCAGTTCATGAAGAAACCCCCTCAATTACAATATTCTAGGGAACAAATTTTTGTAAAAGAGAGGGGCTATGTTAAGGCCCCTAAGGCCCTAACACTCATTTATTATTATTTTATTAGTTATGATTAGGTTGGATTAGTGGTAGTTTACATCATTCTTACTTTATTTCCTATTTATTATAAAGGAGAATCATTTGTATAAGGATATCATCTTGTCTTGAGAATTGGATATGTTATAAAATAAGGTTTCCCCTTCAAAGTGGATTGTTATTCATTGACTATTTTGGAGTTGGCTCATAACAATATTATTATGTCAAGGGATGGAAGATTTAAAATGTTCAATAAGGTCCAAGAACCCCCTTTTTTTTAATTAAGTGGACGTGGATAAATACAATGGTATTTATTCCTACACGATGAATTACTACCTCAGAACTAATGAATACATACAAGTCTTGGATATTTAAGTCTATAGTTTTTTAAAACCCTAAAAGTAAAGTTTTATATTCAACAATATTATTCATGTAGAAATATTATAGTCTAACAGAAAAAATAACCTTATTTTGATTGGGATGAATGAGAACACATATATCTCCTACATTAGCACTAGATTTGGACCCATTGAAGAAAACAAATTGTTAGAGGCTAGGGGATACCAGTCTACCTCCATTAACATTTAATATATTTCAAGCAAGAGTAGCACTAGTTTCAACCGAAGGGAGGGAAAAATCCCCAGGTTGTGTTTAAAGAATGGGAGATGTTAATAAGAAAAAGGTCCTAAGACCAGTATCGAGGTGCATGATTGTTGGCACCCAAATTTTTGGGTCCAGTTTTTCACCCACGCAGAAATAAATTTGTGCGTTCTCATCCAAAATTTTTGTGAGTGCCTAAGGAGATGCACGATAATGCGCACATCAGACCGATTTTTTTTAAGCAGCGCACCAAGTATAAAGACGATCAAGGTTGCGTCGGTCTAATTTTTGTCAGTTGAGCGCACCGGTCCGAGTTTTTTTCAGTCGTGCCAAAAAACAAGAAGATTCCTACTGGAAGCAAGAAAGGAATCATCAGGATATCTCCCAGAATGATTACTGCCAACATCAAATGGATATGTGGGGCGACCGGAAGATGAGTAGGCCAGACATTTAAGATTTCTCCCGATCCAGAGAACCTACATGGAGCCATGACAATGAGGTTGTTAGATTAGACGGGCAAGGGGAGTAGAATAATGAAGGACAATGCTCCCCAACAGAGAAAGATATAAAATATATCTCTCAACTTAGAAAAGAGGTTGGCTAATTTATGAATGCATCAGTCCTAGAGCTCTAAGTTAGTCTATTGTAATCTTGTGTTGTATGGAGAAGTCTCCTATGTATTCTTTTTGTCTAAATCTTAAAGCTCAGCGAAAGGCACATACTATTGTATCCCCACTGTTTATATAGTAATGATATGAAGTCTTATGGCGGTTCAATTGAGTTATTTAGTAGAATGTATATCTCTAATATGATGGAATGCATCCAGTAATAAATATATGGCAATTCTGTTCTATCCTGTGTTTGTTATGAATGAGTAGCAAATGTGCGTGTATAGTTTTAATTCTTAGTCCTTATTAGAATATCAGAGATGAGTTACATGAATTCCATTTACTGTACTGTTAGGTATGTTTGATTCTCCATCCCCAACACAAGACCTTATGGTCTCTGTGATCGCATCTCGAGTGATAACTTCCTCGACCTTGGTAGAGGATTGATATTCCCATGCTTAGGGGTTTTTGTTGGACACATTTTGGATGAACCCTAGGTCTCAAACCCCCAAGTGTTAAGAAGGTTATTGCATGCACAAGCATGTACTGAAACAACAACACTGCACAATGCCAACAATGACTGGTTCATTTTTTTCTTTGAGGTTTGTCACCATATATTTCACGAGTTTCTCCTTATATATTGAAATCTTATTCATATTTCCCTTCTATGGCATCCACAAGTGAGACCAATAAGTAAAAAAACATCCTTTTAAATTTTGTAAGTATCGATTTAGGAGCATGTCGTAGGATTTTAGGAAATCTAGAACAACAATGTCAAGTTTCATCCTTGGGTCTAAGGTTATCTGAATAGAATCATCATTTAACTCCCCTACGACCTTCTCCTCAAATCTATCCAGTTGAATACTTTGAAAATTGGAGTTAACATGTTTGGCATTAAGTTTTGGCGTAATGAATAAGGGATCAGATTAGTTGAGGCACCTAATTCCACTAGAAAATTATGAATATTATGGTTTAAAATGATGAAGGTAAATATAAAGGGGGGCATCCTTGATTTATATTGCTTCTTGGCATTTGTGTTTAAGAAAGATGCCTTCTTAGTCATGGGGGTATCTTTTAATGATCTCAATAATAACTTTCATTGTTCGATGCTATTTAAAAGATAGTACATAGAGATGTTGACATCGATTTTATTCATATCTTATACTATACTATATCCAATTTCATAGGAGAAGGAGAGTTGATATGGACTATCCTTTTCTATGGAGTAGGTGGAGTATCAAGAGTCACTTGTTGCTTATTCTTGTTTGTATTGGATAAACACTATGTCCTTATCCAACATGTACTTCTTCTATTTGATTTTCTTCTCCCTCATCTTCCTCTTCATATCTTTGTGGTGAACATTTAATGACCAATAGCCTACATATAGGCCTTAACATGATATTCTACTAAAACCTTCTCATTGAGATTGTACTTAGGAAAATATCTTCCAAAATTATTAGGCAAATCATGTAATTGGTGGATTATTTGCAAGGGATCTTTAGCTAGCCAATGGATTGAATGCTATGTTTGGTTGAGTGTTAATCTACATGATGGGTTGAGTGTTAAGATCTGGAATGAGTTGATTCTTTTGTATTATGAGACATAGATGGAATTATAGAGTAATTCTCATCATTCAAGGGAAAGGTTGTCAATTATAGAATCATTTTTGGATTCTATGAAGTTTCTACACAA
This sequence comes from Picea engelmannii, assembly GCA_009831015.1. Classification (NCBI taxonomy): domain Eukaryota; kingdom Viridiplantae; phylum Streptophyta; class Pinopsida; order Pinales; family Pinaceae; genus Picea; species Picea engelmannii. The sequence continues at coordinate 73,819 of ML777633.1, forward strand.
GGAATTTCTCTTAGATTTCATCTTTGTAGTGGTAAATATGTCACAAAAGGTGAATTTCCTTCTTTTCTACCAAATTTTCTAGTGAGAATCTAGCAACATTGCAAGGGACTATTGATATTATCGAAGAGTGAATTGAGTTTCTCTATTCTAGGTTGGGTATGTTCATCACCTCTCTACATATGAATATTTATTCATGTTATTATTAGCTTTTTATTTTAGTTATTTATGTAGTTGTAGTAGGAGTTTTATTCTAGGTACAACAATAGTGCAATTTGATATAAAAACGTTACTTGGTTTTCTCTCTTGGCTTGTAACTAGGGTTCAGTTTTTGAAAAAAAAAATGATGGGAGGAAAATCCCAATATGTAACTAAGAGCTATTTGGATGAAATCCTCACAAATATTTTAGAAGAAGCGAGGAATAAATTACTAGCTTGGAGGGGAAAACACCATGGATTCATAACAAAATGCTTCAATCATCAACCTTGAAATATTTGAAGAAATAGAGGACATAAACCCCTGAGGAACAAAATTTAACACCCTTCCACACTTATTGAATGCACAAAGTTCTAACAAAACCACTTTACACCAATATATTAAGATCCCATGGTATTATTTTGAAGGCAAGTGGAAGTGCACACATAACTAACCAAGATGAAGTTAGCATTTAAGGTGCAATACATTTACTTCCAAGAGGATAAGTTAAGTGTGGCCTTGCAACATTCAACTCGGACATCCCACTCATGGGGTGCGAGATGGACTTCTAAAAAACATATAAGGTACTTTGGCATGTTTCATATGCATTAATGTAGAGAGAATGGATGTGTTGATGCAATTGAATGTCTCGAGACAACTTTTACAATGAAATTATTAGATGAAGATGCCAAAATTAGAGTCTCAACCCTTAAGATGATTCCTTTAACATGTGACCTTGATCTACCATGTTGATTTTTGGTTGATTTAATTTCTTATGGGTTCTGGAATAAGATACATTGAGATTGTTTGAATGCATAAATAAACTTACAAAATTAAAATACTTTAATAAAAAGAGTGGAATCAAGAAAGCTTCCCATAAATTAAAAAACACATTTAGATTATTTTACAATGTTGAATTTATTATATTTAAATAAACCCAACAACCTCAAAATTGTACATTCACTAACCCACTAACCCACTATATGCATAAAAAAACATAATACCAAATATACACTTAACAAATACACATTCACAACTAAATATTCTAATACCCCATACTTTCAACTTAATTAATAAATAATAAATAAATAAATAATAATAAATTAAAATAATCCTCAAACAAACAATATGATGCGAGGTTTCAAAATCCCTTAATATTCAAGGAACATGGAATAAAGAGAGCGTAACACTTTGTTCCTAAGATTGGTATTCCAACTATAATTTGAAATGCTCTTCCTTTACTAGTAATCTGGAGCATTTATACTGCTTGCAATATGGCTATCTCTGAAGGGCGTTACTTATCTCCTGAGATAGTGGATTCAAGATATATTAGCCTTTTATTTCATACAAACCTACATCTAGACCATCCAGTTGGTGACGACCCCGAATTTTGATAAGTGAGAACCATGTTTTTTTTTTTTTTTTTTTGATGATGCGTGCCAAGGAATTGAACAGGTTTGTATGCAAATGAAAATTAATACTATACTTTTAAAGGTAATGTCGGGAATGTGACCAATAATAAAGTAGAATTACTTTTATTTTCTTTTCCTACTGATCCACTGGATGAAGAATGCAGTTCAGGTTCATAATATAAATCTTATATCACTATCCTTACAGTTAAAATAAATCTGCACAATTTTTTTTAAGTATCTTATCAGCATATATTTAGCATATATTGTCTTTCTCTCCCTCAATTAAACTAATTTATCGTAAATTATATTAACCATAATTCATATTAAAAATAAAAAAAAGTTATTTAATATCTTTTCCACTCTAATTTTTGTTCATTGTTTTTCAGAACATATCTCAAAGATAACTAGTCATGAAAATCAGTTTAGAAAAATCTAAAATTCTATTACTTAAATATATCATTACTCAATTATAATTACTAACAATATGCAAACTTAGAATGTGTTAAAATGAAAAGCTTTTTATCCATTACATACATTACATATGATATCATTACCCAATTATAATTACTAACAATATACAAATTTAGAACGTGTTAACATGAAAAGCTTTTTATCCATTACATATGGTATCACAGCTCTTCTTTGCTTTTATCCTTTTCCTTATTACATTAAAATTTTTAGAAAAATTAAAATTCTTAGAATACAACTCTTAAACTCTATAATTTCTTGCATGATAGATTGAGTTCAAAATATGAGAGTCATTTGAAAAAATAGTTGAAAGTTATGGGCCATTTTCAATGACAACAAGACAAGAAGAAGTAAAGCATATGAAACAGTATTTCTTTCATGATGCATTTAGTTGCTTTATATTTGTTTCCTACTTATGTGGATGATTGGTACAACTTGAAAGCTACCCATTACAGGAATTATTAGAAAAATATATGAAGAATTCAATTTGAAGTTATCCTTGAAGAAAGTTAATAACAATTCAAAATCAAAGGGGGTGTGAAATTTGAAAAAATTATATAAAAAATAAAAATTGCTAAATATTTTTTATACATCTTTATTTTTCCTAAAAAGGTTTTGACATGGAAATGATCCACCCTTGACGAAATAGGGAAAACATAGGCTTTGGAAATGTATCCACCTTGTGGAGTTTGATTACTCTAATAAAGTAAAAACAATTATGCAATGTTTAGGTTGGTTCGTACAAATGATTGTGAAAACTTGGAAACAATGGAATCCCCTCTTGTTCATCACTCATATAATTGTTGCCACTGTGAAGGTGATCTCCCATATCTATGTACCGCTGCAACGAAGAGGAATATCCATTCTCCACTAAGTATGTCTCCTCCCTGCACTCCAATGCCTCCTCCTAGATCCCACTGTACACCTCTGCATGCCCCTGTATACTCATGCAAGCTCTTGAACCCTCCTGCATTATCCTGTATCCTAGGTGTACTACTGGGTGAACCTCTTCATGGATGTTAAACACTCCTGGAACAAAAATGAAAGTGTCCTCATAATTTCCCATGGCTTTGGAATCCCCAGGTGTATGTGTATGACCAACGGTCTCAGAACCCTCATGAATGGTGGTCCATGTGACACATGGACATCGTCCTGCGTATCCTGCTCACATATATCCATAGCATCAGTGATCCTGAGTATCCCTCACGCACCTCCATCATCTAGGTCTCCTCTACCACACCACCAACATCCTCTGGTGAAGGAGCTGGGGTAAACATATGACTCTCTACTAAGATATATGTAGTGGATCCCTGACTAGTCTCTGCAATGAGATCCTCTAATATGGACCATGATTCATGAAGGGTTTTCTGTGATCCTTACAAGAATCCATGTGTGCTCACCAACTCATGAGTGAGTTGGTACACCTCACTCTCCTTCTCCCTCAACGCCCTGTGATACATATTGCCAACCTCCAATAGGTAATCTCTATCCATCAAAAAATACTGGTAGTCGACCCTCAACATCATCACTCTCTCCCTGAGTGTATGGAAGTCATCAATGGTAATCCCCCCATATGAACTATCATGTTCCATCGAGGTCCTCCAACAATATCCTGCCACTAATGTGTGTGTATCATCAATGCGTCTAGTGGCTGCCATGATCATGTTCACACCGACTCTCAACTGACCAGTCAAGTGTCGTGACTCCTGATCACACTCCTCATGAGATGCTACCTCACAAATCTCACTTATAATGTCGACAACATAATCCCCAACAACACACTCCTTAAGAGATAAGGAACTGCACTTCCCATTGTCCTATGTGCTACTAAGTCCTCATGTATTCCACTGCACACCATCACCAACTTCTACCTCCATCTAAATCACATTGTATAATGTATGAGCATCTATATCCTCTTGTGCACTCACTATGATAATGTCATATGCACCTGGATCCCATATAGATGTGTCCATACATGAGATATGGTCATCCCAACCAATAAGGAAAGTATCCTCGTCACTGTAGTCTGGTCTTGGAAGTAAGTGTCCCATCAATCTGTCGGTCTCCCCAACCTAGTCTATCAATGGACTCTCCAAAAGAGGTGACTCACTCTCCTCATACTGATAAGTATGTATATAGTCAATTGGCTCCAAGTCATGCCTCTCCTCCTAGGTATGCAGATCTATGTGTCCCTTGCATTCAAGTACTACACAAAGATCCTCTACCAAATCCAAAATGTCACTGATATCCTCTTGTATCATGTCTAACATAAATATATGAGAAGGTAAGGAATTTGTCACACTCAACTCCATGGGAAGCTCCTCTTCCCCCACGTATGAACTCAGATCAATATCCAAAAGTGGATAATCCAATATATGTATCTCAACATGTCTATGTGCTAACACATTTGAACCCTCACAAGCATCCTAGTCATCACTCTATCTATCAGATGCATGAGTGTCACTAACCTCATAAGACTGCTCAAATGAAGCATCTAAATCTACCTCATCATGCACAAAATCCTCATGCCCAACCAAATGGTCAAACTAATGTGTGGTCCTCTCCTCAAATGCACAAGAGTCCTGGGACTGCTCTAAGGAGGCATCTAAGGCCTCATCCTCATATGTATCCTTCTCATCACTATCATAGTGCACCTCAATGCAATGCACTCTCCCTTTACCCCTGCATATGTGATCCAACTCCCAAGGTTATTTTAAACTATAGAAACGTTCCCAGCTAGCATGTGGTGATGTATCTATCTCCATGACTTCTTTGGCTCTAATTTCCATTGCTATGCTGCTCCAATAATGGACTTATTCCATCCTCTTAGCCCATAATGCAACCTCATCTTTTCTCCACCTAGGATTTTTGATGGATACAAATTGTTGGAATGTTACTTGAGCCTTGAATGTCTCACTAAGGGCTTGATATTCCTCATTAAAATATATAATCTCTTCTGCAAACTCCATATCTCCTCTTAGATCATCATTGCTTATTACAAGCTGGCGAAGGAAATTCATTCTGATACCATTGTAATGTTCCCAAGTTGGTATTTACTTGGAAATGTTTATTCTGAGTTTTTTTGTTGTTTGTTTGTTGGCAGGTTCTAGTCTTCCTAGTTTGCGCTATGAATATTATTTGGAGTTTAATAGTGTGAAAATGACAATAATATAATAACAATTACATCCATATAACAAGGTACAAGAGATATCACACCATGGACTAGAAAAAATGTCAGATCTGACCTTTATTTAGATAGTAGATGATCCAGAATACAATATATCTACATATATGGATATATGAAGATATAATATCAAGGATGGAATGAATGCTACAACAAACAAGCTCCAAGACTGAATATAATAGCCTCCAAGGCTCTACAAAATGCTAAAGATTAGAACAAGATCAATTTCTTGTCCTTCCAAGGCTAGAAACCCCTCTTTCTGCTGAGTTGCACACTATCCTGGCGGTTGTAGCTACCCAAGATTTCGGCCCTCCTCTTCCTATGCTCAAAATAACCCCAAAGTCTCTTGGAATCTATATCGGGCCACTAGAAACTGCTAGGATGAATTTCTTGTTGATTGGAGGTGTTTAGACTCCCAGATGAATAGATCCTCTTTCTGCAGTGCACCCTCCTCCTGTAGAACTCGTACTAGTTCAAAATAAAGGATATGATGGAAAGAAATCCTCCAAAATGGATAAGGAAGGTTCCCTAGGCCCAATAATCATATCCTAATGGGTTTGGACCCCTGAACTCCTTCACCCCTCCAAATCGAATGGAACTAGCTCCTCAAGTGCGCCCTCCTGCTGGAAACCCCCATTGATGCACACTACCTCTCTCTGAACCTGTAGAGTCCACCTGTGATTGATATAGAATGGTGAGGGAGGAATCTTTCACCTTTGTGACGAAGCTTGGACCCGGTTGGGTGGGACATTTCTCCATAGAGATGATCTCTAGGGCTTGTTTAGTCAAAACCCTCAAAACCCCCAAGTGCATGGGATATTTAGAAAGAAGCCAGAAATCAAAATGATAATCAACATAATGAGAGAATAGATGCCCCTATCTCTCTTTTATCCCCCTTTTCACATTTTCCCTCCAAGTGACTTTTACTTTATTTTTATTATTCTTTAATTAAATCACTTTATTAATTAATTTTTCTTTTTTCCTCTAAAAAGTGATTTATTCATCCCTATGGCTTCTCCAACCACTGAAAGTCACTTCTCATCATCTAGTCATGTAGTTATCTTCCTCCCAATTCCAATGAGCTATTACACTAAGAGGTTTCTCCAAGTATTATGCCCAAAATGACCTTCTTAGTGAAATTAATTAAAATATGACCCATAATAACTCAAAATTATGGAAATCATCGGAATGCAATGGAACCAAAGCCAAGTTATGTGGAATGGATCCTGATGATGAAATATGATGAATGATGCAATTCAGGACCAATAAAACCCCTCAATATCTCATGAACTCGTTGTCACCCCTATCTGGCTACTCTGGTAGGCATAACACTCTGTAATATAATAATGTCCAAAAATGGGGACATTACATGGATCTCAAACTGTTGTTGGTCAGGAGTGGGTATTAATGAACAAAGAGTGCTCTAGAGGTAGGTGGGACAAGGTCCATTGTTTCTTGGTTGGTAGCACTCTTAGGGAGACAAAATCCCTTGGTTCTAGGAGTCAACACCCTTTGGATCCCTTGATTCATAAAGTCCAACTTGCTTGAGGCTACACACATCCTTTCGCATAGATATTAGATAAAAAAGGTATGATATACAAAAAAATTCCACCTCAAAATTCATTCCCTAAGCAACATGCAAAAATATTCATGACTTACTATTAAATATTGTCAAAAACAAATATTAAGTCATATTATGGTGGAAAAATGTTCCTACGATGAGCCTTTGAGATAGGAAATAATTGGGCTCATTGTCGAGGTGAAACCCTTTATTTTTCCTAGGTTCCTAACACCTATAATTTTTTCTTTAGAGTTCATAAGGAAATGATTGAATTCTGATCACATTTATTTTGCATAAAAAAAGCATAAAGTTAGCTTTAAGTTGAAAAAGGAAGTAGGTCCTTTCATTGTCAACACTAGGGCGGCCTTGTAGGATGAAAAAAATCTTCTTTAGTATATGTGATTCCAACAAGGTGAGATATGGATATATGATCCTCATTCTATCATCTCAACAAGAAGAACTAGGTTTGGATCTACTCCTTATCGACATCAATCAAAGTCACAATTGGAGTTGTTAGCTAACCAAGATAGTTGGAAGGATGTCCAGAGAATTTTGCAGGTCTAGGAAAAAGTTCCATATCAACCATCAAAATCACCAACAATAGAGACTCCTCAACAATCTAAGAAAACATAGAAAAGGAAGGGTACATGATCGACTCAAAAAATATCAGAGACATAGGAAGAAAATTCAACCAAGAGGCAAATAATAGAAGAACGTGAAGAAAATAAAGATCAAATATCACAAGATTATTCAGAATTATTAACAACAGATCCTGTAGTGACTATAGAAGTTTCATCATTACCAAATCTTCAGAGCTCAGGAAAACAAAATGGAGAAGAAGAAGTGAAGGTCAATTAATCAAAGCAAGTAGATCACTTTCATCAATTCATGACTATTAAGAAGAAGGGTGTTAAGATTAAGCAAGATATTATTCCTAAGATCTTTGATCAAGAGTAATCTTAGACAAGATTGTTGTTTGTTATGGATTATGAAAAGGGTAAATTAAATATAGCAGTGTTGGAATCCAAAGATCAAGATAAGGTCACTAACATCTCCATTGTTCTAAATGTAGTTCATCCTAATTATAAAATGGATTTTCACAGGCATATTGGAGAAATGTTGAACATAGATGTTATGATAGCTTCTCTAGGAATGAAGAAGATAAAAACTATGAATGAGAAGATCGAGAATCATCCAAATCAATAGAAACTAGCAAACAAACTAAACATATGAGAGTGGAAGAACTTGAACAATGGGTAATTGATTTGGTGACAAATCCACAAGATGAAACATTAATACAAGCCCTTATGAAAACAAAAGATAATGAAATTAAATCATTGAAGAAAAAGCTCAATATACCTAGAATTGACCATGTTTAGATTCAAGAGTTGCATGTAATGCAGAAGGAAAATGACCAACTGCTAAGGAAAAGAGTAAAAACGAGAGGTCATACAAAAGTGTATGAAAAAAAACTTGAAGCTTTTAAGAAAGGAGAGTCTTCTTCACAATCATCAAAACCAACAGATCCATTTAAGTAATTGGCCAAATCATTATCATAACTCAACTTAAATGGGGTTGAGATTGAGAAACTCAAAAAATTAGTTTCTACACAGAATGATAAAATTGAAAACTTCAAGGAACAAATTAATGACATGATCCAGGTGGATATCGGTGGCCACCCACCTTCTCCAACTGGCCCAAAACATGTTTCTGGCAATTTTGGTAATTTACTATTTTTAGCAGTTTTTAACTTCCGGGGCCATTTTGAGGCCCTAAACGATGTTTTTTGAGAAAA
>ML777633.1:86552-127488 GCA_009831015.1 Picea engelmannii
TCGGCGACAAACTCTCGGTGACAGACCTCCACAGACTCTCGGCGCTCCACAGACCTCCACAGACTCTCGGCGACAGACCTCCACAGACTCTCGGCGCTCCACAGACTCTCGGCGACACAATCTCTCGCATATGAGCCTCAACCCAAAAAATTTCTAACCGTCCCAATTCGATGTGTGGCAATTATATAAAACATCTTTCGGCCGAAAGATAGTTCGGCCGAAAAAATATTGCCGGAAAAAAATATCCGGCCGACCAAATTTTTACACGCAAATCGAGGGCCCGGTTAATGCTCCGTTCGATTTGACATTTATGTTTTCGGCCGAACAATAGTTCGGCCGAAAATAATATCTTTCGGCCGAAAAATGTATTTAGTTCGGCCGAAAATTTGTTTTTCGAAAATTTGTAGACCCGATTGTCACGAAAGTGTAACCCACCTTCGTGATTTCACCCTGTTGCATATAGAAAGATGATTCTTTCAATTACCCATCGAGTGAAAATTGGTGAATTCTAATTAAGTTGTTAACATAATGAGTCATCAAAATAATTGAGGCCAAGGAGATATTTTTGGGCAAATTCCAAGTTCGAATGTATGCATTACTATCTTTGCAAAAGTCATATATGTTGTTGTAATTTCTAAGATTAAAAATAGTTCTTGATAACCACTTGTGGTTATACTCATTTCGTATAAAAGAAAGAAACTTCAATGTAGAAATGGTTGGCTTTGCTTGGGAAAAGGACTAAGATCTTTAGTAAAATTCTATTTTTAGAGAACTTGAGTGATTTTGTATTTCATTGTTTTAGTTTATGTTTTTGGTATTATCATGTGGTTCTATTATTTCATAATTTTCTTCTTCAAATATGTGTCTGATATTATAAATGTAAAAATTCTATAGAGATGTATATAGCGATGTATAAATGTAAAAATGTATATAGAGATGTATAAATGTAAAAATTCTAGACTGGTATATAGCGATGAGTTCACCCTTGACTACATATTAATCCATGTATTGATAAAAAAATTATATGGTTTTCTAATATCACACCTTAGCAATGGATTTTTTTTATTTGTTTCAATTATTTAAAATCTTTTTTGGCAAGATTTTATTAGCTATTGAAAAGAACCTCTTATTTCATAAATGCAAACATACGGTCTCTGTATTGCCATTAATATGTGTAATGTTGTCCTTTTTTTCTTTTATGGTCTCACTATGGAACCCACGGGGTATGGACGTGTAAAGGAGTGAAACCAATATTCTTTTTTATCTTCTCCTAACGTCAACTTCACGGATTTCAGTGAGTGCGTTGCACTCACTGTCACTGATCGTATCTACGATTTGTATTAAATTCCACAACTAAGATTTATGTACCGGCAGACAACAACAAATAATTTCGGAAATCTTTGTTGGAAATACTCACACTCCTATCGATTCAGTGTCTTGGAAGGTCCACACACACACATTTATGTGATGAAATCATATCGTAATTGTGCCCCACGATCATTGTACGACCCAATACGTGAGAATTTCGTGTTAATTGTGTTAACTACGATTAACTTAGTTTACCACCTTTTACAAAGATATTGCAAATTATAAGCACCGTGCAAACCTGATGTGTGGAACTTTCATAGAATAGATATTTAATTTTCCAAAAAGAACGACAAAAGAGGAATGACTAATTATATAAATATAGGTAAAATATAGATATTTAATTTTAATTTTAAAATATTTTTGATGTTATAGTATTATTTTAGTTTATTATGTATGGTTAATTAGTTTTCTTTTTTATATATACTTTCTTATATTTCGAGAATAAAGATTCATATATTTTAAAATTATTTTAAAATAATTATTAAATAATATTTATTATTTTATTTGGATTATCTCTTAAATTATTAAGATAATTTATTTACTTTCGCATAGTAATAAGAATTAGTGAAAACATTATAAATCATTTTACAATTTATAATTTTCATATTTTTTTTATCAATCATTTTACAATATACATTTGAAACCAATGTTCACTGTCATCTCATAAATGTCTATTGCTTTGAACAATTTGATCATAGTTTTATGAGCAAACATGTAGGAAAAATACTACACTAACCACTCTCTATGTTAAAGATATAAGTGAAATATATTAAAATATCTTTATAGATAATATTTTCATATCCACACTTATTCAATACATAATATCAAATAATTTACAAATTTCATATCCTTATTACAAATTCATTTAAATAACATTTTCATTTTATTTGTATGAATGTAATTGTAGATACCATTAACAATATATTATTTATACTATTTAAAAAATAAAAATAAAAAAATCTTACTATGAATTACTCCCTTGCATTATTTTCATGTATTTCATTGTTTTACAATAATTAACATTTATATATAATATAAAAAAAATAAAAAACTTACATAATTTATATTTAAGAATATTTTTTTTTTAATTATTAATTAAAAATAAATTATTTTTGAAAAAAATATTTAATATTGATAAAAAAACAAATATAAAAAATACACATAACTTACATAGAAATTAATAATGCACATAATTTGCATGGAGAATAAAAAATAAAATAAAACATAAATTACTTTAACAACAATTTACTTTCTAATAATTATTTACTTTTAGAAAATAAATAAATGAGACCCTTAAATATACAAGAGCGTCAAGAGTGGAAGATGTGCGTGAAGATCGTGAAAAGGAATAACAAAAAGAAAAGAGGAAAAAGTTATCATTGTACATATAAAAGAAAAATGCCTGATATCCTCTGCCTAGTTCCTTCATGGATATCTCCGAAATCAATAAATAAGTAAAATCCAATTTGTGAAAGTACTCACTAGATTTCCATGTTAAATTGTGTAGTTAAATTCATCACATTTGAAATATTAAAAGTATTTTTTTTAAACAACTTATGTGAAGAGCAACCAGTGAAGGAGTAAGGATAATTTAGGAATAAGCTTTTCAAGAGATAAGACTGGGATATAAAGAGGTGCGGACACCACCCGTGCCCTTTCTTTAAGGTGTATACTTTTAAGAAATCCATCAATTTATCCACGAACTTTATTGTGGAAGAAATTCATTATTTTTGGGCAGATGGAATTACACAATCGCAATGGGTATGGTGATAGAAGTGGGATTCAATGTGATTGGAAATAAGTGAGGAAGGAAGAAGGTATTCATATTTTTTAAGAGGAAGAAAAACTTGCTGATTATTTAGAGGATTTGTCAGAAGGAATGGGACCAACTTGTATTTTTCTCATTATTTTTTCTCATTATCAATGGCTCTTTTTTTTGGGAGGAATTCAACTGATAAGTCTTTTTTGCAAATTCTTAATGTCTATTTAGAAAATTATTATGGAATATGGTACCGTGGATCTCGATCTTATCCCCCATGGATTTAAGAGAAGGGGAGATATAAAGTAATACAATAGGACAAGGGAAAGGAAGCAACTTTTTCCTCCAATCCTAGCCCTACAACTAGGCATGCAAGACAAGAGATTGAACCCATAGCCACATCAAAGGAGAAAAGGTTATCATTGTCTCACTCAGGGGATCATTGGGATGTGATGGGGGTAAAGGTATTCTTCCAGGTTTGCATGCAATGTGCAAAGGAGTTAAAGCTATGGAAGGTAGAAAATACAGAACCCTAGATAAAAAAAAAAGGGTCTCAGATCGAATGTCTCCAAAGACAACTTCTATCAATTCTCTAGAATGGGCACTGAGGGGCTTGGCTTCCAAGACCGTTGCTACATGTTTAGCATAACCAACAAATCCATTGAAGGAAATAAGGTAGCGATTAGGACAAATCAGGTCAAGGGGAAATAAGTTGAAGGTAATCAATCGAGCAATGGATATACTGAGGCTAATGGTGGGGGAAAGAGTGACGATGGATGAAATATGTAGCTTTCAAAGATTGGTGTCAGTAGGGAATTTCCATGGCCGATTTATATAAAAGGGTTCGTTGGGGACTTGGATGGTTGCAAACTAGAGAAAAATGTTGGGCTATGATCCACCCTTCCATATCCTTGCGAAGGGCTAGATCATCTTTCTTGTTCAAGAGAAGGATAAAGAGACACTAGTAAGGAGGCATATGTTCTATAACAATTCCCACTTCGCATTAAAGGCGTGGGAACCTTGCTTTGATCTACATTGTCATGCCCCATATTATTATTAAATGTAAATAAGTAATAATAATAAAATGAATATAATAATTCTCCTAAAACGACTATAATAAGTACTTATATGAATAAATAATAATAAATAATTATATTATAATTTTCCTAAATGAGGTCATAATAAATACTTATTATGGATATTTGGGTAATTAAAGATGATGGTCAAGTAAGTAACGAAATTTATGGTGAAATCTTAAAATTTAATTAAGAAGTAACTAAAGGATCCTAGGGATCCAATTATTTACCATGGTTGAGTAGTAGATTGAGGGCTCGAGGGTGACCTGCTACTGAAGATTAAAGTAGCAAGGTGATGCAGAGCCCCTTCTCTCCTAAGGGTTGCGTGACCTCCCGGTTAGGATCTTCGATTCTGGAGTCGAACAAGTCTTTGAAACCTTGCTGGTCTCATTCTGTATTAGACACATGCTCTCTCGACTACCTATGCAAGCTTCACGATACCCGCGGCCTTCCCTTTCGTGTTCTGTGAAATCTCAGAGTTGGCGTTAATGCCTATTCTCTCGGCCCCTTCTCAGATGTGACCTTGGGCAGTGACCTCATGCCTACGCACGATTGCAGGTGCATTCAAGAGTGGTTTGGTGTCAAACCGCTTTTTGCCCCGCAATTCACCTCTAGCTGTCGCGTATCCCTTGGTTAAAAATGTGGTTGAAATTGCGGCCCGCTCAAGGAAAATTAACTTCCGAGCATGTCCTGGCCCCGCAATCCTTCCCGTCCGTTGATCTCTCGCTTTCAGCAATGATCCGTGATCAACACTTGCTATCGAATCCCCTTTCCTTCCTTCTTCTTCCTACTTCCATGCACGATCCCAGATCTCCACGATCTGTCGACACGTAGCTCCCTTCCAAATCAACGGCTGTGGATGATTCCGACTTTTCGGCCATCGGGAGTTTAAACTCTCAACCTTTGATTTTCCCTGTGTGACAATCTTCCGGAGTAGAATATCTATTGACACCCATCCCCCTTAATCTACGACCACGATCTCCTCCACGAGTTCGGCCTTCGGGACTTTCAATTCTCAAATTCCCATTCCTTCTGGAGAGATTTCTCTGAAATGGCAGATCGTTTGCCACGCATCGTCCTAAATCGACGGATCTACTCCCACTTTGGGACTTTGGCCTCCTCAACCAGATCGACGGTCCTTCCGCTCCCTCCTCGATCAACGATCGAGATATTCTCCGGATTTTCAGACCTTTTCCTCCTCCACTTTCCTTCGGATATCTAGATCTAGCGCCGCATGTCCACCTTCACATCGATGACTCTCATCATTTCTGGGACTTCTGCCTTCGGGGTTCTCAAATCTCAACAAACACAAACCTCCAGAGTGAATCCTTCCGGAGTGTCAGATCCTCTAACACCTGTCCTCCCTGATCCAACAGTTATCCAATGGAATGAATCTCCGTGCTCAACATGTCCCCTTCGCAGATCAACGATCCACGTTTCTCCTTTGGGATCAATGATCATGAATGATTCGGGCTTCGACGCTTCATAGCTTTTCAAAACTCAACTTCTCAAAAACCTCGGAGTACAATCCTTCAAAGTTCAGGATCTGGTGACACCTGTCCAACCCAGATTAACAACTATCATCCGCTTTAGCTGTTCGGGCTTCGGTGATTTCAAACCCTTCTCCTTCACGTTCTCCTGCAGTGATTTCACCCAGAGTTCACGATCTTTCACCACGTTCCCTTTCTAGATCTGACGGTCCAGATTCCCTTCGGGTCTTTGGCTCTCCAACACTTCGACTCTTCGACTCTCTGGCGCTTTGGGCTTCGGGAGTCTTAAAATCCTATGCACTTATTTCTCCGGAGTGCTTTCACTCGGAGACTCAGATATGCTGACAACTTTCCCCTCACAGATCGATGACCCTTGGCTCTTCGGTTATTTGGTGTTTGGTTGTTTCAACATTCCATCCCCCGTCTTTCTCTTGATCTTATGATTCACCGACATGTGTTCCTCTGAATCTGACGGTTCAGATTTCCTCCGGCTCTTCGGCTCTTCAGGCTTCAGAAGTTTCAAACTTTTGTGCACTCGTTCCTCCCAGAGCATTTCCACCATAATTTGATGGATTTTCTCCACGTGTCCTCCCAGATGATGGACGGTCCCAAATGATTTTGAGACTTCGGGGATTTTAGCAAGTCCACCCTCCTGTGTCTACACAGTGTTAAGGCTAATGCACTTACGTTCGGATCCAATGATTGTTGACCCTTTGCGCTCAGATCCAACCTTGCGTTATCCCTTCTGAGCTTGATCTCCTCGAATATTTCGATCTCCCATGCACTCGTGTTTCTGGGATTTCGTCAAACTCATATCCGAAGGATTTTTTGAAAATAAATTCTTCTTGCCCTCTTGGCGTTCTCCTTGCTCTATGCACACCTTGCAGAGCTTCTCTTTACAAAGTGTTCAGTAACTTTGTCTCTTTACGAACTCAACACAAAGTTCTTTCTGTGCACTCCTTGCACTTCTGATGATGAAGGTTCAACTCTATCTCTCTTGAGCTTTCTCTGAGGTTAACTCACCTCTGTCAATGCACTCCTTGCGGACTATGTGCACTCCTTGCACTCGAAACTCAAAGATGAGAAACAATTGAAAATCATACAACACTTCACCAGTTTATGCATTCAAACCATGAAATACATAAAAACATAATAATGAACACAAATACATAAACACACTGTATGCAGGAAAAACTGTTTTTCTATTATCTTTGTGTGTCTATACAGATGTTTAGAAAAACTGGACTTCAACAGAGTTCTAGTTCTCTCAATCTCTCCTAATCTAACTATATCCTGAGTTCTGCTTCTAATAACTCTCTACAAAGATCTTTCTCTCTCTACAAAGTGAGGGCTCTACGAACTTATCCTCTCCACCGCCTAAGTGCTATCATTGTCTCAGTTACGACACCATACTTCCTACGGCTCATTACATAAATGTTGATCCATATCTGACTACGATTTGGACCTGCTACAGGAAACCATTTAAGGCAACCCTATCCACTRCTTGTACAAAGGTATGGCTCAATCCTTACAACCTTACAACACAAATCCCTACAGGATCARATTTTGAATTTAAAAATGGGAGGGTCAATGCCCCTCCCTTTCTCCATTACGCGTCTATGTGTTGGCTTGTTGTCGCATTTGCTGAGGTGGAGCGATGCTCCTGCATCATACTCCACTGCTGGGAAAATCACGATCTCCTGCTCATGAGCTCCTCTTCTCCAGTGTTGAAATCCACCTGGATCCCAAACTCTCACTTGGAGTTGTCCTCTTGCTCCTCTCCAGCTATGCTACTGCTGCTTCTTCTTCTGTTTCTTCCCTGTTGCTGTTGCAGGATCTCTTCTGTTCAGCTCCCCTTTGTTGACTGCTTCTGCTGACCTCAACATCAACTTCTTGATATCCTCTATCACCCTGTCCAGCTGCTCCAATGGCTGGCTCTTCTTATGCAGTCTTCTCTTCTGCAACTCTTCCTTATCGGTTGGTAGATCATCTTGACCCCCCATATCGTTTTCTTCTTCTTTTGTGGCATTATCTTTCCACCCTACTGCAGGCTCCAGTTCTACAGTCTCATCACCGAGATGTTGCTCATCTCCTTCCTCTGACATATTAGCTTATGTCAGCTCCTCTTGTGATGACATACCTCCAACTCCCTCCAACCATTCCTCTGGATGGTATGCTCCTCCATATGTTTCCATGCTGTCTATTTCCTCCTCTGTTGCAAGCTTCAATGCTGCAATCATCTCTTGTTCAGATTCCTGGCTGAAAATTTTGAGCAATTATGATGAATTCTCTTCTCCTTCTGTTGGGGTAGACATCAGTGTCTGCTCCATTTATTCCTCTTTGATAGTTTATGATGGCTGTCTTTCCTCTTCTGCTGCTGCATTTTCATCACGTGCATTGCCCTCTACTTGTCTTTTTGGTAGGAATGGATTGATCCCTCCAATAATCAGAATGCTCCTATGATCCTCCTCTTTAATAGTGAAAGTATTTAACTTCTCATCATCTTCATTCACATGGTCTGCAAACCCACACAAATATTCACCTATCAACACTACTTACCGACATGAACCCACTTCTGAGCTCCTGAGACTTTCTCACAGTCTCCTCTCTTTCCCTTTTCCCACTTGGCAATTTGGAACTTCTCTTCTGCCCACCTGGCAGTCTATGAGATCAACTGATCCCATCTCATTGCCCACCTGGCAATTTGAACTTTCAGCACTGATCCTCTAGTAGTATATGAGACCTTCCACTGATCTCTTCCTATTTCCCACCTGGTAACTTGAAATTCCATTTCTGCCCACCTGGTAGTTTATGAAATCTTTGACTGATCTCACCTCCTCCTCATCACTGAGGTGTCTCCCAATTTCTGGTTCACATATGTGAATCAATTCCTCCTCTATGTCACTGAGGTTTTTTAATTCCCTTAGCCACCTTCTCAACTCTTGTTGTTTCTTTCTGGCCAACAATTTTTTAACATGCCATTTTTCCTTCATGTTCATAGGACATTCGTACCTCCAGTGTACCTTTGCCTCTTACTGCATCCTCAATGCTAACTATTCCATCCTTGCTCTTATCTGATTGAGCTCCAGATCCATCTTTGGATTGCATTTCTTCTTGCGGCCTTCTCTTCGACCACACTCATGGCCTTCAATAGCCATTTTCACCTTCTACCTGCCCTCCTGGTAAGCCTATGGATCACTCTACATCTGAGAGCATCTCCATCTTCTCTTACAGCTCACCTCGTTGTTCAAATTTTTGATACTGCGCACATGCAACAACCTTCTCACAAAGCATCAATACCCTGTTTTCCTTCTTTCACCTACTGCCTACAGGCAAATTCAAATTCTAACACCACCTGACGTAATCATGTTATTTCTTCTTTAGTGTCTTCTGCCTCTTTCTCTTTCACCTGAAATATACAGAGGGAAATCTAAGCTCTGATACCACTTGATGTTATCATATTATCTCTTTTCACTTTCTCACCTTTGCCTATGATCTACAGACAAAGTTTAGCCCTTGGTACTACTCGATGTAGTCAGACTATATCTTTCATCTCCTTCGCCTGAAATCTATAGAAGAAAATCAACTCTGATACCACTTGATGAAGACCCCCTTCTCTCCTAAGCGTTGTGTGACCTCCCAGTTAGGATCTTCGATTCTAGAGTCGAACAACTCTCTGAAACCTTGTTGGTCTCGTTTTGTATTAGACACAGGCCCTCTTGACTACCTGCGCAGGCTTCATGATACCCGCGACCTTCCCTTTCACGTTCTGTGAAATATCAGAGTTGGCATTAGCGCCTATTCTCTCGGCCCCTTCTCAGATGTGACCTTGGGAGGTGAACTCATGCCTACACGTGATTGCGGGTGCACTCAAGAGTGGTTTGGTGCCAAACCGCTTTTCGCCCCACAATTCACCTCCAGTTGCCACGTATCCATTTGTTAAAACCGTGGTTGAAATTGTGGTCCGCTCAAGGAAAATTAATGTCTGAGCATGTCCTAGCCCCGCAATCCTTCCCGTTCGTCGATCTCTCGCTTTCAGCGATGATCCGCGATCAATGATTTCTATCGAATCCCCTTTCCTGCCTTCTTCTTCCTCCTTCCACGCACGATACCAGATCTCCACGATCTGTCAACACGTAGCTCCCTTCCAAATCAACGACTGTGGATGATTCCGACTTTTCGGCCTTCGGGAGTTTCAACTCTCAACCTTTTCTTTTCCCTATGTGACAATATTCTGGAGTATAAGATCTATTGACACATGTCCCCCT
Organism: Picea engelmannii; assembly: GCA_009831015.1. NCBI lineage: Eukaryota > Viridiplantae > Streptophyta > Pinopsida > Pinales > Pinaceae > Picea > Picea engelmannii. The sequence goes on from ML777633.1 coordinate 96,514, forward strand.
TAATCTATGACCACGATCTCCTCCGCGAGTTCGGCCTTCAGGACTTTCAATTCTCAAATTCCCGTTCCTTCCGAAGAGATTTCTCCGAAATGGCAGATCGTCTGCCACACATCCTCCTAAATCGATGACTCTTCTCCTACTTCAGGACTTTGGCCTCCTCAACCAGATCGACGGTCTTTTCTCTCTCTCTCCTCGATCAATGGTCGAGATCTTCTCCTGGTCTTCGGACCTTTTCCTCCTCCGCTTTCCTCCGAAGATCTAGATCTGGCGTTGCGTTTCCACCTTCACATCGATGACTCTCATCGTTTCTGGGACTTTGGCCTTCGAGGTTCTCAAATCTCAACAAACACAAACCTCCACAGTGAATCCTTCCAGAGTGTTCGATCCTCTGACACATGTCCTCCTTGATCCAATGGTTATCCAACGGAATGAATCTTTGTCCTCCACATGTCCCCTTCGCAGATCAACGATCCACATTTCTCCTTTGGGATCAACGATCCTAAATGCTTCGGGCTTTGACGCTTCAGAAATGTTTGAAACTCAACTTCTCAAAAACCCCGGAGTATGATCCTATGAAGTTCACGATCTAGTGACATCTGTCCAATCTAGACCAATGACTATCGTTCGCTTCGGCTATTCGGGCTTCGACGATTTCAAACCCTTCTCCTTCGCGTTCTCCTGGAGTTCACGATCTTTCGCCACATGCCCTTTTTGGATCTGACGATCTAGATTGTCTTCGGTTCTTCGGCTCTCCGACGCTTTGGCTCTTCGACTCTCCGGCACTTCGGGCTTCGGGAGTCTTAAAATCCTATGCACTCATTTCTCTGGAGTGCTTTCACCCGGAGACTCAGATCTGCTAAAAATTGTCCCCTCGCAGATCGACGACCCTCAGCTCTTCGGCTATTCGGGGTTCGAGTGTTTCAACATTATATTCCCCGTCTTTCTCTTGATCTTACGATTCACCGACACGTGTTCCTCAAAATCTGACGGTTCAAATTCCCTTTGGCTCTTTGGGCTTCAGAAGTTTCAAACTTTTGTGCACTCATTCGCCTCAGAGCGTTTCCACCCGAAATTGATGGATTTCCACCATGCGTCCTCCTAGATGATGGATGGTCCCAAATGATTTCAGGACTTCGGGGCTTTTAGCAAGTCCACCCTCTTGTGTGTACATAGCATTAAGGCTCATGCACTTTCGTCCAACGGGTCAACAATCGTTGGATTCAGACGAAAGTGCACTTCCTCTGTTCACTGGACGTATATCTAACGGTCCAGGCTCCTCTCTACAACCAATCTGACGGATACTGTCGCTCCTCCTCTTGAGGTCTTGACTTCTTTCACCTTGGGAAATTTTGTCGGTGTTCAAAGGCTTTGACCTTTGAACTTTCTCCTATGAACCTGACTATCTAGGTCTCATTTACGCTTCTGAAAGAATTATCTCTTCTGAGCTTTAGGACTTGGAATAATTCTGTCTCCTACGTAATCCTTGCATTATCCCTTCTGAGATTGATCTCCTCGAATATTTCGATCTCCCACACACTCCTTGCGTTTCTGGGATTTTGTCAAACTCAGATCTAAAGGATTTGTTGAAAATAAATTATTCTCGCCCTCCTGGCGTTCTCCTTGCTCGATGCACACCTTGCTGAGCTTATCCTTACAGAGTGTTCAATAACTATGTCTCTTTACGAACTCAACACAGAGTTCTTTCTGCACACTCCTTGCACTTTTGCTGATGAAGGTTCAATTTTATCTCTCTTGAGCTTTCTCTGAGGTTAACTCACATCTGTCAATGCACTCCTTGCGGACTATGTGCACTCCTTGCACTCGAAACTCATACAACACTTCACCAGCTTACGCATTCAAACCATGAAATACATAAAAACATAAATAATGAACACAAATACATAAATACACTGTATGCATGAAAAAATGCTTTTCTATTATCTCTGTGTGTCTATACAAATGTTTACAAAAACTGGACTTCAACAGAGTTCCAGTTCTCTCAAGCTCTCCTAGTCTAACTCTATCCCAAGTTCTGCTTCTAAGACCTCTCTACAAAGATCTTTCTCTCTCTACAAAACGAGGGCTCTACGAGCTTATCCTCTCCACTGTCTTAGTTCTATCACTGTCTCAGTTACGACACCATACTTCCTACGACTCATTACATAAATGTTGATCTAGACCTAACTACGTTCTAGACCTACTACAGGCAACCATTTAAGGCAACCCTATCCACTACTTGTACAAAGGTATGGTTCGGTCCTTACAACCTTGCAACACAAATCCCTTTAGGATAAGATTTTGAATTTAATAAAGGGAGGGTCAATGCCTCTCCCTTTCTCCATTGCGCATCTATGTGTTGGCTTGTTGGCGCATTCGCTAAGGTGGAGCGATGCTCCTACATCACAAGGTCTACGGTTGGTTGGAGAGTTGTCCCTCGTTTTGTGCTTGTGTTTTCCACATCAAGATCAAGGTATCACTACAATATCTAGTCCCCATACTATAGGTATGTTGGTTACTTCGAAGCAAGTGAGTTCCTCATCTCTCATTTCTCCTAAATTTTGTTGAACTTTATCTCGTAATTTATGTAATTATTTTTTTTGTTTTTAAATCAAGTCATTACATATCGATTCAAAGCTTAAATTTCAACCCTGAAAGCCTATGATATTTTTCAAATTTAGTAAAATAAATAAAAATCTAATAATTTTGAGTTTTTTTTCCATTATGAATTGTATGCATATGGCACATGCTTCATCATATTTGTACAACAAGGAACTAGAGTGAGATTTATCATAAATATATGATTTACTCAAATATCTATACTTGAAGTCAACCTAGATATAAAATTTGGCAATATTGATCTACGAGCTTGTATAGATCTATATCATAGAGTTATTGTAATGTCATAGAGTAATCGTCCTAGCCACTAGAGATCGTTGACAAGTCTACTCATTGATCCATTCAATTATCTATGATCACGAATTTTAAATTCTATAAGTGCCCACAAAGAGTGATTAAAATAAAAGACAAAGAAAATGTTTGAAGATGAACTATGAAGACTAAGTTCTATGTGCACAGGTCGTGATATGAAGTTCTTACAACACTATAAATTAAACCCATGTGCAAGGGTTTTGGATATGTTCACTTTACAAAATCCAAAGATAATCGATTTTTGTATCACAATAACATACAATTGACAATTGTCGATCAAATGTCTACTCACATACATGTGTGAAGAAACCTTCCTCTTGGTGATTACCATTAATATCTCATGAAAGTTAAGGTTAGTGTTTCTTAAAAGATGAAATCCATCATAAATAGAAAGACAAACTCAACAAACCAATGCACAATGATATTAAGAGATTAAGAAGTTGATTTTGTGGAAAATTAAATAACCTTGGAGAGACAATCTCCCTTTTCTATTTACGATTTGTTGGTATTGTTTGATTTTTTTAATTTGTTGGTGCTTGGAATGATGATAGTCCATACATAAGATCAATATTGAGAAACTTATGAGTGAGCAAAATAAATGTCAACTTCTGCTTGACCTAGTAGGTCATCATGCTTAGCATAATGATAACTCAAATCGATTTCTTATTGTTATATGGCTCATAGTACAACTCATCAATTTCTTTTATGAGAGATAATAATCAAGACTTCGTACAAACATAATTAACCCTTTTTTCTATAAATTGAAAAGAGACTCCATAAGATTTTTTGGTTTACAAGGGTGACGAGTAGGGTTTCTTGCATTTGGGTGAACTTTAGGTTGTTTGATTGATAGTACTATCAAATTGGTATTCGACATGTGAGGGCGTTGTTCCACAATGTTTTATCCCGGACACCATCAATTTCGCTTTGCCAAAGCCCTATGTTGTTGTTCAGGAGTTCTGCTTTAATGTTTTACATGAGAGGGAATCATATTATATGATAAATAAATAATTACGTTGAAAGGTGTATATCTATTGATTATGGGCATATTTAATAGGTTTTTAGTACTTAATCAGTTTTGTATGGACAAGATTAAATATTGATAGAATATTTTTAGTACTCTTAATAAATCAATGGTTGTGATTTCAACCACTAACTTCCTCACTATTATAAAGACATCAGTTTACATGTTTATTTTTTTACTTTTATTTAATCATATTTAAAATTTACTATAATGGCTAGTTAATTGCCACGTATGAGTGATTGGGGTTTCATTTTCTAAGCTAACCTAAACCTTTGGCCTTCACCAACCACGTTCTTTTTGCAAGCCGTCCTTTCATTTTATGAAACCAGCCAAATTAACATTTTTTACTAGTGCATGCTTGCTTTTTTTTAAACCTTCTACTTGTACATACGTGAATGCTTTCCGCTCCACCTTTCGGGCAAGACCAAGGCCCCTCCACTCACTTACTGGTGATCACCTATCGACGTTGATCAACCACAGGGTTGATTGCTGTGCATCATTTAGTACATCATTTGCTACAAACACTGCGCCATAAATTTTCGTGAGCCTGACGTTTTTACTGTGTTAATTAGAGTTTTTTTTAACTACGCGGGAAGTTTAACAACCGTAAACCTTTGGGCGTTCGCCAGCAGCAACTTAGAAGCTTGCTAGTATTTATTACGTTGAAGGCGTCCTTTAGGGGAGGTTCTCCTCGACCTTTCGTCGTCTGTCCATCGCCTATGCAAACATGACACACACGCAGGTGAAGTATGCACGTTACTGCCCAGGTTGGTTTTCTTGGCGTCTATTCTCCTTCACCAACTTCAACTTGCTGCGGCTTCTGGGTTTCTTCTTTCACAGGGCTTCCGGCTTCCGGTTCGCTTGCATTCAGCTATCACATTTCCGAATGTCGCACGTCCGTCGTATATTCTCCGGTTTCATATTCTGATGCTGATCTGAAGCGCGTAGTTCCAATTCCAGCTTCTTTTTGCTTAGCGGATTCGAACCGGGAACATGTCGCTACCGCCGGAGTGGCCGAGGTTCTTATAGAAGCCCTGGTCAATATCGATAAACCCTACGTCGGTCGAGCGCTGGCAACGGTGGAGCTCCTGTGCAAGACAAAGCCGGGGCTAGAAGCGGTCCGTCGACATGCACTGGTTGTTCCCGTGCTGGTGAAGCATATTTTCAAAGTTTCAGAGGATTCGTCTACAGAAAGCGCGACGACCATTCTTGTAGCTATCTGTTCCGAATTCGAAGATATTCATAGAGAGGTCGTTCAGGTCGAGTTTTTGTACTTCTTGGCAATTGACCAAGTGATAGATTCTTCGGTTCCCAATCCAATTGTAGAGCTTACGGTCGCAGATCCGAAGCGAGTAGATTCATCAGCACCTTGCCTAGCGCCCCTTCCTGTTCGATAGCCCTCTGCATTCCTTCGCAGGGTCCCGGACCCATAACCTACAGGGGCAGATCCAATTCTAACATATCTAGTCCCAAAAACAAAGATAACAGAAATATTTGCCCAGCATTTTCAGTAGTCTATCCAATGGAGACTGTGAAACGTCTGGAGAATCTGCTTTGCATGAAGGGTGTTTCTCTTCTGTTACTTGCGTTGATGATGGACTTGTAAGGGTTGGGCTGAAGAAGCATCCGCTGAACCTTAAAACCCTACGGGCTGCTAAGGCTTGGATGCTGAACGGTTGTCATGCTGACGCACTCGTATGGAAGTTTGGTCTGCGGGGAGGTCTGGGGTTGAGTCTAAGGAGGGCGATTATGTGCCTTTTAAGAATTACTTGGACGCCCAGTACTTTGGAGATATTGGAATTGGAACTCTATCTCAGACTTTTATTGCATATTTGATACCAGCAGCTCAAATCTTTGGGTGCCATCTTCTAAATGTTACTTCACGGTAAGAATTCCATTCAGTATTTCATAGTGCCATTGTTTTGGTTGGCTAGGGTTTATATCTAGTGATTTCATCAGTTTAGAACCAGTTCGGTGGGTGAGCCTAGAATATCAGGTATCTTTTACTTTGCATCGGTTTTGTTGTAATTATTTGTGTGTTTTTTTTTTTTCGGAGTCTACCAGACTAGACATCGGAACTGTACGTGAGACAAGCCGTGGCGGAAGAAGTATGGGCATGGGTTTAACAGTGTCCCACGGGTACTGTGCTATTCTATAATTATTTTATCATTTAACGAGGCAAATGGCTAAAGAAAGAGAAGTAGAATAAACAAGTGTAGTAGATTGCGATACACTGTCTCCAAAGATAATAAAAGAAATTTTACTCAAATCTATGTAAACTTACTTAGTTTCTTTTGCTTTTGAGGTTTCCTATTCCTCTGTGAGATTGCTTTAGCCCGTTTCTATAATTAAAATATGTCATTTCAAAAAAACCTAAATTTATTTTGGTGTCCAACCTTTCTATCATGTCTTCATAAGTAGCTGGTTTTTTGAATAGCATTTTTTAGTGTAAAGTGGAGGTTTTGTGTTCGTAGATATTGTCGTGACAAGTTTAACCATATGCCAAATCACGCCTGCCAAAAAACCTTATGGGAAGCCTGCCACCACATCCATTGGGTTTCTAACCCCGTAGCTATTAATTAACTTACCAAAAGAATTAAAAATGGTTTCATAACTACACATTTGGAAAAATAAGAAAATAACTATTATTTCATAGGTCAATGGTAACTTACCAAAATAATTAAAAATGGTTTCATAACTACACATTTCTTAAAAAAAAAAAAAAAACCTTATTTCATAGGTCAATGGTAGCCTACCAAAATAATAAAAAATGGTTTCATAACTACACATTTGGAAAAATGAGAAAAGAAAATAAAAAAAAAGTCTTATTTGTTATAAAATTATTTTATTAATAGAGTTGTAACTTATAAGAAAGTGACACTCATATATAGTCATGTCAAAATTAATTTCAAACTTGCAATAACACTATCAATTTATTGACCAATAAGAGGTCATAAAAATACAAATTTTGTTATATTGAAAAATCATTTTTTTTATTTGTTATGTTCAACATTAAAATTTATACACATTTTTTAAGTTAACATAAAACTGATATGAAAATCAATGCTAACTCATTGCTATATACTACCTCCGTATCCGACAATATAATAAAATAAATATCTAGTATTCGACATTTTTTTTGTTTTCAATGACAAAATTTTATGAATATGTACTGAATGCGTTTAAACAGATGTTAGGGATTTTAGATGTTAGAGATTTTATCAGATCAACGATCAAAACTGTGGATGTGGAAAGCCATGGCGGAAGAGGCAGGGGCATGGGTTTAACAACGTCTTTGAGGTACTGTACTATTTTACCATTATTCTAGGGGGAATATGGCTAAAGAAATAGAAGTAGAATAAATAGGATAAATAGCTAGCGTAAGTTTTATTTTGTAGTTGGAATGTGGAAATGGACAAATTTTTATTTTTGCAAATGGAGTCGTATTGACTCTAATTGGATATTGAGGTTGTGCAATTATTTATTTATATGTATTGATTATAATGTGAATAGATGGAATGGTTTTGATCTCTCTAAATTGAAATTGATTATTTTCAAATTGAATGTTGTAAAAATAATAAATTTTAATTAATTAATTAATATATTTTAAATGGTTAAAATGTCTATAGATAAAATGGTTTGGTTTTTTTGTTTTCTTTTGAATGGTGGAATTTAGGGTTGGATTCAAGCTTGGAATTTTTTTTAAGGGAGAGATTCTTTTACCCCACTCCGCCTTGTTTTGAAATATTGAGGTTCAACATGTGTTGGTTTTGGGGCTTATGCTTTATTTTTGCAATTTGGCTCCCTTTTGACGAGTTAGCTAGACTATATGCTACCCAAAATGAGAGTCGCTAGGAGTGAAGCTATAATGGATTCAATGTTGAGACCACGTCTTGAGAGGAACAACGAGGTGATAGATCAATGTGTGAATATGGAAGCTCATGATGTAATTGTAGATAAAAAAAAGTCTTGAGAGTAACAATGAGGTGATAGATCAAGGTGTGGACATGGACGATGATGACAATTCACATGATATAATCATAGATTAGTATTTCTAAAGCAAACATTCATGGACTATTTGGCATTGGGTCTTATGATTTTGAACTGGAGTTTACTATATTTGATGTGAATGGTAAGGAACTACATGTGGGTGTCTTTGCTTCTATTACAAACGATAATCCTATTCTTGTGTCATGTGTGGACAGTAAGAATCTTGAATTCCAAGATGAGATTTAGTTATTTTTCTGAAGATACAAGAAGCAGGTTTTTGCTAATATCGATTTGTATATGTTTTTTTATCTCGTGGTACAACTAAATCTGGAATTGTTCCTGATCTCCATGGTTTTATCAAAACATTAGTGAAGTAGAATATGTTAGGAATATTTGTATATGCATGTGAACCCGTCGGCAAAGTATTGAACATGATTTCTTGCAATGGTCAAAGGCACTTGAATTGCAATGTGATTAGCCGTAAACAATTTCACTTGAAAGTAGCTATACTTTTCACTGTCATTTTTAATATGATGTGAGTCTTAGGTATTTGAAATAGGACAGTCCAACTGCCCTTCAATTTGTGAAAGATAAAACATTTTATCAAAGGAATTATACTCATGATCGTTGTGAGAAACCCTAAGCAGTCGTGAAGAGTATACAAAAGTGCTTCTAGTTGAGTTATTGCTTCCAGCCTAGGTCTTGTTTCTCTCTTGTGGAATTTTAATACAACAAGCATACTTATTTTTTGCAAAACTTAATGGGTCATTGAAGTTTTTTTTGTGGTGACAAGGACCGAGTCTAAGTGTGTTGTGAGAGGGGTTACTAGAGATAGAAATCCACATCTTGATGTCCAATCGATAAGTATAAAGGGTAGGCCCTATGTTTCACTCCTAGACTCTCCCATTCTCAACAAGGTATTAGAGCCAATTGTTGAGGTTGATTGGCGGTGGCTATAAAGCCTGAGCAATCCACGCCTTGACATCGAACCAGTAAGGGTGCCCATATGAAAGAGGCGTGTATCTCAAGGGTAGATGAGCCTGCCGTCTAGGGGAAGGTCCTGCAAATTTCTTACTTGGTTTTTTTCGACGTTTCCTTTCCCCCGCTTCGGGGGTATGCTAGTTATATTATTAGTGTTCATTTTGTATAATACTTCAATCTTAGATGTGAGAAGTTATATTGGAAGGTGAAATATTCGCAGATATATTTTGGAAAGAACGAAATGAACTTTTATTGATGTCAACTAGTGATTAAAATAGGTGAATGTGTCTGAGAAGTAAAACTTCCCTCCATCAATCCAATGTGTGATAATTCTCCTCGTCGTGTACTGGGATTTTGAAATGGTTGAAATTATCTTCATGCATTGGGATTTCGAACTGTTGATTTCCATACTGGAAAATTGGTGACATTTTTTATGTGTACCCCAAGTCTCTTAAACTTTCCTTCTCTATGACACCAATTAATTTATTCTGAAGTAAAAAAGAAAGTTGTTTTTTTCCTATATAAAGTATTTATTAAATAAACTAGGGATAGACTCGAGATATTGTTGAGGACTCCCTCAAGTAAGTCTTGGAATGAGCGGTTTGGACACTTGAATTATTTCTCTTTGTAAATTAACTCACCAACACAGATAATGGTCTTCTATTTCTTGTCATGATGATGGTTGTGAAGGATGTGATTTGGGTAAACAACTTCAGGAGAAGTTTGAAATAGGTAAAACTTGGAGACGGAAAGCACCATTAAAATTTGTGTAGAGTTATCCTTGTGAACTTTTTCCTCCCTCTCTTGTAAGATTTAAGCACTTCATCGATGCTATTATGACTATACTCGTAGAACTTGGGTGTATTTTTTGAAACACAAAATTGTTGTTTTTGATAAGTTTGTTCCTCTCAAGGCCATTGTTGAGAGTCATTCCAATTAGCTTTCACCATGCATGCTTTGGGTCATGGGAAATTGACAACATTGACAAGTCAATCCATTAACCCACCTACCCTAGTTCTGTTGTGGTATATTTTTATGGATTTTGGCCTCTTGGTGTCTGTCTGACTTGTAAAATAAATATTTTTTCCTTCTAAGGGTTTATTCGGATCCATTCATTATTAAAATTTCATAGCTTGTACTGCATGTGTGGTGATCGCAACGTTTGATTTTTTCCGTATACTAGATCATTCCTAACTAATAGGGTTAGATAAATAAATTGGAAGCTTTAGGTTCCATGCACAGTTGTATATGTGCATGCATATATTGTTTTTGTGGGTAGATGTCTATTTCTAGTTATAATTGTAAGCAATTGAGCTATTGGATGCACACAAATAAATTTATGTTTGAATTCCCTACTTGCAATGTAATGATTATATGAGTTATTTCTTATAGTATAATAAGGAAAATGTTGGAATATACTCTCACTAATATCATTGCTTGAAAATATTTAATTCTGCATAGATAATGAGATATTAGTGCTAAGATGGATAATTGGTTGAGGTCCTTGGACACCTACTTGAAACACAAGGATACATTGGTATGCAATGGCAACCCAACATTGTTGATGGGATTTGGAAATGACATTATCAATAATGACATAATTTGGCGAATTTAGTGTTGATATGGATGAGTTGTAGTAGCTTAAGTTATAACTAATGGTTATTGGGTCATCTTTCTCGAAGTATTTTGTCTCTCAAGAGGGGAAGAAAAGAGCTTGATCTCTTCATATATCTATGACATGAAGGAATAAAGGTGTTTCTTTTGTGTATGTGCAAATTAATAAATTTCAATACGACAAACAAAACATGGACATGGTAAGAGAAGTTTAATCCAGTGGATAGATAACATTCCATTGGTTTATGAAGTCAACTTACGCATTTTTGGGTGATAAATGATTCAATCACCTTATTTATTGTGCAATAATTCAGTACTCACAAGCGTTTGATTACCAAAAAGTGGGTTGCATGTAAGCAGGTTGTCACTAACTTAAGCATGTGAAAGTTAACTAACCATAATTACTATAATTATTAAGATAGTTGGCATATCATGACACAAAGTAAAACATCACCTGTCATGAGAATAAAAATTATCGAAGTCCAATGGGTTAACTCAATTGGTTTGAACAAACCATTTCAAGGAAGCTCTTGGTTTCCATTTTGCTATTTATGGGATACACCTTGGTTGGGTGTAGTGGATATAATTGGTCTACCTATTACCTTAAAGTTAGAGAATGTTTCTTAATCTTCTTAGGTTTTTGATGGATGACATAACATTACCAAAACATTCCATTGTTTTAATAGCCTAGTGAGTTAAATACATCAAATTGACTTGAACGAGCTAAATATGCAAGTTTTTCATGGTTTATTTTATATCATTTCTCAAATAAAGAAAAAATCAAGGGGTCATCACTCTATCCTGGAACATGAACTCTATGCCTAAATTCTTGGACTTGATAAACAAATAAGTGTTTCACTAATAATTGATCTCATGAACTGGTCTGGAATGATCATTGTTAAACCTGCAAAACAAAGATCTATTTGTGTGGCTCATATTTCACAAAGGAAACAATATTTACTTAAACTTCATGCAAATTACATATTGTCTGGAGATAACATTCAAGGTGATACAATGGTAACACATATCCATGATGCATTTGATATACATGAATGATCTTTGAAAGTTGTTGGGAACTATTGGTTTGTTTAGAAGAAGTTTATCTTTGCTTGGAATTATCATTTTTATCTACCATTCTTACTCGATATGTGGAGGGTGAGCTAGGAAAGCTCTGTAACCCTTTGTTTCCTACAATTAAATGGTCATGTGATCAAGGAAACGTGAAATGGATTGAATGAGAAACTTGACATATGATTGAGAGACTATACATATTCCGTAATATGCCAAATTTCTTGTTGAAAGTAGAGGAAATGATAATCAATAAACAATTGGTATCGGGATGATCACATGGAACTCATAGTTCTAATGATCCTTATTGATTTATCTTGGGATGAAAAACTTAACTAAGTAGATCCATGTGGATATTTGATGATGAATTCATGCTTTAGATCCAAAGTTAGTAATTATGCAAGCTAGTAAAATTGATTTGTTGATTAATCATGATAGTTATTTACCCTGCATGTGATATGTGTGATGAAAGGATTATCATTTCATGATGTTATGCTATATGTGGTTCCAACTATTATGTTGATGCAATGTTATATTGTTATATCTTGATAACGATATGTGGAGGTTATATTTATTATGATAATATCTCTTGATGTGATGCCAACATGTAATTCCATAGAAATATTTATGCTAAGATGTTTCACGATGACATGCGGGATCATGTGGTGATGACAATGATGTGGTATTATCATGATGACATGTGAGATTTGGCATGTGAATTATTTCTTTGGAATGTTGATATTATGACTAATGCACTGATTGCATGTTGTGAGGTGGTGATTGTCAGGTTATCCACCTATGGGCCTAGAAGGACGATTTATTTGAGGATGTCGTGGGAGCCCATAACCACGACTGAGAATATTACAAAGTATCATCTTATGGTTGGGGAAAACTCAATCTACTACTTATTCCAATAATTCTTGTGCCTTTTATTTTATTAGAGTTGTGATGTCGAAGTCCCAAAGAATGGATGGAGCATTGTTCGTTAGTGGTGATCCAGATTATGCTGAGAATGAAACGAGACAAAAACAAATATAGCAAAGAACATAGAAATAAAGTGAAACACAATTTCTATTAATTACTAAGAGAGAAAAATGTTGTAGAACACAAACTGACAGAATGGGGTAGCTTATCTTTGAAAAGAAAGATATGTTAGCTACGCTTCATTCGCAATAAGCTTTACATCACACTCCATGGCATGCTTAAAGGGCCTCCTTCACCTCAATTATATATGAGAGAGTGAGAGGAGAACGATTTCCATGATGCATGTGGGATAAATTGGACTAAGTTTATAAAATTCCATAGGCATGTAAAACACTAGGACTTCTCAGGCAGTCACCCATCCCAGTACTACTCTAACCTGAGCGTGCTTAACTACAGAGTTCTAATGGGATCTGGTGCACTAATGCTATGTTGTAGTGATCCATATTTTATGAGTAGAACGAAATGAATACTTATCTATATTATTAACATAGATATTCAATGAATAATAAAATAGATACAATAAAACTTGGCTTCTATTAATAAAGAAAAAAAATGATGAAACTGTAAAATGCAGACTGAAACAAGATTGCTAGAATGGTGGCGGCTTATCTCTGAGAAGAGATGTGACGACTGCGCTCATTCACAAGAATATGAGTACAATGAGGCTACAAAGGACTTTTTACAACATAAATGAATGCCAAAACCTTAGACATCCAAAAACCTACCCTAGGAGATGAAGCACCAAAAGTCATGTGGGCCTTGTTGGGGGTAAGTTTGTACATCAACTTCCAGGGGTCATAACTTTTGCATACGATCTCCATTTTAAGCGCACGATAGCTCGTTGAAAAGGTATATCCGAAGACTACACATTATGTTGTCACACTTTGACTTTTTTAGTAGTGTGACTATGGCGAGCCCAAAAAACATTGTTTAGGGGCTCAAAACGACCCCGAAAGTTTAGGACCCGAAAAGAGAGAAAACAATTTTCCAAGATGAAATTGTAAGTGGGCCAGTTGGAATAGGTGGGTGGCCACCGATATCCACCTGGATCAATCCTCCCCCCTTAGGAATAAATGGTCTCCATTGCATTGATTTCCCCCATTAGATGAAGAAATTCTGCTGAATTTGGCCTCGGGTGAGTCACTTGCCTTGGTGCAGGAGCTGACCTACTTTGACAACCTGATAAAGTTGGATCATCTGTTGGCGATTTCCCTTGACCTATGTATCCGCGATATGATCAGTGGATTCTTGTTCCATGCAGTCAGGGTTGATATCTATGGATGTCAATTGTTTTGTTATCTCAGAGGTGTCCAATAATGGTGGAAAATACGGTTGAAGGAGGTCCACATTAAATATTGGATGGAAACCAAGGAAGGGGGTAATTTTGAGCTCAAAATCATTATCACCCACTGATCCAGGTGGATATCGGTGGCCACCCACCTTTTTCAATTGGCTCAAAACATTTTTCTGGCAATTTTGGTAATTTACTATTTTTAGCAGGTTTTAACTTCCGAGGCCATTTTGAGGCCCTAAACGATGTTTTTTTTATTTTTATTTTTGGAAAACATGCTTTAAATATTTAAATTTCTTTTATATTTCACCTAAAATGAATCTCCTCGATGATACCTTTCCAATGGGCTATCATATGCCTAAAACAGAGATCGCATGCAAAAGTTACGATCCCGGGAAGTTGATGTACTAAATTACCCAAACGGGGCCCCACATGACTTTTGGTGCTTCATCTCCTAGGGTTAGGTTTTTGGATGTCTAGGGTTTTTGACATTCCTTCTTATTGTAAAAATGCCTTCAAAGCCTCATTGTAATCATCTTCTTGCGAATGCGAGTAGCCGTCACATCTCTTCTCAGAGATAAGTTGCCACCATTCTAGCGAGTCTTTCATTCTGTATTTTTACAGTCTTTGTACATTTCTTTCATTAATAGAAATCATGTATTACTGTATATATGTGTTTATGGTTGCATCTCTGATACATTTCTGTTATATTATTGGATATCTGCGATATCTCTATGCATTTCTTTATTATATCTCCGCTCTTATTTTGTGCCGAAAATAATCCGGATCAGTGGTATTAGAGCAGGTTGCTCTTGATCATTTTTCAGTGCATGTCCCCGACGAGGTCCAAGTATAGCAAGTTGGGTCTCGAGCTTATCAATCTTGAGGACAATATCTCTCACACACCCAAGAAACCCTCAATGGCGGAAGAAAATAAAAATGACGGAGCAGATGATCCTATTAGTCTGTTGCTTGAGCAAGCTTTCATGCGACAGAGGGATGAAATGATGGAGAATTTTTCCCACATCCTTCAACGCCCGCCGATAGCAACATGCACATATTCATGAAACGACCACTTTGGAGGCACCTCGCCTTTCAAGGTACAAGTTAATTTTGATATACCTGTATTTGAAGGATAGATAGATGCGGATGCCCTAGACAAATGGTTAAATCTGCTAGATGGTTATTTCTCTGTTCATCATTTTTCTGACAGGGAAAAGATCACCTTCCCACTCCTTAAAGCTCTCCCCCATGTCAAACATTGGTGGGAAACTTACTGGGAGCAAAGTTCCACAGAAGAGTTTGGAATATATGGGGCCGAGCTCACTTGAGATTTTTTGTGGATGTGGGAAAGAAACAATATTACCCTGTTGGCAACTACGAGGACTAGTACATGAGATGGACCACACTGCGGCAAGAGAGGGGCCAAGTAGTTCCAAAGTTCACCAGTACCTTCCATACCTTGTGCACCAAGTTGGGTATCAAATACTCTGAATGACATTTGGTTCTGAAATACTATGGGGCTCTACACAGATACATCCAAACTGAAATGGATTTTATGGACATCTCATCACTCAGTGTTGCTTATCGATATACTGTTAAAATAGAGTAGAAAGTTAAGCACCAGAACAAACGAGAGTTCAGGTCTTCAAACCTGCAACAACCAAAGTATGACAAAGATGACCCTAACAAACAGTCTCCTAAAAACCAGTCCAAGCCATAGAAAATAAGGGTCACGGGAAGACAAAGAAGGACACCGGAAAATGGTGCAATTTCCACAAAATCCCCTGGCACAACACTGATGAATGTCGCTCAAAATAGTCATTGGTGGTCGAGATAAAAGACAAGGAGACGAACCCTGATTCAGAATCTGATTATGAAAATATTGGTAAAGGACAGATCATTGACGTAGACCCCACTGCTATTTTCGTGACCGCAACAATTCAACTAGAAGAACCAACAGATCATGAAGAGGGGGAGCGCATTTTTCATTCACAGATGTGGGTGAAGGGGACCCCATTGCATTTTATTGTTGATAGCAGAAGATAGAAGAACCTCATCTCAGTAGAGGTCGTCAAACAATTGGGATTGTCGACAAAACCACACTCACAACCATACAACATTGGGTGCCTTTGCCAAGGATGAGATCTCCGTGTCAGCCAATAGTGTCGATTATCATATGACATCCAACCCTTCAAGGATGAGGTCTTGTGTGATGTTGCCCCACTGGATGTCTGTGATGTTCTCTTGGGCCAGCCATATATGTGGAGATGCCATGCTGTTTATGAGTCTCGACCTCACAGTGTCATTGTTGCTCTAGGGGGTGATATCTACAGAATACCAGAGGTAGTTTCAACTATTATTCCACCAAAAAAGTGTCGCAAGGTAGTATCTCATACTGCAAAATTCAGCTTCTTCACAATCTGTTCAAAAGGGGAACATAAGGACACTGCAACCACTATAGCCTCGACAAGGCTGAAGCAAAGAAAAAAGATTACTTTTGCACACTGTTCTCTTGTGTAGATCGACTTTTTGAACAACCTCAGCCTCAACAGGTCCATGACAGACTTCCACAAACTGAGCAACGCAATGTCTCCAATAAGGCAAACAACGCACCAAGATTCAGATTCAGCAAACATTTTTTCCTCTCCCCCGGGCACTCAACGCAATGGAGACCATTTCTTATTAAGGAGGGAGGATTGATCCAGGTGGATATCGGTGGACACCCACCTTTTTCAATTGGCTCAAAATAGTTTTCTGGTAATTTTTGGTAATTTACTATTTTTAGCAGGTTTTAACTTTTGGGGCCATTTTGAGGCCCTAAACGATGTTTTTTTGGGAAAACATGTTTTCAATATGAAATTTCATTCAATATTGCACCTAAAATGAATATCCTGAAGGATACCTTTCCAACGGGCTATCATACGCCTACAACGGAGATCATATGCAAAAGTTAAGACCCCTGGAAATTGATGTACTAAATTACCCAAACGACGCCCACATGACTTTTGGTGCTTCATCTCCTAGGGTTAGGTTTTTGAATGTCTAGGGTTTTTTGCATTCCTGCTTATTGTAAAAATTCCTTCAGATCCTCATTGTAATCATCTTCTTGCGAATGCAAGTAGCTGTCACATCTCTTCTCAGAGATAAGTTGCCACCATTCTAGCGAGTCTTTCACTCTGTATTTTTACAGTCTCTGTACATTTCTTTCATTAATAGAAATCGTGTATTACTGTATATCTGTGTTTACGGTTGCATCTCTGATACATTTATGTTATATTATTGGATATTTGTGATATCTTTGTGCATTTATTTATTATATCTCCACTCTCATTTTGTGCCGAAAATAATATGGATCACCCACAACCTTGGTGATTGTGTAAGGTCCATAGTGGAGTGGAAGAAGCTTTCGATGGGGCCCCGTAAGGCGTTCTTTCTACAAGTGAAACCAAACTTTATCTCCCACCTGAAGCTTGTGTGGCACTCAGTGTTGATCATGGCATTGCTTGTACTTGGCATTGGACTTCTATAAAACATCATGAACCTGTTGACGGATGTGCTGGATCCGTTCAATGAACTGGGTAGCTTTGTTGGCTTCAGTTTGAGCATGGAATGAGTTTGCCTAGGTGGTCGTAAGGGGTAGTGCAACATCCATGGGACCCAATGGTTGAAATCCTAACCCCACTTGAAAGGGGTTGTGGTCGATTGAGCTATGTATCGCTCTGTTGTAGATGTGTTGAAAATATGGAAGATTCTAATCCCATGTGTGGGGATGATTGGAATTTTATATGCGTAGGATATGCATGATCATACAGTTGATGACATCAGTTTGGCCATCCATATGGGGGTGGAAGGAAGTGGATTTGGTGAGCTTGATGTCCAACAGTGACTAGAGGCTCGACCAGAATGTGCTGAGGAACCAACTGTCCCGATCTGAGACGATGGTTTGTGCTATCCCAAAATGTACCCACACTTATTCAAAGAAGAGCTTGGCAATGGCCTCTACTGTGATGCTCTTATTGCAAGCAGCCAGAATCATCATTTAAAAAAAATGATCAACCACCACAAAAACAAAGTCATTTCCCCGCTTGGTTGATGGAAGGCCCGACATGTAGTCCATTGAGATGGATTCTCAGGGCCTTTAAAGAGTAGGCAGGAGGGGTGTACATGCCTTGTTTCTTAATGGTCTATTTGACAATGACACAGACACTGTAGGACTTGATATACTTGTTGACATCCCGTCGAAGTTTTGACCAAGAGAAATGTTGTTGCAACATTGCCACTGTCTTTTCTATGTCGAAGTGTCCTGCCACCCGAATGTAGTGGGCTTCCCAAATTAGCTTCACTCACTTGCTTGATGGAACAAAAAGATGGCCTAGATGGCACAACATCCTATCCTAAGGATGGAAATCAGTGACAAATATGTTTTCCCCCAGCATATGGTTGGTGGCGGAAAATTCAGGATCTCTCTCATAGAGTTGGGGTCATCCGGAGGTCTCATGGCCACAGGAGTTTAACACTGTGGTGAGTGTTGCAACTGGAGGGAGGTTGTGGAAATCAGTGACGCGGTTGGTGCTTCATTTCTTATATTTGATGTTGAGATGGAATTGCTGCAAGTATGTGGACCACTTATGATGGTGGTCATTTTGAAATTTTCCTTGTGACTGCATGAACTGCAACGGATTATGATTGGTGTAGATGATTGTCTCCTTCCAAAGAATGTAATGCCTCCACTAGCAGCAACCTTGCACAATGGAGTACATTTCTTTGTCATAAGTACGGTACTTATGGAAAACATCTAATACTGTCTCGCTATTGTTGGGTATGTGTTATATTCTTTGCACGACTAGATTTAGTGTCTGCTACGTTGCATCGGGTGCACATGAGGGCGATATCCCCATTGCACAGGGGTTCGGGAGAGGTGCCCCTGAGAATTTTTTTACCTCGGGAAATGTGTTGCATTTTTCCTCGTTTTTCATGTCTCATCGATTTTCGTGTCCATTGTTGAGCGGTTTTTCGGCACATGTTTTTTTTCGATGGTTTTCTATTTCTGGTTAAGGAATTAGTATTTTTGACTAATCCAGGTCATTGGGTTAGGATTTTGGATGCCACTGGCTCCTATATGTATATTGTATTGTAAAAAATGTATCACTATGAATGAATATAGAATATGTTGGTTTTCCTGGTTTGGGTTTCTAGGGGAAAAATATCTGTGTAATGTGTGTATTTTCCATTGTATATTTTTTGTTCCTTTACTGAAAATGTGTTTGTAGTAAATATTGTATAAGGTTAAAATCTACATTTGGTATCATATCTTTTTTGGCTTCAGGGGGACGCCTTTGTGATCAAGGGTTTTCCTCGAGACTGTGATAAACCTTGTTACAGTGGGAGATCTGTGGTATTGATTTTTGAGGTGAAAAGAAATGGCGAGCAGTTCGAAAATGGAGATTGAGAAGTTTAATGGGAAAATGTTTGAGTTGTGGAAGCTCAAGATGGAAGATCTATTGGTGGATAGATATCAGTGGATCGCGGTGGATCTAGGTACTGCACCTACAGGAACTTCAACAAATGACTGGAAAAAGTTGGATCAGAAGGCAAAGAGCACAATCTGACTGTGTCTCTAAGATTTATTATTACTGAATGTGTCAGAGGAATCTACAACCAAAGATTTATGGGATAAGTTTGGGAAGTTGTATCAGTCCAAGTCCCTAGTAAATAAACTATTACTAAGAAAGAAGTTGTATAACTTGAGGATGAGATATGGAGACTCGGTGGAAGAGCATTTGAACGCCTTCAATACTGTGGTAAGTTAGTTAGTATCTGTTGAGATTAAAATTTCAGATGAATATAAGTGTATCAGTTTATTGTGCACTTTACCAGGCTCGTGGCATAGTCTGGTTATGGCCATATGTAGTAATACAAATGCCTTGAAGTTTGATGAAGTGGTCTCATCCTTGTTGTCGGAGGAGATGAGATGGAAGGATAGAGTACAGATGCATTATTTGCAAGAGGATGCTCCTAGGAAAGAAATATATCTAAGTCCTCAAGTGGGATATCTAAGTCTAAGGGAAGATCTAAGTCTCCCAAAAAGTTTGTAAAGGTATGCTGGAGATGTGGAAAGGAAGGACACTACATGAAGAAGTGTAGATCCAAAGTTGAGAAAAAGAAGGGATCTGAAGAATCTCCTTCTACACAAGAAAAGACCTCCAAGAAAGAAGGAGGGGATGTGTACTTGTATTCTTGAAGCACACATGCAGATCATGAGGCATGGTTGGTTGACTCAGGTGCATCCTTAATTCATATGACTACCCATAGGAAGTGGTTCTATGAATATGAAAGGTATGATGGAGGTAATGTTTTCTTAGGTGATGAATCGACAACCAGAATCATAGGTCGAGGAAAATTCAAGTTGAGGCTCATAAATGGAAGGATTAAAACACTACCTGGTGTTCCGCACATCACATGATTGGCCAAAAATTTGATTTTTGTAAGCAAAATGGACGATGCAGGGGTAAAAACAATAGCTGAAAAGGAAACCTGCAGGATGGTTTGAGGAGAAATGGTATTGCTGAAGGGAGTTCAGTTTGGAACTCTGTATAAGCTGCAAGGAATCACTATTAGTGATGGGTGTAATAGTTCCATTATTCCTGATATTGGAGTTGAAGAATAAATAAATCCTACAACCTCCGGAGAAAAGGTTATGATGTGGCATCAAATACTGGGGCATATCGGAGAGAAGGGTCTTTGACTACTACACGGTAAAGGTGTGGTTGAAGGTATGTCTAATTTCTCTCTGAATTTTGATTTCTATGAACATTTTGTATATGGGAAGCAGAATCGAGTAAGATTCCCCTCTGGTGCAACGAGGGAAGAAGGAATTTTAAAGCTAGTTCACAGTGATGTGTTTGGACATGTGTCAATTCCATCATTGGGAAAATCTATGTACTATGTCTAATTTATAGATGACTTCTCGAGGAATACTTGGATATATTTCCTCAGGAAGAAATCTGAAGTCTTTGACTATTTTAAAGAGTTTACGGCTCTTGTTGAGAATCAAAATGAGAAAAGAATTAAGGTGTTGAGGACAGATAATGGAGAAGAGTTCTACGGGAATGAATTTGAAGAATTCTGTAAGAAGTACGGTATAGCAAGGCAAAATACTACTCCATATACACCTCAAAATAATGGAGTTGTAGAAAGGATGAATAGGGCATTGATGGAAAAAGCAAGGTGCATGCTCAGTGGTGCTGGGTTAGGGAAAGAATTCTGGGCAGAGGTAGTGGGTACTGCATGTTACCTGGTCAACAGATCACCCTCATCAGTGTTGGATGAAAAGACTCCACAAGAGGTATGGACTGGTAAGAAACCTTCTCTCACATGTCTCAAGGTATTTGGCTGTGAGTCCTATGTTCATGTTCCAAAGGAAAACATGGGTAAGCTAGATAAGAATGTTGAAAAGTGTATCTTTATTGGGTATAAAGATGGTCTCAAAGGTTACAAGCTTTGGAACCCAAAAACTAATAAGGTTGTGTATAGCCAAGATGTGGTATATATAGAAATGAAGGATGTTGTTAAACAAGAATTCCTACCAAGTAAGGAAGAACCAAAGAAAACAGAGTTTGATTTAAAGGATGATGAATCAGACTTTATAGAAGAACAAGAATCATAAGAAGAAGATCCTCATACTCCAGTATTGAGGAGATCGGTTCGATAAAGACGACTACCAGAAAGGTATACTCCATCTGATTTCCATTCAAATTTTTCTTTGTCTATTACTGATGATGATCCTAGAACTGTGTTGAGCACTCAATAGAACCTAAAAATCCTATGTCAATTTTCCACTTTTTGGGTACCACTTGATCTTTGCACTGTTTGAATTTGATTTTTCTTTTAAGAAAATGTGTTGTCTTTCTTGTTCTCTTGGCTCTTGTTAGCTATCCAAGCTTGTTTAAACTTTATGAAAACTCATGAATTAAAAGGGACTAACATTTAATAAAGGAATCAACAGCCAAAACACTTCACCCGATGCGCTCGATATTCGACATCGGAAGAAATTAAAGGGTGAAAAGGAATCACTTGGAAAACCTCAGTTGTCGAGCGTCGATCTTCACCGGTATCGGCGAAAGAAAGTTTTTGTTTCACGACAAGTACCACATACAAAGATTGTCGAAAGGCAACCCCCTCGGCATAGGTAAAAGGAGAAGGGAGTAACATTTTAAAGGAAAGGAAACGATACCTTCAATAACCAATACCCGACGTGCTTGTCAGAATCGGGGAAAACCGAATCGCGATGAACATTGTGACCAGGCTAAGGAGTTTTCCCTGATCACCGTTCTTGAAGCGTGTCGGCATCAATTTTTTTTTGAAGACGCTAACCCAAAGGAAAATATGCGATAGATTTATCCTT
This sequence comes from Picea engelmannii, assembly GCA_009831015.1. Classification (NCBI taxonomy): domain Eukaryota; kingdom Viridiplantae; phylum Streptophyta; class Pinopsida; order Pinales; family Pinaceae; genus Picea; species Picea engelmannii. The sequence continues at coordinate 118,801 of ML777633.1, forward strand.
GATCGTCAATCCCCGATAGCTTTTCGGCATCGACGATCCCAGGTTTAGTTTAAGAACGCACAAGTTAAAGAAAGTCTCGACTCCGACTAATGCTAGTGAGTTAAGTCACCGGTCTTCATTGCCACATGTCCTAAGCCAGTATCGCCACATCAACACCATACGATAAAGTTGATTGGCGTCAGAGGTTTTCAGCGAAAGGATATCAACGAAAACATCCATAACACATTGCAGGTCCTCGATCCACCCACTAGGAAAGCGACACGATGGGACGTTTTAGCGCTGGACACGATTAGATTATGAGCTTTTAAGAGGTTAATTAATGCCAAATATTGCATTTGTTACTACTTCGTGTGTGAATCAAAACAATCGTTTGAAATTATCGATAGAACACTTCACCCTCCACGCCTCTGCTGTCAACCCACGATGAATTAAATTGCAGAGATTCGGCGGTAGATTTGTTTGAATTTCACTCATCACTCGAATTAATTGGTTGATACGACACGATATGTTCTTCCCGTTTAAATTCTCTTAAGCTATTGTAAACAAGACCATTCTACACACAAAGGAGTTTGAGAGCATCCATAGAAGCGAGACGAGCAATTGAAAATCTTCTGAGACCCCATGAGTATCAAACAACAAGGTTTAGAAAGCGTTACAGGTATGTACCAGTCAAGATTTTTTGTGTTTTCACTTCACATATATTTTTTTTATCCAATGTCTCTCTATACACAGGCCCTAAATTATTTATTTCGATGTGCAGGAACAATGCCTCCAAGAAATCCAAACACCGAGCGGTCGCCGAAACTAAAAGAACCAGAGGTAGGAGAAGGCTATTCCCCAGCGACCGTAAAGTAATTAGAATTTTCTCCAAGGCCGAAATCGGTCATTAGGACATCTACAAATAAGGCTTTCAATCAACCCCTGGAATTTGGAGACACAGAGGAAAACACAAGGACCAAGGCAGTACTCCCACATTGGGGAGAGCTCTTAAAGAAGATCAATCGGGAAGAATTCCCAGAATACATCCCACACAGTGACCCTTATGTGAGAAAGCTCGACGACGAAGTTTTTCCGAACATACGACGGTCGTACCCGCACATGGTAGCCAATAGAAATCCAATATTCCCCTGCATAAAACTCCTAAAATGGCTCATCGACCAAATAGACACACAAAAGTGCTTGATTAATGATGTCAATGGTGAATGTGTCAGGGTTTTCCTTCCGGTAGAGGTGCAGAGTTATTACAAGATTAGAGACCCGGAGGAGCGGCTGAACACAGATTTCGTTGTAATTTTTTATGAGTTCCACGACACCGTCTGGGTGATGGCTTCATGGTGGAGAAAATATAAGAAATATACCAATCGGATGTCCGACTGGTACTAGACGGCCAAATTAAGGGATCTATATATCTATCTAATGGCCCTCATCTGTTGGTTGTATGGGGAGAAAGACTGTTCCAGGTTTTTAAAGGAATGGATGCCTTTAGCTTACACAGTGGCCATTTCTGGGAGAGGTTTCAACTTGGGAGCCATCATTTCAAAGAAGCTAAGCATCTTCATACAACAGGATCAGACGTCGAAAGAGGGAGAGACTCCATCCTTTTACATGACTTCGTATTTACTGGACATCATATGCACCAGAAATGTCTTGCCGACATGAAATTGAGCTGGCATGTCTCAGAACTATCGATCCACATCTACTTCGATGTTTTATGGGAGAACGTGTACAAAAAATCCTTCTCCCTCATCTGTGATGAATTCATTGCGAGAATTCATTTTATTCTTTTCAAGAAAGAGTGTCTGAGGCTATCTGCTGCGGTGAAAAAGGTGATAGAAAAGGTTGGCCACTGGTATCTGGACGAACACAATACCTACATTAGGGCATTCGGGGCTACTGGAGCACCTCATATCCTACTAGAACATGTACCCGACTGACTTGTTGTGGGGGAAATCTACTACCAGACCATCTTGGAAGGTTACAACACTACCCTAGTGAAAGATAAGAAGTGGGAAAATATACCTTATGGATTCCATATAGGTTTCTACTAGTAAAGGACACCTCTCAAGCCAAATAGAAAGGATTGAGCCAATTGGAGTTTCTCTTCCATACTGACTGTTTTCGCTAACATGACCCAAGGGCTTTAGTCTCGAAGCATGCATTGCAAGTGTCGTCCTGTTGGCCATACACCCACGACAAGTTTGAAGATGAGGTATTCACATAAAATGCTTAGGATTGGGATGAAATTGTGGCAAGGATGGATGACCCTAAGATGACCAGGTTTAGATCCATGAGCCTGGATGAACAAATGAAGATCCTAGAACAATCGGCTCAAGTGGACCTCAGGGCTAGAGAAGAAATGATAACGATCGAAGTAGCAGAGATTCCTCGGGTAACCTTGGTGCAAGATAGAAGTCCCCCCGAGGCTCAAGATGTGTGGGAGAGGGGGTTACTCATGTTAGAACATGCACAACATATAATCAATCAGCTGTAGGATGACCCAGACATCATAAATATGCCAAGGCTCCCTATCGACAACCTGGATGAAAGCCAGACGGGACCAAGCGACCCTGAATTCATAGACCTTGATGAAATTACTGGGTTAGATGACCCTGAATTCACAATGCCACCGTCTGGATCGCCAACGGGTGTTTTGTCTCAGCCAAAGACAGTCAGACCATCGAGGAGGACCGATGCATCAAACCCCTTAAGTGAGATGATAAATATTTATGATGATGATGAGAGCCCAGAAGTATCTCTTGTGACCGAGGTACACATCAAAGAAGAAAAGGGACCAGAGAAGACATCTTCCCCTGTTCCCGACACTCAAATTCAAGGGCTTCCACAAAACGAGAAAGAAGTCGAGAGTGTCTTAGACACTGAGCTGCCCAATGCACCGGAGACCCAAGAAGATAGTTCGAAAGAAGAGCTAGGGTCAGACAAACTAAAAGAAGGAGCTTTGCAGCAGGAAATTGACGTCTCAACGACTGATGATCAAGTAAGTACTGAGCATATCCCCGATGCCTCAATTTCAATCAACACTCAAACCCCTGATGAGCGACAGACAAAATTCAGGCCTTCAGAACACAACGAGGAAGTTCACGAACCCAATCTTGAGCAAGTATATACCATACCATCGGGAGTCTGGGGAATACACTTACCTGGGGAGATCAGTAAATCCCCGAGCCCATGGACGAAGTAGCCAACATTCATTCCATCACTTATGATCAAAAAATGAAGGCTATTTTCCAGAGAACCACCAACAAGAGGAGGATCACTTTGAATCGCTCCATCCTGATCACTATAGAGGAACACCTGATCAACACAGAGCATGCTAAGATGTCCGAACTTATCGACGCATGGATGGTAATCATGGATGCCACCTTGGACAGAGCTAAAAGAGATGAAGAGGAGCTAGCTACTTCTTTAAAGGAATTAGAACATTTGCACCACTTGGTGAAGTATTACCAAGACACCACACAGGCCGCGGTGTACCTAAGGAATGAATTCAAGGAGGCCTACAGCAAGTTCATAGATGAACGACATATATTCACTGCAAGGATAGTCAAGCTTCATGAAGACACCGTCATGGCACTTGTGACATGCAAAGATATGGATAGGTGGTACGAGAAAGTGCAACAAGCTGTGGAGAGAGTAGACTATATCGGTGCAGTCCAACAGGGTTGAGATACAGAAGAACATGGCATTCGAGTGTTAAAATAAATAATCCTTGATCGCATAAATAAACCAGTTGAGTATTGGGAAAAAATGTCTCAGGAACCTCACCAAGAAATCCAAGAGAAATGGGTCAAGTGTAAGAAAAACTGGATCAATATCAATCGAGTGATGAAAGACAATGGAATCCTCGAGTTTGGCATGCCTGATGACTTTGTCGACTTGTGCGACATAGTTAAATCGCACACCGAACAAGATTCATCATGGGCCGAAGAAATAGAAAAGGTGATAGACACAATGCTAGGTTAGGTGCGTCAGTTTATGGAACACTCGATCAAAGCTCAGGCCATGCTCCAATAGTTGAGTGCCAGTTTAGTCAAGTATCATGCGCATGTGGTAGAGATAAGAGAGATTCATGTGGCCCCGATGGAACATCATAGATTCCCATACGCCAACACCTACGAGGATATGTTCATCAAGTGGTCGGAGTACGAGAAGAGTCACCCTCTTAAGTGATATATTGAGATGACTCTTAGAAAAACTCATAGGAGAGAACACCATGTTGCGAATTCTGTTTTTCTTATCTACACTTTAGTTGTTATTTTTAGTTAACTTTATGTTATAAATAAGAGCATCGTTTGAGTAGTTTGAGGTTGATGGTCATTGCAAGAAACTCTCATTTTTTGGTTTTGTTAAGAACTATTTTGGAGCTTCCTTTAATTGAGAAGTCCTTTTGGACCAGAGACAAGTTTATGTTTTCATCAAATGCGTGTATGATTGGATGTGGAGAAGAATTATTTCCTATTACGTCTCATGAATGGATGCAATAACTATTGTAACTGTTGGATTACTGAGAGGGGGGGGGGGGTGAATCAGTGATAGAACAATTGTAATCCTTGTTATCCAAATAAACCAAGTGTTATATCAATGTAGAATTATTATCCAATAATGAGCAATAATAAATGAACAATCACACACATACACAGTACACCAGTATTTTACGTGGAAACCCAAATCGGGCGAAAACCACATAATGTTTTTTCTTATATGTCTTGAAGAATTAAATTCATTGGAAGCACCAACTTCCTTTGTTTTCCAGCTGCAACTGGAAGGAGGCTCCAACCCCCTAGTTTCTCAGGCTACAACCTGAGGGAACCTCCAACTCCCGAGTTCTTTGGCTACAACCAGAAGGAGGCTGCAACCCCCTATGTTCTCCAGCTACAACCAAAAGGTGGCTACAACCACCTATCCTTGCCCCGTCCTGCCACCCTGAAGTAGAATGATGGAACCACTGTCAACCTGTCACTGTAAGATATACTGTTGTACAATTGTATCAACCTGTACCACTGACCTATATCCAATATGTACAACTGCCCTGTAATCAATCTGTACCTGAACTGAACATGTATCTACAAATATACAACATGTACGTGACCTGTAGTGATGTAGCTTGCGTATGTACATGCCCTATCTGTTATGCAACCCACGTATGTACACGCCCTATCTATTATGCAACCCGTGTATGCCTTCTGAAAACTAGGGTTTCCCTTTTCTTGAAAACTTCTGACCTTCTGTAACTTCTTTCACATAGATCTGTAACCTGTCACTGTATTCAGACTGCAATTGTATCATGTGCATGCATCCTCCTACATAACCTTTACTCAAGGCAAGTATGTCTCTCTCTAGTCATAGGATGTGTAATCATGAAAAAGTATAATATCCCTCACATGATCTTAGTCATCAAGCCCTTTCTGATTTCAACTTCTCAATACATCAACTACTACAAAAATACAAGCTCTTAACCATGTACGATAAATACCCTTAGCCATATGCCAAGAAATACAAGATGTGCATCAACAAGAAGTATCAATGATAAATATACTAGCGTTGTATTTCTGTATATCTGACTTATACAGAAGATCCCATGTAGTCACTAGTCTCTCTAGGGAGAATTCTCAAATATCCATTGCCATTCCTCATGCATACATCAAAATCCAACTATTCATAGAAATAAGACATACCTTTTGAACCAATGGATAGATCTGATGTATCTGAGCACTTTAGACCTTCCTGGGATCTTGATCTCAGAATCTAGAACCTCTGCATCTTCATTTCTTCAAGTTTCCATGGATTTACCAACATGTATGCACCCTAATACACTGCCAGCCCGCGTATAATTCAACATGTATGCACCTTGTACACAGACAATCCACGTATAACTCAGCATGTACGCACCTTGTACATAGACAACCCACATATAAATCAACATGTATGCACCTTGTACACAGACAACCCATGTACATCTCAAAAAATAGGGTTTTGTTGTAATTTTGAGAATTTCATCGTCAACCCTTCGTGCTACCTCAGACGTTCGCCACTTCATATGTATCCACAAGTATTTACAAGAAGCGTTACACAAGAAAATAGATATACAATATGTACAAGTGTGTTTTCTATGAGTGAGATTTGTCTCTTATTTATATCTTCATGTAGCCTTACACTTTCCTTCTTTTAGGGCTTCTTCATTTAAAATAATTTCTTTTTGCAAAGCACTTTGACTCTTGGGGGCTTCTATAAGACTCATGAGGGTTCTCCAACTTCATATGGTCATAACTCTCTAACCGTGAGGAGTTATGTGACATTCCACATACCACTGGAAACGACATGACAATAACTATCCATCTAGGATAGTTTCACTCACAAATTCATTGTCCTTCATCTCATTATTCCTCAAATAAGCATGGGTTCTCTCACTCCGCAAAGTGTCTTCTCGTGAGGGATTTCACCATAAGGGGACCACTTTGGAGTTCATTCATTTTTACTTCTTATCAACCATGACAAGACAATAATGAGTCATATTTACATCAAACAATCTTGGGTCCATTACCCAAACCTTGTGCTACGGGGCTTTCTTCAAGGGTTGACATCAATGACAACCAACCTTAATCAATAGTAACGAGTAAGATCTATTAAATCTATTGATAAGTTATTTGATGCAATGTTTTACAGTTCTTTCTTTAATAATAAAAATAAATGTTTGTGTTATTATGTGATGGATGATTAGAGTTAAGTGAATTATTTTACTTGCCATTGTTTATCACATGCATGTTTTCTTCTGATAATTTGTATCTCAGTTAGAAATTGGAATACTCACACAGTTAACGTATTAGTACTAGGCCTGTGGTAGACGATCGTTGTCTACATGCTTGAGTAAAGGGTTATCTCAAGCTCAGCCTCTTCTCTAGTAGTTAAACTTGTTCCTGTTTTGTTACCATAGTTGGTTTATACCGGCTTTTCATCTTATATAGGTCCCACCTAAGAGAAAATAAAAAAAAAGGACATCCGAACTAAAGGAGAAACCTTCACAAGAAAACATAAAGCCCATTGATTAATTGGTCGTATCGCAAGATCTGGATAACCATTCCACCATTAAACATTGTAGAGTCTAATTGGGCCTTGGTGGAGGGTTTGGTTACTACTGTTGAGTTAAATGGATTCAAGACCCATCAACAGACTTTCAAGGAGGAAATGGATTCAGAGGATGGAAAGCTTTGGAAAAAGGCCATGGATGAAAAAATGACAACCTTGTATAAGAATGAGGCTTGGGATCTAGTGGAGTTGCCGACTGGAAGAAATCCCATTGGCAGCAAATGGGTATTTAAAAAGAAGTTGAATGCAGAAGGAAAAGTGGAGAAATACAAAGCTCGATTAGTAGAAAAGGTTTACTCTCAGGTTGAAGGAATTGATTTTGGTGAGATTTTTTCTCATGTTGCCAATTTAACTTCTATAAGATTTCTGTTATCTATTGTTGTTGCATTTTATTTTGAAGTAGAATAGATGGATGTCAAGACAACATTCCTACATGGGGATCTGGAATAAGAAACCTATATGAAGCAGCCAGAAGCCTTTGCTATGAAGGGAAAGAAGGAGTTGGTATCAAATTTGAAAGTCCCTGTATGGTTTAAAACAATCACCAAGGATGTGGTATCAAAAATTTGATACTTATATGTTGGTACTTGGATTCACAAGAAGCAAAGAGGATCACTATGTGTATTTTAAATTAATTGGTGATCATTTGATTTATTTGGTCTTGTATGTGGATGGCATGTTGTTGATAGGAAACAAGGAGATTATCCAGAATGTGAAAACTCAGTTGTCCTCTAAATTTTACATGAAGGATCTTGATGCTTCAAATTTCATTTTGGACATGGAAATTAAAAGAGATCGAAAATCTAGATCTAGTTCAAGAAAAGTCAATCTTTGCAAGCATTTTACTTCTAAATATAAAGGCTGAAAATTGATTTACTTCTAAGGTTCTCTTAAGTTCATATTTAGCAATCTAAGTGCTCTGATTTTCTGTTTTAGAACAGCCATAAAAGACCCTAAGGAAACTAGCTTTCTAGCTTGAGTTCCTTAGTTCAATTTTGCCGAAATTTGCAAAAAATAACTTATAATTTTTTTTGGATTTTGACTCATAACCCAAGACACTTCCAAAGTGTTTTTGGGCATCTTTTATCTTCTTTTGTTCGCTGTTTTGTGCAGGTTGAAGAACAGATAGAAGGAAACTCTGTCTGTTTTGGGCGGATTAGGAGCATCCGGGACCCCCGAGAGCACCAATTTTACTCCATATTTCTTTGTAAAACATTGTAAAGGCTTGTGACCCCCCTAATGAATGGTCACAAGTCAATTCCATAAGCATTGTACAAAGATCATAATAAAATCAGTGAGCCTATAAGTTCCCGCTCTTCATTCCCCCTGGGGGGAGTGGTGTCCGGTGGTTGTGTCAGTTTTTGCAAATTTTTTAGCTTAGATCAAATTTTCCATTCTGCAAGTAGAACACTAATTGTTAGATTAGTTTCAATTCAACAATTTCAATTTGGAAAATAAACCATCCCCTCAGCAACCTCTAAAGGGGCCTGGTCAGTGCGGATTTAGTAATTAGTCTCACACTTTTATTTTCTGTCATAAAATAAACCAAATTCCCCCCAGCTCTCAGTGCGGTTCCTGACCCTTCCC
>ML777633.1:157439-176995 GCA_009831015.1 Picea engelmannii
CACCAACCGCTTCAATAACTGCTTCATAGGGATTGAGAACGACTTGGCCAGCTTGGCATCTTTGGGACGTGGAAGGATTCTCGCACTGCCACCTGGAATAACTGAATAGATTGAAGAGCGGGTATGGAGGCCAATGCGGGAAGCGAGGTTCAGTAATGGAGTGACGGGGCCACAACCGCAGGGACGAAGTAAGAACGATGAGAGGCGAGAGAGGTGACAGGGGATGACATAAGGCAAAAGGACTATAAGCAGAGAGGATGGGAGAATAGACGTGGCAGGGGAAGGGACCAGTGGAAAACAACGGGTGGACGACGAAATGGAAAGCAGAAACCGCGAACCATAGGGGGGAAGTGGTTGAGTGACACATGGCAGCAGGAGAATGGTGGGACAGGAGGATGACCTAACGGGAGGGGGGCCCACGCCAGTTAAACCCAGAGCGGCCGAGAAGGATGGGGTTGTTCGAGCGTCGTTGATCCGGGCGCTGTAATCTCAGCTGTCGAAAGCTGTTTGTTTGATTCCGGACCCCCCCCCCCTCCGCTTAAAGGTAGAAAGGCAGGGGGGGTCCGGAATGGTCTTCATCGCCGTTGATCCGGGCGCGTTAATCTGGACCGTTGGAGAGTTGCGTCCGCGATTCCGGACCCCCCACCCCCCCGCTTAAAGGTCGAAAGGCAAGGGGGGTCCAGAATTCGCTGTGCGCCGTTGATCTAGGCGCACAAATTCCAGCCGTCGAAAAGTGATTCCCGTTTAACACAGACGTGCTCGCGCCCAAAACTTAGGATAAGTGGGTTTTGACCCACCCTTTTACATTTTAACCCCTTTACAAGAAATATCGCTAACAAAAGGCACACCTAGAAGTGAGAGAATGTGGGATGCCTCTGGCATTTGATCAGTCTGCATCACCTAGAGAAGGAAAAGAGGTAAGCAAGCTTGTCAGTTTCCTGTATACGTTCATTGATTTGATTAAGGATGAAAGAGTTGTAAAATAACTACAACACTTGATCAGACAGTATGAGCCAGGGAAGGTAGACCCTTTGGTGAATAAATAAGTAAATCAAGTATCTAGAAAGAGAAGGACAAATAAGGAACTACACCTTAATGCTCAGATTGGAGATTATGACATAGATTATGTGGTCCTCGACTTAGGGTCAAAATTCAATGTTATGACGAAGCAGACCTGGGCACTGATAGGAAAGCCTAAGTTGATTTACTCCCCTATCAGGCTGAGGATGGTGAATCAACAGGTAGTTATCCCCTTTGGAATATTGGAGCATGTCCCTATGGACATAGATGGGGTAAGAACATTTGTGGACTTCGAGGTGATTGAGATAGTTGATGATAGTTGTCCTTATGCTACACTGTTAGAAATTGATTGGGCTTTCAACAATTTGACCGTGGTTGACTTAAAGAAAAGAAGAATGAAATTTGAAGGTGATGGGCTTAGGGTCATTGCACCTCTTGATCCTGATGAAGGTCGCAGATACACAAAACCCATCAGAGAAGAAGACCATGCATACTAGCTAGAGAATATATATAAATTGACAGCAAGGCAGTGGGATTACATTAATCCTATGACAGATGGGAATTTAAGCTGGTGAAGTGACAACGCATGCTCATTAGATTCGGAAGAAGCACTAGAGAATCGACAGAACAAAATGTATGAAGTTTCTGGATGGAGGTGTGCTAAATTGACCAGGGAAGTTTGTTGGATTGGCACAAAAGTAAGTAATTTTCCCACATTTGATGGTTTAAATGATTTAGAAACTTTCTTATTGGAATTTGAATAAATTGTACAAGTACAACAAAGGTTTTTGGCACTAGATGAGGCGTTGAAAGCAATGCCAGTGAGATGGTGGGGAACACACAAAAAAAACATCGTTGACTGGGTGCAATGTCGCACTTTGAGGACAATATGCTTTTCAGAACAAGCTGAAGGGTGCGAAGTTCGATACACAGGTCAGAACTACCCAAAGGACCATGTGTGAAGTTGCGAGGAATCCTGTAGCAACATTCCTCAAGACCAGTGGGTGCATAAATTCATTAACACTTTGGACACAACACCTATTAATTGGTATCTGCAAGCAAAACTGCACCTCACCACTGCAAATTGGTACGATATGACTCATAAATTTGTAGCTACATTTTTATTTGAAAGTCAGTACCCCACAGTGGATCACGCTTTAAAGGTTGTAAGACAAAAAGTCTTTGAGGAGACACCTAACCTCCCTTTGGAGAAAGAAGAAGATGAATGGATTGCACCTCTTCAGAAATTACAAGGTTGTTACAATATCAATGTTGATGACGATGATGATCCTAGGAATGTGAACATTGCAGAAACTAAAGGACAGAGAGACATAAAAGGGCCATGAGTCAAACTACCTTTCATTGGACAGCCAATTAAAATAAAGAAAGTTAATATTGGAAGAGAGAAAGCACCTAAGCTGACAAACATTGGAGATTATTGGGATGATGCCACTATTGACAAGATCACAAAACTACTGCATGAATATCAGGACTTGTTTCCAACCAATTTCACAGACATGAAGGGCATTAAAGGGCCCATGGGAGAAATGAAGATCCCCTTGAAGCCATATGCAAGGCCAGTCAAGCAGAGACCCTATAGACTGAATCCTAAATATAAGCAGAAAATTAGGATTGAATTAGGTAGAATGTTGGAAGTAGGAATCATAGAACCTGTTGAAGAATTAGATTGGATTAGCCCTATGGTGGTCCAGGATAAGAAGTCAGGAGATATCAGAATCTGTGTAGACTTGAGGAAACTAAATGATGCCTGATTACATGATCCATTCCCTACATCGTTTATTGATGAAGTGTTAGATAATGTGGGAGGATAGGAAGTTTACTCATTCACAAATGGATTTTCAGGTTATCACCAGACCAGGATTGCTAAGGAAGATCGCCATAAGACCACATTTGCAATAGAATGGGGTTCTTTCCAGTACACTGTGATGCCTTTTGGATTGAAGAATGCACCAACCATCGTTTCTAGGGTGGTGGTCGAATCATTTAAGGAATTTTTACATAAATTTTTGGAAGCATATTTTGATGATTGGACTATTTTTATCTTATTGAAAAATCATATTAAATGTTTACGACTCATTTTGGATAAGTGCAGGCAATGTCAAATTTCCCTGAACCTGAAGAAGTGTATCTTATTTTCACCCTTTGGAGTGATGCTAGGCCACATTGTGTGTAGTAGGGGTTGTTGGTAGATCCTTCCAAGATTGCCATTATTGTTGATCTACCTCCTCCTACTTCGGTTAGACAGTTGTGTACTACGCTAGGACATTCTAGATACTACAAAAATTTCATTAAGGGCTATGCACAGATAACAACACCTATGGAGAAGTTATTAAATAAAGATTGTCAGTTTCAATAGTCAGAACAATGTCAGCAGAGCTTCGACACACTGAAACAGAAAATGGTTACTGCCCCTATTCTGGTTTTCCCAGATTGGAATAAGGAATTTCATGTGCATGTAGATGCATCATCTATTGCCTTAGGAGTTGTGTTAGCACAACCAGGAGTAGGATATATTGAACACCTGTTATCCTTTGCTAGCAGGAATCTCTCCACAACTGAGATAAATTACACTACCACTGAGAAAGAAGGTTTATCCATGGTGTACGCGCTACAACAGTTTTGACACTACTTGTTGGGAGGACATTTTAAGATGTTCACTGATCACTCTATGTTGAAATACCTAGTCAACAAGCCAGTGTTGGGGGGAATAATATGAAGATGGCTACAATTATTCCAGGAATATGAATTTGAGATTGTGGTCAAGTCAGGAAGAATGAACAAGGGACCTGACCACTTGTCTAGGTTAGAGCATGGAGAGGAACCTCCCAGTTTGGAGGATACACTACCAGATGCACAGTTGTTGGCCATTAGAAATTTTGATGATCAATTCACCGAGATATTCTAGTTCCTATCAACAAGAATGGAACCTCGGGAATATACAATCATTCAGAAGAAACAGATGGTAGTTCGTGCTACATATTTTTCACTTATAGCTGGACAACTATATAATACGGGACCTGATGAGATCTTGTGGAGATGTGTTATGGAGGTAGAAAGACCACTGATGTTTGCAAAAGCACATGAAGGCATCACAGGAGGACATTATGCAGGGAAAGAAACAACGCAGAAGGTTCTTAGAACTGGACTCTGGTGGCCCACTTTACACAAAGATGCTAAGGAATACTACAAAGCCTACGATGTATGCCAAAGAGTTGGGAAACCCTCCAGAAGAGATGATATGGCTTTAGCACCTCAGCTAACTTTACAGGCATTCGAGAAATGGGCCATTGATTTTGTTGGACCTATCCACCCACAAGGTAAGCGCACAGGAGCACGATACATTATCACTACAACATAATACTTAACCAGATGGGTAGAAGAAAGAGAAGTTAAGGACTGTAGTGAAACTATAGTTGCACGGTTCATATTTGATGGTATCATAACCTGATTTGGATGCCCGAAGATCCTTATGAGCAATCAAGGTACACATTTTATCAATAAGACTATTGAATCCTTGACTCAGGAATTTGAAGTTCACCATTAGAAGAGCACACCTTACCACCCACAAGCAAATGGTACCCTCGAAGCTTTCAATAAAATCTTGGAGACAGTGATGACGAAGATTTGCAGTGTGAATAGAGATGATTGGGATATGAGAGTGCCAACAATACTATGGGCATATCGAACCACTTGAAAGAAGCTGATAATGTAGACTCCCTTTAAACTATTTTATGGCCTAGAAACAGTGGTACCTATGGAATATTTAGTTCCTAGTCTAAGAATCACATCATTCACAGATATGGATGACACTGACGCTATTCAAAACAGGCTTATGCAATTGGTAGAACTGGAAGAAGATAGGTTCATTGCAGGATTCCATCAGCAGGTACAGAGGGAATGAGAGAAGGCCTACCACGATAGGCATATCAAGAAGAAAGCATTTAGGCAAGGAGATCTAGTATTGGTATATGACAACAGGTTCATGAAGCATCCATGAAAGTGCAGGACACATTGTCTTTGGCCATATTAGGTTGCCTATATTGCAGAAGGAGGAGTTGTGCAGTTGAAGACTTTGAATGGAGAATGGAAGGAAGGTTTAGTGAATGGGAGACAGTTGAAATTGTACTATGACAACTAGCTGCCTCACAACTCTCAGTAAAAGCATAAGAAGAAGGGTCTAGGTACCAGGTGCAGTTGAAATTGGGTACCAGACAGAAAAGACAGCATGCACAAGGAAGGGAGGAACAGAGCAAAGATCGTAGGCTACTCCGCGTAGTATGAAGACGAAGTGAAACAGAAAATTTAGACCTACAGTGCCTCGTGACGAGTCACATGTGAGTGTTGGGGACCTGTTGGCCCTTGGTTATGGAAGAAATTGAAGATTAAGGAAAGAAGGTGAAGTACAAACTACGCAGAAGGAACATTGACTGATATTGGGTCGAATTGGTCAAAGAAGCATAAAAGAAGGAACGAAGTAAGGGAAAATGAACCGCTGAACGAGGAGATCAAGGAAGACAGATAAATAAGGAATATGGATCATGGACAACTCAGCAAGTGGAAAAAGTCATCAACGAGTGATTTGGAGCACCTCGCGGGAAAGAAGTAAAGACAGACTGGCGAAGCCCTAAAAACGTGGGTCAAGTTGACCTAGGGTTTTAGACACCTAGGGTTTTGACACCTAAACATTTTTCATTGTAATGTATAAATAAAGGTCTAGAAGACTTGGGATGGGTTCGTTCTGAGCTTGTCATTGTGGGTTAAGAGAGTGAGTATTGTTGTGTAAGAGAAGTATTGCATCGAGAGAGAGTTTGTATTGTAAGATCTTCATCTGGGTGTGAAGATCAACCCTATAGCTGGGTGCGTATGGAGGGATGAAGAGAAGAGAAAGAGAGAGAGATTTGCAAGCTAAGTGCGCAGATAGAACTATATGTTTTCATATAAAAATCAAGAAACACAATTATGTGGACGTAACCCTAGGGAGAGGGTGAACCATGCATATCTTGTTGTCCTCTATCGTTGATGTTGTGTTCTTTACTTTATGTTATTTTGTTGTTCCATTACTATGCTAGATCTGGGATATAATTGTATGAAGTAGATTTGAGGTGGTTAAAGCATAATTAGATCTGTGTGTGTTGTTATTTTGGACCCACTTTTCATTTCCTCTTGTTGTAGACACTTGTTTCATGCAACCCCCTATTGTTACTTTGGGTGAGACTGCATCTTCTCCAAAGGTGTTGCTGAAAGGGCCAGTAGTTAGGGATTTTTGGTGCATTGTTAGAGTTGAACCCTGGGTCTGCCCCTGTGTCAACAATCTGGTTCTTTACCATGGATGAACTCTATATGAAGAGGGAAAAGAAGAAGAAAAGGGCATTTCTCTTTGGCTTGTCTATAGAGATAACAAGTCTTAATATTCTTGGCTAAGTAGTAGATTGAGGGCTTGAGGTGACCTACTACTAAAGAGTAAAGTAACAAGTTCTATGTTTGGGTGGTGATTTGTCCGCCATTTTGTGTTTTGGTTTTCCATATCAAGATAAAGGTATCACTACAATATTCATTCCCCATACTACAAGTATGTTGGTTACTTCGAAGCATGTGAATTCCTCATCTCTCAATGCTCTTAAATTTTATTGAAGTTTATCTGGTAATTTTTGTAATTATTATTTTTTATTTTTAGATCGGGTCATTACATACATATAGAGTTGGTAACAATTTAAGCAATCTAGTTCAATCCCCTAAGAACCCCTCTTGAGTTGTGGATGGAACAAATTTTGGATAGTATTGGGAACACACTAGGTAATTTCATAACCCTAATTCCAAATTATAACTACAACTCTGATAAAATTGTTGCAAAAAATTGTGTGGAAATAGACCTCAGGAAAGGGTTACCCAAGTCAATGGAAATATCTTATGGGAAGTGGAGTTTTATCTAGATGTTGGACTACCAAAATGTTCCTTTAAGATTCAATTTCTATTGATACTATGTGAACATAAAGTATGAATTCCCTCTTCTCAAGGAGAAGGGTTTTAGTTTCATTTGAAAATGGAAAAAGACAAATATTATAGTGCCTCTCTAAACAAAGTGGATCCCTACCAAGATAAACTAGGTTAATAGAATGGAGAGTGGCTTGTTCTAGGTGTGAATGTGGAAGGTTGCAAAGAGGGGAGGGTACCTCATATTGAATATTTTAAGTACATAGAAGACCCATATTTGTCAAGAAATATGTTGGAAGAGAGGGAGTAGGACACATATTCCCTATTTAGCATGTAACTACAAGATTGAGTGTCAATACAGTCCATTATTCCAAAAGAAGAGGGGTTGAATAATACAAATGTAGAATCAAAACAAAATGTCCCATTGGCAAGAGAAGTAGGGGGGAGTGGCACCAAGGAGTTAGAGATAAGGGAAGTTAATAAGGAACAGGGGAAAAAAATGTATAGGTAACACTTGAGTAGTCCAAATCCATGCTCATAAATGAGGTATGTGATAGGGATGTCATATTAAATGATAACAACACTCAAGAGAGGAAAATTTTAAATGGCCTAGTGGAAAGAAAATGGAGTCCTAATACCATCTTCATTCCAATAAACCTAATATGGGAAATTGTTAAGAATAAACAATTATGGGAAGAATACAAATGGATGGTGGATATCTCATCATAGGTTCTATGCAAGGGAGGAAATTATATATTAATCTAGCTATGGAGAAAGAAAAAAGAGAATTGAAAGTAGGAAAACAAAGTACCATTCATGGGACCCTTAGAACAGGGAAATCCTCGAGAAAGGTTTAAAATGATGCTTCTCTCTATAAATATTCAAGGCTCAGGGGAATCCCATAAAAAAATGATATCCATAGGTTAGTTAGTTCTCACAATGTTGATGTTCTTTTTTTGCAAGAAATGATGGCCATGTTCAATGCAGATATAGGTTCCTTGAAAGGGTTTTTAAAGGGATGGGAATTTGTGGCTACTAATCTTAAGGTAGATCAGGAGATCTATGAACGAGTTGGAACAAAATTTTCATTTTATATCCTCGAATCAAATACATTTAGGTATCCAAGTGGAATTACAGTCCTTGTGCTTAAATAATACATTCACATTTTTCAATGTGTATGGCCCTTACTCCAATAGGAAGGAATTATAATAAATATAATTCGAATAATAATCCATTAAGGGATGAAATGTAATAGTAGGGGCATATTGGAACTTCATATCACAAGCTTGATCCCCTTGAAAAACAATTCCTACATAAATTTGAAGAAACATACTTGTATTGAACCTAACGATATGACTCCAACTTGGAGGAACAATCACTTGGGGGATGAGGGTATCTCCGAAAGACTAGATAGGATTTTTGTTTTCAATGGAATACTATAAGAATTTGCAAGGATTAGATCTTGGGTGGGTTTGGAAGGAATCTCATATCACTCCCCCATTTTTCTTCAAATGGATGGGTATGATATTAGGCCCCCAACACCTTTCAAATTTAACCATAATTGGCATGAAGAAAATAATATATGGAGATGGTAAGTTAGGAATGGAAGCATATAGAAAACAAGGAAGAAGGGACAATATTGATCCAGTTTTGTGAGTCCTTCAAAACAATCAAACAAAAAACCAAGGAATGAGTCATGGAAAAGAAAAAAAACTATCATGTGCATTTGAACACAATGGAAGTGCATATTGAGTAGATATATGAGAGGAATTCTAGTGGTGTATTTAGTAAGGATAAGTATCAATTCTTAAAGAAACTGGAGGAAGTATAGAAGGGATTTACTTAATTGGGAAAGTGCAAAATGGAGGATAAAGAGCAAAGACATATGGGTTGAAAAGGGGACAAGAACTCCAGATTCTTTCACAACTTTTCAACTATGAGAAAAATATCAAACTCTATTTGGGAAATTAGGAATCATGAGGGAGAGGAATTCAATATATTCAAGGGAGTATTAGAAGTAGGTACAACACACTTTCAATCTCTCTTCAAATATCTATAAGGGGATAATATAGCAGAAATAGTTAAAATCTCTTCTTTCATCAAAATTTTTGTCGAAGGGAACCAAATTTACCAACTGATGACCCATATCTCCAAAGAATAATTAAAGGAAGTAGTTTTTTTATTTTCAAAGAGATAAAATTATATGGTCAGATGAGTGGCTGATATAATTTTACATTGGTTTCTATGAGCTTCTGGAAGAGGATTTGTTGACAATTGTAGAAGAGTGTAGAGTGTTCATAAAAATTGTTGGGGCTATTGATTCAACATTCCTTTCCTTGATTCCCGAAACAACTCCCCGAAAACTTTTGAGGAATTTCATCCGATCTTGTTGTGCAATGATTTTTATAAAATAATAGAAAAAATCATAGCTCGAAGGATAAAGTCAATACTCACCAAGTAAACTTACTTAGATTATTTTGGCTTCTTAAATGGAAGACATATCCATGATGCAGTGAGAGTGGTACAGGAGGCCCTACATACAATCAAAACTAAAATATTGTTTGCTTTTATTATAAATCTTGATCTCTTGAAAGCTTAGGATGGGGTCTATTGGATTTATATTACACTTATTTTGTTACATCTTGGGTTTATTCTTCCCTTAGTAAATTGGATAGAGGTTTGTCTATCCTTAATCTCTTTCTCTGTATTGAGTAATGGTTATACAACATCTTTTTTAAACCATCATGTGGGCTTAGATAGAGATGCATGTTATCACCATAATTATTTCTAATTATTTCAAAGGGGATTAGGAGGTTCTTATCCTAATCTATAAGTATAGGAGGGATAATATGGATCAATAGGGGTAAGAGTTGTTCCCTCAACAACCCCCCCTAAATTTTGAGAAAAACTTGGGGCCCCCCTCCTTCTTCCTATTTTTGGATTTATATTAATATTATCTCCTCATTTCCTTGAAACCTTGTTTCTTTCAATTCTTTTGAAATGAATAATTTATATGAGATTCCATATTTCACTCTCTTGATTATGACTTAGTTTCATCCCTTTTAATTTGAATTGAGTTTTTCCTATAATAGGTTTTCAACTTTCTTACTTTTTGAATTTTTCCCTGATCCTTATATTAGGCCCCATTCTTCTTACCTTTGAACTTTTCTCCCCGCCAATTTTCCAATCAAGCCCTAACCTTACCTCCCTTTGTTGAACATTGCCCCGATTTGGAGATAAGGCCCTTTTATCAACATTTGAACCATTTAAACTTCTGGTTTTTGTTCAAATTATTATTTTTATTTTATATCCTCTTCAAACATTAGGCCAAACCATTTTTTAGGACTGACTCTTCAATAAATTCAATTTCTAAATCAAGATCTCCCGTCACATAGGTTCCTAAAATCATGGCCTAATTTGGCAATTGGGACCGATCTCCAAATCAAGATTTCCCCATAAAATAGTAGCAAGAAGGGGTCCTGATTTTTCAATCGAACCCTAGTTTGAAAATCAACCTCCTTTGCCACCAACCTTTTGTTCACTTCTTTGATATTTTTCAATCCTCCATGTTGCCTTCAAACTCTTGTTCCCAAATAAGAAGTCTTGTTTTCAAAAAATGTTTAGAGTTCGATTGTAATAAACCCAATTTTAAAAATCGAGCCTCCTTTCCATTGAATGCTCATAACTCACCCCGATTTCCAAATTAGTATAAACCTTCAAATCATGCCTCCTTATTGAAAACTCTTGCTTCAATTTCATGATCAGGTCTGATGGCCAAATCAATTTCGCCTTCTTCAAACATAGTGAGAATGGATTATGATCCTTCAATCATCCTCAATTCTAAGATCGACCCCTTTGATTTTGAGCTCTTCACACACATGATTTTATAATTTTGGATTTGAATTATATATATATATATATATATATATATATATATATATATATATATCACTTGTGCATTAACATACTTTTAAATCATGTCTTGTATTTTTCCAATTTGATGGTGTCATAACTCGAACCACCACCTTCTGAACTTATAAATAAATGAAAGCTTGTTTATATATATATATATATATATTTCCCAATTTGATGGTGTCATAACTCGAACCACCACCTTATGAACTTATAAATAAATGAAAGCTTGTCGTTTGTGTGTTTGAATGAGAAATTTGAATTCAAACGTCAATATGCTAAACCAATGATTAGTTACCCCTTGTAATGCTTGAAACTGCAAAGGAATTTAGGTGTTACAACCTAGAAAAAGTTGATTATCTATCATCTTTTCTAACCATGTATTCAATTCTAAAATTCTCTTGTTCGCTTAGCAGGATGTGCTTTTAAAATGAGCTAGACAAGTGCATTCTCTTGCATTTTAGGTGTATTATTTAGTTTGAATCTAGATAGTGATTGCAGACATCCTGATATATTTTTTATTTCCACCCTAAAAAAACATTCACATCTGCATGGGCCACTTACATGTAGCTCTGATTTCCTTTGTTGTTCCCTACAAATTGATTTGGAGAAGGCCCAGGTTCGAACAATAAATCTTAGCTAAAAATTCAAAGTTCTATGTCTACTACAAAAGCATGCACCTTAAGTCGGGGTCAATGTTATCATCCTTGAAGACTATTTTTCATTTTGAAATGCTATAAGGAATCCATTAATACATTTGATTCAATTTTCAATGTAAACCCTAATGCCCTATTTTATGTGTTGTGCTAACATGTAGGAATTTCTATATGGCTACCAAAGGATACGAGAGAAGGAAGAAATGTGTGCAAGAGAAATAAATAAAGGGCCAACCAAAGGATCCAATTCAAATCATAGAGGATCCTAAAGAAACAACACTAAAAATAAAGTGAATCCCCACAATATTAGAGTCGTCAAAGAAAAAGGAGAAGAAATATTTCAAGGGAAAATAGCCAATCATGGAAGCCCAACTTGCTAAAGATGTTAAAATTCCCATTTATGCATATTCTTCTTATAACACTATTGGAATTGATGGGGCCCACACATACAATGAACTTTTTATTTTGATTAAAGATGTGAATGGGCTCAAAGATGATGAGGAATTGAATGAAAGAGAATAATAAGAACTTTCCATAGCACATCATTTGAAGAAATCCTTCATACACAATGCAACAACAAGATATATGGTATTTCCATGTGCAGAAGTGATCATGTATCTGATACAACATACATAGTTTATCACCAATAGGATTCTAAATGACTAGGAAAAGTGTGTTGGATCATTCACATCAACATACTGTAAAGTTTACTATGAGGTTCCAAAGGTTTAAATCTACTTCACTAGTGAGTGTTTGAGATTCTTTACTCATGACCATAATTGCTATGAAATATTTTCTAATTGGTATGAGGAAGGGATGGATTTTAAAGATGTGAGCAGTAATCATTTATCTACCATACACCTTAGGTTAGGATGCACATGGGCATCCCAATTGGTAAGACATACCTATGGAGAGAAAGATGAAACTCATGTGAGGATATGTTGTGTGCCAATGATGTATGAGATAATTGTGAGAGGAAAAATTTTAAACTAGGCTAATATCCTATCCAACACACTGGTAGAAGCTATAAGAAAGGCTCAAATAGATGCATTCTTAAGAACCCTAAAGTTTTATATGTCTTCCTACCTATTGGATATGGTTTGTGCTTCCAATGAATTTTCAAGGCTAGGCTATTTTTGGTCCCCAAGTAATCCCCATGTTCATGTCTACTTCAACGATTTGTGGAAGAACGGGTACACATTTCAGTTTTCCTTTATCTATGATGGCATCCTAGTTCCATTGTTTGAGCTCATATTTTCTAAACCTTGTCCAAGGATATCTAGAAAGGTTATAGAAGTATTGAAAAACATTGGATATTGGTACCTGGATGAATACTTCACCTATATCGGGATATATGGTGTTACACAAGCACCTCATACGCTTCCAAATTATGTGCCAAATAGATTTCTCATTTAAGAAATCAGATACCAGACTTCTTTGTATGGTTTTAATGCATGCCTAATCAAACATCAAAAGAAGTTGTGCCCAACTTATCCACTATATATAGGATATGTATGGACTAAAATATTCTACTTGGGCCAATATGGAAGGACAAAAGATTGATAAATATCATGTAAAATGGAAAGAACTCAAATGTGTGATCCCCAAAGTTAAGACTCATATATATTTCCTCAGCATGTTGAAATCCTTACTCTTCGAGCTCCTGCATGATTGGTTGATGTTTCATTATCTAAATTATCACATTTCGAAATCCCGCTACTTCATCCATACTATCAGGATTCTTCATTTTTATACCATCATTCACCAACCCTCGAGGATATTACCACTCATGCCCCTACTCATAATTACTTCCATTTATGTAATTTCCATCTTCAGTATTACATTCATTCAGTTGCTCACTCAAGCATTTCTCTCCTCGTTCTCCCCTTATTTTTCCACCTCGTTTCCCCCTGAGGATTTCTTTTGGATATTGTGATTATTGACACATTGGATATATCATTTGGTAGGACCATTGTCCCTTCATGGTGATATTTCATAACCCCTTTGAATCCCTTTGGAAATATCAAGAGGGTCTTATGCCTCTTTGGCACATGTTTCATTCATGGAAATATCCCTTTGTTACCCTTGTTCATAGCATCTACGATGAGTATCCATTGTGTTCCATGGAGTATGTTTAGTTCCTTGTGTCTTGCTACAATTGACCCTTGTCTCCATGAGTTTCTCATATCTAGTACTTGTCCCCTTTTTATTGATTCATCATTGAAAAACCTTTTTCCTAATACTCAACCATTCCCTATGGAATGATTTTAATTATTTCCAAGCCAGCCTTGCCTTTATTCTCTAAGAAATGGAAGTTATGAGTCCATATCTATTTTCCTTCCTAACATGCCTTGGTGTCAGTCTCTTTCAGTTATCCTATGTTTTCTACCTTATGTTGGTTTTCAAGGATTCCTTTGTCCCTTGAATCCAATAGACCTTCCCCTATCGACTTCAACACATGTTATCTAGGGGTTTGGTTTATAGGATAGTGTACCTTGGGCTCATAGTCCTCATTGGTGGGTTAACTCATACCAAGTAGGGAGAATCCTCATCGCTCATTGATTTGGTTGTTTCTCACATTCTTGAATTCAACTCATTATCACACTGTTGATATTCGTACACTTGATGGTTCAGTGGTCTAATTGATTGTACCAAATTCTTGGACATGTGTAAGTTGTCTCAACCCTCATGAGGGACTTTGCCTTCAGGTAGCTCACCACATATTGTGGCATTTGTTTCTATATATAGATCTTAAGTTTCCATACTTTGGACGTTGGTCCTTGGGAGTTCCTATTATTCCTAGGAGTCAACATACTTCCCCCTATCGACAATACACTACAATGAGAAAAAATTATTGCAAAGGTTTTTATGGAATCTCCCCAAAAAGTATATCCCTTCTCTATTTATAGCATAGGTTGTTAGCAGAGGAGGGTAGCCGAAGGTTTTTATGGAGTTTTTTTTTTATCGGTGTTCCTTTAAGGTTGGTACACACAATAAAGCACTAATGCGTCAATATTCAAAAGCACCATCATCATTTATAATAAAAATTACATGCACTAAATAAAGCACATCGGTGTCGTTGAACATTACGCATTAGTGCACCTCACTGTTGTCAAGCGCACCGCAGTAGGGTAAATAAAAAAATAACAAAACTGATTTTCATTGTTATAGTGCTTCTCATGCTTCCAAACTCTCAAGAAAGCATTGGTGCTCACTATCCTTCCAAAGACGCCATGTTTTTGGTGCTCTACATCGACTTGTATAGCTCTATTGATAGATTCCACACACTTCTAAATTTTGGAAATTACCATGAATTTTTATTTCCTCTCAATGGTGAAACCATTCCTCCTCGGAACATAAGAGGCTAGGAATTTTTTTTATTACCTTCCTATTTGCATTGTTATTCAATTAAAATTTGAATTTAATTTGAAATTTGGCATTTTTTTCCAATTCCACATGGTGCACCTGAACGCTTCGACTCGCCTCAAAGAGTTGTGTACTATGTTAAATTCAAAGTAAGCACCTCCACTAGTGCATCTCATATATATGTACACATCAATTTCATTCAAGAAATAACACCGCGATAAATTATAAAAACAAACCTGTGCATCATTTAGAACACCCACAACCGACGCATAATTGGATTCGACTTGCACCGGTACATTTCACTTAATTAACTTCACTGCTAACATAATAATTTATAAAATTTAATGTAGTGGTGAAACCATTTTAACCAAACACACCGGTACTGTTTTCAAAATCACATCGAGACATATATTTCCTAAATTGGCATAGTGGGGCATCTCATTGGATTCTTCATTCTTGATGCTCTATCCTTTACAATGCACCATGGAACAAAACATCGGTGCTCCACTACCATAGTAGCACATATGCACTAATAGTAGCACATCAAACCACTTCAATTGCGATAATGCAATTTAACCTAGTGGTGCCCATCAGTGCAACAACTGCACCAAACCACTATAATGAGATAGTATGCTCCACATTCATCAAAAGTGAAACAAGGGGTGATCACCAAGGAAATCACATGTGGGAAGACTACCAAGCAACAAGCACAATCATCCAACCAAGGAGAAGTGAGACCCCAACCAAACACCTCCATCAAATGATATTATGTCATGAAGATGAGTCCCTACAAGTCGGTCCAATAACTCCAAGGAACTAACAACAAATTTCCATCGATTTGATGAAAATCACAAAGTGGAGCCTCATACAATACGAGGTGTAACAAATCCTAGACTTTGAGATCATCTAAAGGAAGGGTAAAGAGAGAATTGTTGCATATACTTTATCTCAATAATATGAACCACCCACCTTTAACTTCAGCTTAAATAGATACGCTTCTTGAATATAAGAACACCTTATTTTTGGAGCATGTCTATAATCTTCATTGATTCCCTCAATGCATTACTAGTGATAAGGATCCCAAGTTCATAATTCACTTATGGCACAAACCTTTCAAATTACCAAGGCACTCATGATCCCAAGTTTATAATTCACTTATGACACAAACCTTTCAAATTACCAAGGGTCACTTTCAATGAACATATCCTCTCACCCTTGTACATATGGCAAAACAAAGATGGTTAATAAGTGCATGGATGGGTATTTCTGAATGTAGATAAGAGATAGATCAAACTAAATAGATGAGATAGTTTCTTATGTTTTAATGTTGATTTAATACTACATACCACTCTGCGACCAAAATAACCCAGTTTGAAGTATAATATCCCTATAAGGCCCCATCACCTAAGAAATGGGTCTTCTGAAATGTCAAGGTCTCTATGATAGTGGATACACTACAAAAAACACACGTCTTCAACATCATAAAGGACAACTTGTCAATGACAAAAATTAGAGGGAAACAATAGGTTAACTTGCACTGTTTTAAATTAGAGATACGATCTTCATATGATTACAACACTACAAGCGTACAACATCCCAATAAGCTTCAACCCATGTTATATGACCCTTACAAAACAAGAGCAAAAGTGAATGATGTGTCCTATAAATTGAATAATGTTAAAAAATAAATACTTCATGATGTCATTTGTCTCTTCGAACAAAATATGAAACTAAGCAATGAAATGGTCACTCCAACAAATTTCCCTTTATAACTACACCTTGAAAAAATCACTTTGAAAAGAGACCAAAATTTAATATCATATTCAAACAATGTGATACTTCCTCCATATATTCTTCGTCTTGTTAAATTTTATTTTATTTGTAAAATGTACAACTACACTATAATTGCAAAGTATTAATAAATTTTACATAAATACTCAAAGCTTAGCTTAAAACCTTCAATCTTTAAAAATAAAAAAGCAACAGAACAACCATTTTTAAGCAAAAGTATTAGTCAAACAACTTAAACATAGAACCCAATATGGCACATAAACAATTTTTCAATCAAAAATATTGGTAAATGACGCCAAAAAAATATTGGTAGAACAACGATTTTGAACTCTAAAATTTGAAATATAAATACTTCACAATCTTTATATCCTAAAAAGTATGTAAAACTACATAATAAGCAATCTTGAATTATCTCATGACTCATGCTCCAAATCTTATTTTTTTATTTTGAAAAAGTGGAACGTAAAACCTTCTTAGTTTGCTTCAACTTCTCTTTGTGAAAGAGGAATCCACCATAACAAATTAAAAGATACCACAAAATATTCGCTATCAACAAAATAAAAGTATTTATGATATTTATATAGATAATTGATTAATTATTTTTTAACTAATTTAAATATGTATTTAAATAGTAAATAAAAGTAATAGTTCAAAAATGACATCGTTTTGTGCAAGTTATTATCAATATTTTCATTTAAATTCAATGGAAGTTATCATTAATATTTTCTTTAAACTACCATGTGTAAGGTTTTTGGTTTAGAAGGACGTGGAGACCCTCACCCAAGTCCTCAAGAAGGTAGAGTTTGGGGTTGCTCTAGTACCCAAGAGTCGCACTAGTTGGGAAAGTGGGCGCCTTGGGCATGCGAACGTGCCAAGGGTTTTTCCCAAGCATGAGACAAAGCATGGGACGGAAGGAACCAAGAGAAAGGGTGCACCAAAGAGGTTGGTGCGCATCGGCATGAGGAGCACATCAAGGTTAGGACACGTCGGTTGATGGGCACATAGGTTTGTTTGGGCACACCGTGTCCGTGAAGGGGCGCGGTGATTCATTTGAGCGTAATGATTCATGAAGGGCCGCAACAAACCAAGAGGACGTGACGATTCGCGATGCTGACCTTTGGAGTCCATATAAGAGAACAAGGACACACAACCAAGGAAGGCATATTTGAAGAACAAGGAGAGCAAGATCAGTGTTGTGATTCTAAGACAACTTGGATGAATGGAGGTGAGCTCCCTCAAGGAGCCAAGTCGCTCCACATGAGAGGGCTTGTGCATCCTTGAGGTGATTATGTGGACAGAGTTGGGGTGACCTTCTTTTGGACTGAGTTTGGGGAAGTGTTGTCGCAGATCTGGGAGATGCAACTATGAGACAGAACCACAAATCTATGTGAAGTCTTGTGACAGAGAAGAGACGACGAGTTTACGGTGGGCACACATCTGAAGTGCACCGCAGAATTTGTGAAAGTTGTTACGATGGGCGAGTCTTGGTGTGATGAATCTGTATATGAATGTCTTGGTGAGGTGAGATAAGTTGTAAACCAAATTGAAACCATTTCATAACCATAAATGAAATACACGATCACAAAATTCTAATAAACATAATATGAGGACTTGACACCATGTTTAATGGTTATCAATATTTCCATCAAAATTCAATTAAAATCATTAACAATGTTTTCATAATATTCAAAAAGAAAGAAAAACAACAAAGCAAATACTAAATTATTAATTTCCTTTCATTCTATCCTAAACATATAAACAAATAAAATCAATCCTTAAAATCTGCATATAAAATACGAAAAAATACATACCCCATCGACATCAATAAATTTTATCATTTAATACATAGTCATTGGTTAACCATAAATCACTCTAAAAACAATTAGCTATACTATGACATACCTTGCCCAAGCAAGGAATAATTACTTGCCTTTAAAAAGATATAGATGTCAAGAGTGGAGGATATGTGCAAACAATAAAAAAAAAATAAAAAAATACAAAATGAGTAAACAAATTAAAACTTTATAGCCATCATCTAAATAAATGAAAACTAACTGAATAAACAATCTGATGATTTGTAATTAACTTTCTATATTTTAAATTTATAAAATTCGAAATATACAAATATTTCAACTAAACCTTGGAATCATACAAGGCATCTAAATTTTTGCTTCCTATGTATGGTATTTTGATATGACAGGTAGAAAAAAAGTGAGGTGGAGGGAGTATTACACATATCTTCCAGATGAAGCGTCCACGAATTTTCAGTTCTTTTATCAATTGAAACTTTATTTCTACATCACCCAAAACTTTCACTTGTGGCACGTCACTTTCAGTTGCTAATTTATATCACATTAGATCAGCGACAATAATAATAACAGCATCTTAGTCCAGTCCCTCCTGGGTTGTAAAGAAACTCACTACGTACATTAATTACTTACATCGAACTAAAACATTCCATTCATTCCAAGTAACTAATTGATGCACAAATGGCGTCAGGAGACTTTGCCTCCTCCTCTGCCATGGAAGTACATTCATACATACAATATATTTGGGGATGCTACACAGAATCCCCATCGCACTAACTGAACACAATCCAATTACAAAGCAATTACCTGCTAAAAATCATTTTAAGCCTACGTGTATGCATAAATACATATATATCAGAACTCGTGTGATTATTGGCCAGTCACTGTATTCTGCGGTCAGCAGTGGTTCAAGAACAGTTGCAGTCAGGGCTTCTGTGTTTCCAAGAGGTGCCACAAACGTAGCAGAATTCGTGTCGGCACCTGCATAGACCATCACCAACCCCAAATTACTTCTACACCTGATTGCAAAGCATCAGTTTATTCGATTTGT
>ML777633.1:178988-189624 GCA_009831015.1 Picea engelmannii
AGATGGTGAGCAAATTCTATTTATAGATGTATGTCGACTATTATTATCCCTTAATAATAGTTGGACAATAAATATTAATCTATTCTCAATGAGCACTTGGAAATAGTTAACTGAAGTGGAAAATCAATTAGCTATAGGAAATTCAAGTTCAAAGGTTGGTTGGTGGGACATGCAAGTCGAATTAGTTAGCTCAGTTGTACTAGTTGTAACTGAACTTACACTAGTGAGAGATCAGTGAATTAATTATTAATTAATTCATAATCAGTGGTCTTACATGCAACTAAAGATTTACCACTGTTAACTACATGCATGTCAGATCCAATGGAGACCCAGTTGAGATAACATGTGAAAGGGGCAGTTTGACTATCAGTTGTGACTTTAGTGGGTGCACTCATGCAACCACACACACATTGGATGTGCCCATGATGATTGCGCAGCCTAGGCAAGATGAATTCATTCATTGCAGGGATTTCCTTTAGCAGGGATTGCGCAGAGGAGGCAGGTTGTCTGGAAGTAGTAAATTGGCACATGAATTTGTCAATTTTTGTATGACAGTGTAAGACGATTATATATTGTACTGAGAGCTCTTGGATTAGAGTTTTGTATGAGATTGTTTCATGATCCATGATAGATACATAATATATGATAGTGGGGTTTTTAGCTTTATGCTTTCCCGATAAAAACATGTGTTATGTGTGATTGATCTTTCTTCTTGATATTGCAATTGTCGATCGTGTTTTAAATTACGAAAGAATATTTGTAGAAATTATTTTGTATTTAACAGTGGCATATAATTGTTAGATCAGGAGAATCTAGGCAATACATAATTTGTATTAAAATTTCTACATGGTATCAGAGCATAAGAAATTGCAGAAGCTGAGTTTGTGATTGGATAGAATTTAAATTTGCAGAAAGACTTTCTTGGTGCTACAGTTGATTTAAGATCGAAATGGATTTCAATGGCTTGAGGTTAGAGTATGCACTCGAGGGTAGCCCGAACTACATTGCTTGGAAGGATAGGATGGAGGCAGCACTCGAAGACAATGGCTTGAAGGAATTCATTGACAAAGATGTTCCTAAGCCAGATGTTGCAGACGTTGCAAATCTTAATGCATGGCAAAAGAAAATGGCAAAGGTGAGAATGATCATGTTGGAGGGAGTACGAGACCACATTGTCTCAAACCTCCATGGGAAAGCCACACCATATGCAATGTGGAAGACTTTGATGGATCTATTCCAAAACAACAACGACCATAGGAAATTGGYGCTCAAAGATAAACTCAGGAAGATCAATATGGAGAAGGGCGACTCCATTCCAAAATATCTCACGAAGTTTATCTAATGTCGGGATGAGATGGGGAGTGTGGGAATAACAATYGCTGATAATGATTTGGTGAGCTTGGCTCTCCTAGGACTTCCCAAAAATGGGCACAGTTATCAAGACTCTGTCAATGGAAGGGARAAATTGTCYGATTGGGAACGACTATGGTCGGATTTGGTGCAGTAGGAGTTCAGGCGGAACACCAGAGATGGCTCTTCATCAAAGAATGATGATGAAGAGGATTGTTCTTTGACTTCCAAGGAAAAGAAAGGGAAGGGGAAGAAATTCCATTCAAAATCTGAGTCTAAAGGCAAGAAGCTGGATTTGTCCAAAGTGAAGTGTTTTCATTGTCACTAACATGGGCATCTCGCTACTAACTGTCCGCAAAAGAAGAAGAACAAGAAGGTTGTTGGAGTTGCAGCTGGTGAGGCCCTTGCCTCACAATTTGAACTTGACTTCTCCTTGATAGCATGCATGGCATCAAGTGCATTGGGATCGGTGTGGTATTTGGATAGTGGCGCTTCCTTCCACATGACGGGAGACAAGGAGTTTTTCAGTGACTTGGAGGAGAGAGATCTCAAAATGCATATAGAGATGGGTGACGATGGAAGATACAGTGCAACTGGAATTGGTACCATTACCTTTCAGAGGGAGTCAGGTAAACCATTTCAATTGAAAGATGTTATGCATGTTCCAGGTCTGAAGAAAAACTTGGTCTCAGTCGCAATGTTGGAGGACAGAGGCTACGATGTTGTTTTCAACAATGGAAAAGCCTTCCTGCGACATAAAACAATGGGTCAAGTCAAGAATATAGGGATTCAAGTTAAGAATCTCTACAAGATGGAGGTAGATGGTTTCACTGCCATGATGGGCAAGGTAGAAAAATTTGTGAGCCAGGATGAGAGAGAATTATGGCACATGCGATTGGGCCATCTTCATCATGGAGCCTTGAAAATCATGCAGAAAATATCTATTGAACTTCCAATGGGAACACTTGCTCAATTAGATCAGTGCAAGGGTTGCACCATGGGGAAGTATGTAAAGTCCACCTTTCATGAAAAGGAGAACCGTGCTTCGGTGATCCTGGAGAGAGTTCACACAGACGTGTGTGGACCATTCTTGGTTTCTTCAACAACAAAACATAAGTATTATGTTATTTTTTATTGATGACTTTTCTCATAAATGTTGGATCTTCTTCATGCAGAAGAAGGATCAAACATTCTCAAAGTTCTGTGAGTTTAAAGCATTGGTGGAGAAAGAGTTGGGGAAGCAAGTGAAGGCTCTGAGGAGCGATAATGGTGGAGAATACATCTCTAACGAATTCAAAGACTTCTGCAGCAAAGAAGGAATTCTAAGAGAACTCATAGTGCCTCATAACCAACAACAAAATGGGGTCACGGAGAGAAAGAACAGAATGATCGTGGGTGCAGCATGAGCGATGTTGCATGATGAGGTGTTGGCCCTTGGTTATGGAAGGAAGCGAAGATCAAGGAAGAAAAGGTAAAACGAGAACTGTGCGGGAAACATAGTGACTGTCACTGGGTCGAAGTAAGCAAAAGAGCAGAAAAGATGGAGCGAAGTACAGAAAAGCAATCCATTGAATGAGGATATTAAGGATGACAGATTAGCAAGAGAAAAGAATCGTGGACAACTCAGCAAGCAAAAAAAGCCACCATTGGATTCTTTGGAGCACCGCGCGACGAGGAAGAAAATATAGGTTGACGCCCAGAAAACACGGGTCAAGTTGACCTAGGGTTTTGGGTAATTAGGGTTTTGACACCTAGGTTTCGACCTAAGGCTATCGGTGAGGGACTGTAATATATAAATAGAGGTCGAGAGGACCTAGTTCGAGTCAGTAGTAGCATTGGGTATTGCTATTGATTGTGGTTGATTGAGAGATTATTGTACTATGAGAGAGAGAAGTGCTGAGAGTGAGAGCCTTCTTCTCTCTTTCTCTCCCCTTCCTGTGCACCCAATTATATCATCGAGTTTGTTGTTGACAAAACATAATCATATAGCCAAGTCGAGAGATACTTTTTCAAAGGACCCAGAGGAAAATTTTTGCACTTTCTGAAGCTAAGAATCAAGATGCTCTTGCATGAAAACCACATCTTGAAGATACAGTAGATTGGTCGGACCTAAAAAGGCTAATGTCCAAGAACTCGGATAGCGACAACGACACAGAAGCAGGACATATGTGCAGTGGGAAAGTATTTCGAGCGGTTCACCTTGAGAACTTGTTTAAGAAAAACTACGGAGAAGAGGTAGATCTAACCGACGAAGAACACTCAGAGCCCACCGAAACAGAAGAAGGGGAAGATGAATAACTTCGCCAAAGCAAGCCAGAAACCTTAGGAACTGCGTGGACTACTGAAGTAAGTAACATTAATCCTCCTATTGTCTCAACAGTACCTAGCAGTCAGAATAGTCAGAACCACCAGAGTCCTCAGAGCACTGTCACTGGTAGCTCAACACCTACTCAGACAAGAATCCTAGTCAGCTCTATGGCAGATGAAATGAGGCTCCCTATCTTTAGAGGAGATGGATATAAAGATCCAGATCAACATTGGTTTCTATGTGAATCTGTATGGAATATTAAAAGTATCACTGACGAAGCCATCAAGAGAACCCAGTTCAGCACTACGCTAAGGGACCGCGCACTGAGCTGGTACATGAAACTCGTCCAAGGACTGGCGCAGCCTAAGCCACTGAATAAGATCAAGATGCATTGATTGCAGAGTTTAATAAACCTAAGTCGGAGTCAAAATGTATTACAGAGCTAAAAGAGATCAAACAAAAGGTAGCAGAACCTGTTTGGGAGTTCGACCAGAGATTCAAGACCCTAACAGGTCGATTAAATTTTTAGATCCTTGATGAACAAAACAAATAATGGTTCATCGCTGCACTATTACCACACATCAGAGTCCTTATGATGCAACAGAAGATTGCATCGCAGGTAGAAGCTTTGGAAATTGCCATAAAGCTTGAATCAACACCTATGGGAGAATTGAGCTCAGGCATGATCTAGATCTTGAGTCAGCTAACCAGTTTGTCTTTACAGGTCGAGGATATGAAGAAATATAAGGGAAAAGACAAAAGGGAAGATGTCCAGTGTGTAATATGCACATCAGAAGGTCATGATAAGGAACATTGTCCCTTATTTCATGAGTATTTGGCCTCAAGAGCGCCAAGCCTTTTGAAGCAAGTTAACCTGCCCTGGTGTGATGTGTGCAGAAATAGGCATCTCCCAGGTGAGTGCTATTACATGCGTAAGTATGTTCAGACACCCACAAACTTGTATTGCACATTCTGTAAATCAGTGGGGCACGATGATCGATATTGTAGAGCTTACGATCTCATGCATGAGAGGTCGAGGGACATATACAAGATTTAAGGCGAAGTACAAAAAGAAGGAAACACTCCACAGTACAACTCTCCAGGGAGAGGAAACTTCAATCCTCGCGGTGGATATACAGGAGGAGGAGGAGGAGGAGGTATGGGCCGAGGCCGAGGAAAAATAATTTGTTATAACTGCATGCAACCAGGACACTTAGCAAGGGATTGTCAGAATCCTTGCACAACCTGCAGTTATTGTAACTCCTTCGAGCATGTCATAGAGGAATGACCTATGTTATTGGCTAAGCTTCAGGAAAGATGAAGACCCCAACAGAACCCACAAGTACAACTGATATATGTTGAACCTCACGGAACCGACCCTAGAGTCGTTGTTATTACTCGAGGAGGCGCTGCTACATGAGAGGATAGAACAACCCAAAGACAGATCACAGAAGAGTCAGGTATCAGGAAAGCTGAGGAGAAGACTTAGCCTTTTGATGCAAAGAAATAAAGACGAATCTTTGAGGAAGAAAGACAGGATTTCAAGAAGAACCAAGGGTCCTCATATAGAACGCAACCAGAAGTAAAAGAGTAAGGAATGCCTTAGGCATTTGATCAATCGACTACGCATAAAGAAGGAAAAGAGGTAAGTATGCCCATCGACTTTTTGTACACTTGTCTTAAATTAATCCAAGATGAGAAAGTTGTACAAGAGCTACAAAACCTTATCAGGCAGTATGAGCTAGGAAAGGTAGACATCTTGTTGAACAGGGAAGTACACCAGATTGGTAAGAAGAGAAGAACAAACAAAGAATTACATTTGAATGCTCAAATAGGAGAGTATGACATAGACTATTTGGTCCTCGACTTAGGGTCAGAGGTCAACGTCATGACGAAGCAAACTTGGGCACTGATGGGAAAACCCAAGCTGATATATTCCCCTATCAGGCTTCGCATGGCTAATCAAAAAGCCGTCGACCCATTTGGACGATTGGAGCATGTCCCTGTGGACATCGATGGAGTTAGAACCTTTGCAGACTTTGAGGTAATTGAAATTGTTGATGATAGCTGCCCTTACCTTGCATTACTAGGAATTGATTGGGCCTTCAACAATTCTACTGTGGTCGATTTAAAGAAAAGACGCATGACATTTGAAGGAGATGGCCTTAGGTTCATTGCACCCTTAGATCCAGATGAAGGTCTGAGATATACAGAGCCCATTAGAGAAGAAGACTACACATATGAGCTGGAAAACATCTATAAATTAACAACCAGACAACAGGATTATATCAACCCTACTGCCGATGGGAATCTAAGCTGGCGAAGTGACAACGCGTGTTCATTAGATTCAGAAGAAGAGCTGGAGAACTGGCAGAACCAGATGTATGAAGTATCCACAAGGATATGTTCTCGACTGACCAGAGAAGTTCACTAGATTGGTACAATAATAAGTAACTTACCTACCTTTGATGGTCTAAATCCTTTAGAATCCTTCTCGATGGACTTTGAAGCAATTGTACCAGCACACCAGAGGCTATTGGCTATGGACGAGGCCTTGAAATCTACACCAGCAAGATGGTAGGGGACACATAAAATAAATATCGCAGACTGGACACAATGTCGAACCTTGATGACAGCGTGGTTTTCAGCACAAGTAGGAAGCTGCGAAGTGAGGTACATAGGTCGAAGTTGCCCAAAGGACCATGTACGAAGCTGCGAAGAGGCCTGGAGTGACATTCCTCGAGAACAATGGGTACACATATTCATTAACACACAGGACACGACCCCTATTAACTGGTACCTTCAAGCAGAGTTGTGCCTTATCATTGCAGATTGGGAAGGTATGCTTCAGAATTTTGTAACCACCCTTTTGTTTGAAAGTGAATTTCCTTCAGTAGATCAAGCATTAAAAAATGTGAGGAAGAAAGTATTTAAGGAGGCATCTAGCCTCCCTTTGGAGCAAGAAGAGGACGAATGGACTAAGCCATTCCAGAAATTACAAGGATGTTACAACATTAATGCCGACGAAGATGATGATGTGAGGAAGGTAAACATTGCTGAGACAGAAGGCCACAGGGACGTGGAAGGACCAGGAGTTGAAATTCCATTCATTGGACAACCGATCAAGATAAATAAAGTCAATATTGGGATAGAGGAGACACAAAATCTTGCCAATGTCGGAGATTACTGGGATGCTGCTACCATTGAGAAAATTATAGAATTATTGCACGAGTATCAAGACTTGTTCCCGACCAAGTTCACTGATATGAAGGGTATCAAAGGACCTATGGGAGAGATGAGAATACCTTTGAAACCATATGTGAAGCCAGTCAAGCAAAGACCCTACAGATTGAACCCGAAATATAAGGAAAAAGTGAAGATTGAGCTCGACAGAATGCTGGAAGCAGGGATTATTGAACCTGTCGAAGAGTCGGAGTGGATCAGCCCTATGGTAGTACAAGACAAGAAGACAGGTGAGATCAGAATATGTGTGGACCTCAGAAAGTTGAACGATGCCTGTTTGCATGACCCCTTCCCTACACCATTCACTAATGAAGTATTAGATAATGTGGGAGGCCAGGAGGTATATTCTTTTACAGATGGGTTTTCAAGATATCATCAGATCCGGATTGCCAAAGAGGACTTCCATAAGACCACATTTGCCACAGAATGGGGATCCTACCAATACAAATTGATTCCATTTGTACTGAAGAATTCCCCAACCATCTTTTCTAGGGTGGTGGTCGAAGCATTCAAAGAATTTTTGCATAAGTTCTTAGAAGCCTATTTTGATGACTTGACTATTTTTAGTTTGCTAAAAAACCATATTGAATGTCTAAGGCTAATTTTGGATAAATGCAGGCAATGTCAAATTGCTTTGAATTTGAAGAAGTGCATATTCTTCTCACCATTTGGAGTATTATTAGGTCATATTGTATGCAAGCAAGGATTGTTGGTGGACCCATCCAAAATTGCAATTATAGTTGATTTTCCACCTCCTACCTCAGTCAAACAACTGCACATTGTGCTACGAAATACTGGCTATTACAGAAAATTTATCAAAGGATATGCTCAAATTACTGCGCTGATGGAGAAGTTATTAAAGAAAGACTGCCAGTTTGGTTGGACAGAAGAATGCCAGCAGAGCTTCGACACACTGAAACAAAAGATGGTGATTGCGCCTATTATGGTATTGGAGAAAGGAATTTCATGTGCATGTTAATACGTCTTCCATTGCATTAGGAGCAGTACTAGCACAACCTAGAGAAGGGGACATTGATCATTCATTAGCATTTGCCAGCAGAAAGCTATCCATAGCTGAAATTAATTACACCACTATAGAGAGAGAAGGATTAGCCATGGTGTATGCATTACAGAAATTCCGCCACTACTTGTTGGGAGGACACTTTAAAATGTTTACTGATCACTCTGCGCTAAAGTACCTGGTCAACAAGCCGGTGTTGGGGGGGCGAATATGCAAATGGCTTCTCCTGTTTCAAGAATATGATTT
The DNA here is from genome assembly GCA_009831015.1 of Picea engelmannii. Lineage (NCBI taxonomy): Eukaryota > Viridiplantae > Streptophyta > Pinopsida > Pinales > Pinaceae > Picea > Picea engelmannii. The sequence continues at coordinate 187,157 of ML777633.1, forward strand.
TGAGATCATAGTTAAGCTAGGAAGAATGAAAAAGGGACCTGACCACCTGTCGAGGTTGGAACATGGTGAAGAACCCACCAGTCTGGAGGATACACTACCGGATGCATAACTGCTTTCCATCAGGAGGATGGATGACCACTTCAAAGACATAGTCCAATTCCTTTCAACAGGAATGGATCCAAGCGAGTATACAATTTCCCAGAAGAAACAACTAGTGGTGCGCGTTGCAGACTGTTCACTGATAATTGGTCAACTATATAAGATGGGACCTGACGAGATACTAAGAAGATGTGTGATGGAGGCAGAGCACCCACTGATCCTCACATAAGCTCATGAAGGCATCGCAGGAGGACATTACGCAGGAAAAGCTACTACACAAAAGGTTCTATAAGCTGGCCTTTGGTGGCCTACCTTACACAGAGATGCTAAAGAGTATACCAGAGCCTGTGATGTATGCCAGAGATTTGGAAAACCCTCCAGAAGAGACGAAATGCCACTAGCACCGAAGATGACCCTACAAGCATTTGAAAAGTGGGCCATTGACTTCATGGGACCTATAAACCCACCAAGAAAGTGCACAGGAGCAAGGTATATTATCACTGTGACAAAATAACTGACTAAATGGGCCGAAGCAAGAACAATCAAGGACTGTAGTGCAACTACAGCTGTTCGTTTTATATTTGATGACATAATAACCAGGTTTGGATGCCCTAAGACCCTTATGAGCGATCAAGGCACTCATTTCATCAAAAAGACAGTTGAAGCCCTGACTGAAGAATTTGTAGTCCACCATTAGAAGAGTACACCTTACCATCCACAAGCAAACGGAACGATTGAATCATTCAACAAATCTTGGAGACAACATTGACAAAGATTTGCAATGTGAACAGGGATGACTGGGATTTAAGAGTACCAACAGTACTATGGGCTTATAGAACCACTTGCAAGAAATTAACAATGTAGACCCCTTTCAAGTTTGTTTATGGCCTTGAAGTTGTTGTCCCGATGGAGTACTTGGTACCAATCTTAAGAATTGCTGCATTTACAGACATGGATGATACTGGCGTTGTTCATGAGAGGCTTTCCCAGCTAGTTGAACTAGAAGAATACAGATTTATTGCAAGAATCCATCAGCAGGTACATAAGGGAAGAGATAAGGCTTATCATGACAGACACATCAAGAAGAAGGTGTTTAAGCAAGGTGATTTAGTACTGGTGTATAACAGTAAATTGATAAAACATCCAGGGAATTTCAAAATGGATTGGCTCGGATCGTATGAGATCGCCTATGTTATAGAAGGAGGAGTTGTGCAACTGAAGACATTGAAGGGAGAATGGAAAAAGGGACTAGTAAATGGGAGTCGGTTGAAGTTGTACTATGACAACCAGCTGCCTCACAACTCTCAGTAAAAGCAAGGAGAAAAGGGTCTAGGTACCAGGTGCAGTTGAAACTGGGTACCAGACACAAAAAAGACAATCTACACAAGGAAGAGAAGGAGACATGGAGCAGAAAGTAAAGGTTGCACTCCACAGTTCAAAGTCAAAGTGACATGGAAGGATCAGAACTGAAGTGCCTCGGGAGGAGTCACAGGTGAGTGTTGGGGGCCTATTTGCCCTTGGTTATGGAAGGAAGCGAAGATCAAGGAAGAAAAGGTAAAACAAGAACTGTACGGGAAACACAATGACTGTCACTAGGTCGAAGTAAGCAAAAGAGCAGAAAAGATGGAGCGAAGTATGGAAAATCAAGTCGTTGAATGAGGAGATTAAGGATGACAGATTAGCAAGAGAAAAGAATCGTGGACAACTCAGCAAGCAAAGAAAGCCACCATTGGATGCTTTGGAGCACCGCGCGACGAGGAAGGAAAGACAAGCTGGCGAAGCCCGGAAAACACGGGTCAAGTTGACCTAGGGTTTTGGGTAATTAGGGTTTTGACACCTAGGTTTTGACCTAAGGCTATCGATGAGGGACTGTAATGTATAAATAAAGGTCGAGAGGACCTAGGTCGAGTCAATAGTAGCATTGGGTATTTCTATTGATTGTGGTTGATTGAGAGATTATTGTACTGTGAGAGAGAGAAGTGTTGAGAGTGAGAGCCTTCTAGTATTGTAAGATCTTTAGCTGGGTGCGAAGATCAGATCCTGTAGTTGGGTGCGCAGGAAGGGGAGAGAAAGAGAGAAGAAGAGAGAGGATCTGCTAGCCATAGCACATATCAAAACTATAAGCTTTATCTTAATATATCATAAGAACAATTATGTGGACGTAGCCCTAGAGAGAGGGTGAACCATGTACATTTTGTGTTGTATGTGTGAATGATGCCTAGATTCCTATCATTGTTATGTTGTCCTTTGCATTATTGTGTTAGATCAGATCTATAGCTACGCAGAGTAGATATAGCTGATAGTGACACCTGAATGCTACATTATTGTTGTATTAGTTCCACTTGATATTCCCTTGGTTGTAGACATCT
>ML777633.1:217596-244933 GCA_009831015.1 Picea engelmannii
GTAGACTTTACCAGTCAAATCGTTGGGCGGAGGGGGGTCCCTTGTCCCACAAACAAGGGGGTCTCATACACCAATTTGGTGTGCTGGCTTGGCCTTGACCTTAAAAATAGATTATTATTATTATATATAGATACAAACATCGTTTACAACCTTTTTGCACTAAACCTTGGCTAGCCATAACCAACAATAAAATTGGGGAATTTTGCAAAATGAAGGAAAAATACTTGTCCAAAATTGAAAGACACTCTAACTTTGAGCTCCTGAATCAGAGGAGAGGAAAGAACATTTTCCTACTAATTCCTTTAACAAGAGATTTTTCTTTAGACCGAGGAAGTAGTTTGTTTACAGACTTAGATTCCTCGTCCCTGCTTTTCCTCAGAATTCTCGTCGTCTTCATTAGTCTCATACCTATACAATATAATGATTGATTTTACCTCGTTTTCAACATAGAGAAATAATATAATAAAATGATGTGTACAGAAAATGCTTTGCAGTAAAACACTAGAAAATTAACAAAATTGTTAAACTGTCGCTTTAAATGTAAAAGAAATGAACTTACTCCGCTGGCAATCACAACTCCCGTCACAATATGAAGAATCATGGCATAAGTTATCCACAACTCTTTTGAATTCCACTTCTTTTAACTATACCGTACTTTTAAATGTTCAACACCATGATACATGGTGGTAAGCATTCGACACATACATGTCTAGTTAAGACTCAACTTTTCCAAGTTATGTGGCAATTTCATATTAATATTGTTAATAAAGAGGATCTATCCACTTCTTTAATTAAACATTTAAAGTAGATTAACAAGTAGTATAATACTCATATAAGTATGTAAATTAGTTTTAACTTATCATAATTGAAAATTAAGAAATATTTTATAATGGTGAAACTTAAATGGAAACTTCTTAGTTCTTTTATAAAAATGCAAGGTGATTCTAAAAATTTATCATAATATTAAAAAACTCTAAATGGACAACTTTCAAGAATTCATACCAAATGTTTATTTGATATATTGCAAAGTGGCTAACTCACTTTACTAAATGTTTATTTGATATGGTAAGAAGTGGCTAATGTTGTCTTGAATTGAGTGATGCCCATTCCACGTAGTATTTTCAATCAAAGACAAATATTACTATCTTTATTGTACACTTGTCACTTATGCTTAGCATTCTACATGGCATTTTAAGATTATCTTTGAGTTTGTATGAATCGTTGCATTATTCTAGGCTTCTTTATAACTTGAATTCATTTATGAAGATCGGTTCACGTTAATTTCTGGTAACACTTCAAGCCTTCTAGTTTTATCATCACTATCATTATTATTTTAATGTTTGAGTAAATTTATTTTCTAAAATCTTTTCACTTTCATATTAAAACAATAAATGTTTTTACTATTATCATTTGTTTAAATATGTATATTTTAAGAAAAATATTGTGTATATAAACATTTAAATAAAGTGTGTGCAAGTATTTGGCTTTTCATATGTGCAAATCAATTTGCAATTTTTTTTATAAGTGTGTAAAAATATTTAAAAATAAATATTTTAATAAAAATGTTAATAATTTTTTTTTTAATATATATTTTTTTAAATATATAATTAAAAATATTTATTTATAATTATTTGAAATAAATTATCTTTAAATTTGATAATATTAATTTATTTGTAATAAAGATATATTATTTATTTGTAAAATTAATTTTATTTATTAATTTATAAAATTTATGTGAAATAAATATAATATATTATATACAAAACGTATATCAATTAAAATATTTTATAAATTAAAAGGTATATCAAAATTAAAATATTACCATGCCAGGTTCCCTAAAATTGAGCCGATCGACCCAATCGGACATCGTCAAACTTGTGCAATTTGTCAAACGGAGATGTTTAAGGTGTCTTAAAATTCCGAAGGAATTGGGAAGCCTTTGCAATTTTGAGCAGAATGATAAGTCAAGATGTTGGAGGTTCTTTAAGTTTCCAAAGGACTCGGGCAGAGACAACATTTCTGAGCAAAGCATGATTGTCAAATGGCTTTGGAAATGAAACTCGTTGTCGAGATTATAATAAATTAAAATCATAAATCTATATGGTAAGTGGATTTGGTAATGAAACTCGTTGCGCGGAATTATATTTGGGGAGTAGTCCACTTGTTTTACCTTTTGATGTTTTTAGTAATTATTGTCGAAATTTGTGATAAAATTTGTGGGAAGAGTAACTTTTAAAGTTAATTTGATGTTTTTAGTAATTATTGTCGAAATTTGTTATAAAATTTGTGGGAATAGTAATTTTTAAAGTTAAATTTTGAAATTTGTTTACAAAATCTGTGAGAATTAATTATTTTTAATTAAATTGCTTAAGTATAAATGGATTTTTTAATTGCTTTTTAAATATATAAATGGATTTTTTAATTGCTTTTTAAATATATAAATGGATTTTTTAATTGCTTTTTAAATATATAAATAGATTTTGTGTTTTGAAAGATTAGTGAAACATTCTAATTATATAATCCCAATAACTTAAATTTACAATTACAACACTTTGTAACCTCAAGCAAAATTAAACAAAAAAAAATTAAACATTTAAACTATGTCAGCATATTTGTCATTAGTTCTCTGCCCTGTCGTTAGTCCTCTGCCCTCGCCCCTGGGTTGGAATATTGTTATTCTAAGTCCTGGGAGAGGGCTGTAAGGCTAGTTGTGTCAGCGGGGATCAGCGAGTCTCCAAGAAACTCTCCACCCAAGGTGGAAGGGGTACATATGAGCAACATCCGGTTCATTCCCATGGACCTAAACAATAATAAATATGTCAACGTTATTCCATGGATGTGATTATTTACTGCTCTGGCTTGGCTTTCACGGCCGATACTTGTAGACTTCGTGACATGTAATCTTTAATACTGAAAGGTTAAATTTGTTTGATCTTGGTGGCAGGAGTGTCTTTTTCCCGGATTTTATCTAGCGGCCTGCTTTCTACTTGGCATATTAAAAAGACAGACCATCCAAAAAAAAAATATGTTTATGATAAATATTTAATAGAAAAAGAATTAAAGAGAAATAAGTAGCGGGACTGTGTTTTTTTTCTCGGATTTTATCTACGGACTTGCTTTGTACTCAGCATATTAAGAAGGAGAAAGACAGACAAATTAAGAAATAAAAACATATTCAATGGAACAAGAATTGAACTAAAGGGTAAAGAGCAAGAAGAGGAGGAGCATGCCTATGGTTTCTTCAGTGGCGGGATTTATGACGAGAAGGCATTTTCCTCTCAATTATATGCCTATAGTTTCATATAAGAAGCTTCCGACCGGCGTCACTACTGTAGGAAGGGAAGCCAAACCCGTGCAAAGAAACACAAATGTTTAAAAAAAAAACATTTTTAATAAAGAAACACAAATGTTTTTAAAAAAAATAAAAAATAATTATTTTTTAAAATATATGTTTTTTTAATTGTATTAATAAATATTAAAAAAATTAAAACATAAAAAAAAAATGTTTTCAAAGAGGTGGACAATTGTTGGAATCGCCCCCAACCTCCTCATTATTCTCTCCCAGCATGCACCCATCGTCCCCCTCTTCCGTCCCTCTCTTCCGCCTCCCTACCTCGTGTCTCCCTCTTCCCTCCCTCCTGCCCCTCGACCTTCCTACCTCGTGCCCACCCTTCAAAGGAGCAACGGGTCTATATGACAAGGTGAGGTATTATGAGAAGCTTTCCAAGATCACCATATTTTTGTTGAGTTAAGATGTTAGGAAGGTTGGTAGTGTGACAAATATTTTGAAAATGAGATCTAATCTTGGTATAGGCTAAACAATTTAAGAGAAAGTGTTTTTCATCTTCAACCTTCTTAGTGTGACAAAGATGTCATACTCTTTCATCCCATGGCGTCTTAGGAATTGACCAACGCCCAGTTTTACTATGGAACTCATGAGAATTTGTTCTTATCTTAGCAATGTTTATTTTTTTCTATATACTTGTCAAAATAGATAGATAATTTTGACCTTCTAGATTAGGGTTGATTACATCCTTATAATGCCTTAATTTTATTTTTTCCTCCAACTCTTTACCACACAACATTTTCTCCTTAAATTTTGATTTGATGATATTTTTAATAGTATCTTTATTCTGCAAAATGGTGTCTTTCATGATTCCCCTAAATTTTAGCCAAGACCGAACATCTTTATGCCATCCTTGCTTGAGTCGATGGTGGTTACGACTCGATTTTGAAGAAATTTTAGAAAGTCTCGTCTTCCATGTTGTTTAACTTGTTCTTATACATTAGGTATTTAGTCAAAGCCATACTCTCAATGGGGGAGAGATTTGTTTATAAGAGGAGGCCGAGATAGGGCATATTTCCTTTAATTTTGAGATTATAAGTTATAATATTTTTTTGTATTTGCTCTATCTTTCTCCAGGATTCACGAGAGATACTACAACCCCAGACTTCACATCCATAAATATTTGTTATGATATTTAGACACTTCAGAGTTATTTAAGATCTACTTGGTCTAAGGTGTCGTTAGGTAAAAGTGTGTTTCTTTCGTATGCATTTGTAGTTAGGAAATCCGATGGTCACTGTAAAACCCATGTTTTCCCCTGTTTGTAAATATAACTATATTGACCAAGAGACTATGGAAAACTTGATATGTGTGAATGTTTGATTTGATGAACTTTCATATAAAAGGTCAAGGAATGTTATTTTATTTATTAATAGAAATGGACATGTGTTGCATCACTGTTGAAAGCAGGGGTTTTCCAAGATAGACCACGAGTTCTTTGAGAGAGATGGAGATGGGAACCAAGAATGGTTGAGATAACCCCCACCAAACCAGTACCTTGTTGGATTTAATTGCTCAGGACCAAAACCTTCCTCTGACCCAGGAATGAATTACAGTCAAGATCGTAGGTGGGAAGACCTCCTCAAGAGTAAATGAGGGGATAGAGCATAGCGCCCATCTATATGGCTTTTAGACCTGACCACAGACTGAGAATTCAGACCACACACAATCTTCCTGAGGAAGGAAAGAAAAGAAGGCATGGTGGGAAGAGGAAGACATGCGAAGAGAAGCAGAGAAGAGAGACTAAGCTCTCAAGTTCGAGGAAGAACTGGAAAAAACGAGTGTGTTCTGGTCACAGGATGTGGCTAGCAGGGTTATGATACAAGCTGATAAACAAGGGTGCTGAGTGACTAAGGAAGTACTCAGGAAGGCGTCCTTGCTTGGTATAGAGAAACCCGTTGCCAATATCCTCTGGGAGGAGGAGAGTAACCTTCATCCCTAACTGTTGTTGGGTCAGAAGATAGAATTATCTTTCAGAGCATCGTGGTCTAGCTCGGGGGTGGCCAGTGGTAAATCCGTTAGGAGTGACTGAGCCTATGGTTGCGAGGAAACAGACACCCCTTTCATCAGTTGCATCACGTCGTCTGGTTCTAATAAGTGATTTCATACTTTGTGCGCTGAAATGGAATGATGGATGAATGCATGTATTTATCTATCTATAAATGGTTTTTGTATTGAATGATCAAGTTATGTGTATGCATTTGTTTTCTTGTGAAGTTATTCTTCTGATTGGTCATCTATATGCCCCAGTCTATCCTTCGAGACGTCCTTGGGACATAAGCCTATAGGAGATTTGGGATAGAGAGCATTGCATCAATTTGACCCTGTTAGTTTGGAGAGGATATCTCCTCCAGACCCCTTGCCGCACAACCGGAACGTCATGCCCAAGTCCTTAACAATTTCATGATAAATCTCATGAAGGATAGCGATATCAAGTCTCGAAATGGAAGATGCTTTCAATTGGAAAACAAGCGAACGAGATCTGTTCGGGAGAACCCATATGACCAACACCTAGGAACCTTAGGCTAAGCCTAAGGGAGCTAAGTCCTTTTGACTTCGGAGCTCCGGAGGTTCGGAACTTCAGGGTATTGTCGACCCTACTAAATCATCAACGAGCTGAAGGTAACTGAGAGTTTCGGTTACCGGCAAGTTGACTGGCAATGGATGGTTTCCTTAGTGGTTAGAGGAACCTATTTTATCGACTAAACCGAGACCCAACTCCCCATCGCGAAGTAGCGTGAGCCACTGATCGATAATGTTCAGGGGTTCCCTCAACCGTTGGATCTACACCGAGAAGACTTCGACAAAGTTCTACTTTGGGAGAATAGAGATGCTATAGCATCAAACTCCCCGAATGATGAATTTACGAAGTCAAGGAGAGCCATAGATTTGGGGGAGATCGTCGGGAGCCTCGCCTACCGTGTGATCATCCAGGAGGACGGACCCGCACACGGTACTTTGACAAAGTCCTGGATCAGGAGAACGAAGTGGAAGTAAGACAAAACCCCCAAAGGCTGGAGCCGCAAAGTGACCAGGACCATAGATCTAGGGATCCTTTGGGTTCCTTCCTAGCCATAGGATTCATGATGTAGTCATCCTGGCGTTGACTGCTTCGGGAGGATAGGGGTGTTGTAACGCCAAATTCCTCGAAGGCCAAAGTCGCGAAGTAATGTGGACTGTTGATCCACGGATACTTCAGGATCCCTCTCATCCGTCGATATACAGGAGACTCGTGGCATTATATCCTTTAGTTTGGAGACTGGGTGCTCTGGGGAATTTGAGGTGTGGTGTGTCGAAAAGCTCTGAAGTCCAAAGTATCGAGAGTTGTATATTCAAGGATGCTTCGGGACTTTTCCTAACCATCATATATGGGCTGTGGTCAGCTTGGCGTTGACCCACTTCGAGAGAAAAGAGGAGTTTTCATCACAAAACTCCCGAAGGCTGAAGTCGCGAAGTAACACTAGCCATGGATATATGGATCCACGTGGCCGAATCTCGACCGTGAGATTTGAGGGATGTTAGAAGGTTGTCAGTCTGGTGTGAAGTGGCAATCCTATGTCACCAGGGTGACGTGGACCCACGTTCGATGTGCCACGTGTTAGCTCGATCTGATCTTGTCGTAGACCCTATATTCCTATTATAAAGTGACATGTGACACCCTTGGCCCTTCGACGTGTTAGCCTGTGGTACGTGCCCGCCTAACCAAAGTGGTAGGTGAAGTGACCGAAACTTCAGGAGTCCAGAGGATTTGGGGTGTAGCAATAGAGCGAGACCAAAAGGCCCGAAGGTCGGAACCACGTGGTAAGCTTATGAAACTTCGGGAGTTCGGGACTTTGGAAGGTCTAGTACATAGACGATAAGGAGGCGTTTAACGTCGAAGTGTTGAAATTCTTGTTGGCCTGCGTATTAGATGCCTCCGTGTTAGATGAAGGTCGAGTCCAGTCATGGGATCAAATGTTGGATGGACTTCCACCGTGGATGAAGGAACTTGGAGACAGTGTGTGTGAGGTGGATTCATGTGGACGCCACGTGGCCCTCAACCAATGAACGCCCGAATAACTTTGGGAAGACATAACTTGCAACCCAAAGCTCAGATTTGAGCCTTGTAGCAGTCATTAGAACGCTACAGGTAAGTAGAAGAGGATGAAGACCTCGGACAAAGGATTTGAGATGTTAAGGAGAGCGACATTTTGATGCTCCCTCCCTAGGAAAGATACTCAAGGGTCGGGTGTGTTACAAATTGGTATCAGAGCATGGTTACAACACTTGGTTTGCTTGGGCTCATGGATGAGTTGCGTAAAAAACATATTTAAAGTAATTTTAAGGGTGACACCCTATCTTACCTCTTTCCTAAAGAGTCTGGTTAAACTTTTACTGAAGAAAAGAATGAAACTTTCTACTGTGTGTGTGTATTTAATAAATATGAACTGTGTGTGGTTCATAAACTAATAGATTGTTGGCTAACAGTAAGTGTTTTGTCAACGCTCAAGGAGTCAGTAAATCACGGGGAAAACTACAATTATAAAGGATGTTGACGCGCCATGAAGTGGGGGATGGCTCTCAAACTAGAGACAAAGAATCTAATGAAAGGAGGGTGGTGGAAACCCCTCCGTATTTGGCTGAAATTGTAAGGAGACTCATGGCCAAATTACATAGTTGCAACGACGACAATGAAAGGCTGATAAAGGAGAAAGAAAAACAAATGGAAATTAATGCAGTCCTGCTGTAGAGTTTATCCGATATACAGAGGCAACTGCAACATGGACCTGCAACCAATCAGGTGGACCGACGACATACAAAGGGAAGTCAAAGTCCACCTGAGATACAAAAACATGGTCCCATAAGTGGCCACACTAAGAGGATTACCTCGAGGAAGGTCCAACCTGGAGGTAGGAGACACTCATCAAGAGAGTCATCTGGAGAGGAAACTGACAACTCCGAGGGATCTTTTAATAGAAAAGCTAGTTTTCACTCTCAAAGGAAAGGAAAGAAGCCAAAGGATTCCAAAATTCATGATCCTAAAGAGTTCAAGAAAGCCAAACCACCCTCTTTCAATGGAGAGATTGAGAAAGGGGAAGAGGTAGAAGCTTAACTTATTGGTTTAAAGAAGTACTTCAAAGTCCATGACTACTCTAAAAACTTGAAGGCTCAAATAATCATCTTCAACCTCAATGGAAAGGCGTCCATTTGGTGGGAAGACCCTAGGAATGTGAAAGGAATCCATGAGAAGGACTTGTCATGGAAACAATTTGAGAAAAAATTCAAGAATAAGCATCTGTCAGAGAAATACTTTGATGGGAATACTAAGGAGTTCTATGAACTTAGGCTGAGGTAGCTCACCATAAAGGAATATGTCAATAAATTCCTTGAGCTACTAAGGTATGTACCCTACATATATGATGAAAAGGTAAAAGTGCAATGATTTATTAGTGGGTTACCTAAGACCTACTAGGACATGATTGAGTTTGACGAGCCAAAGACCTTAGAAGATACTATCTGAAAGGCATGGTATTGTTATGAACAACTTGAGAGTCAGAAAAAACCTCACGAAGACTGGAAGAAGAAGAGTATTTTGGGATTCAAGAAGAAGGGGTTTAAATCCTAAAGATTTAAGAACCATGGGAATGGTTCAAGGATGAGCCTTCCTACTAGAAGTGTGTATCAACAAAATTTCCCCTCCTAGAGTGGAAACAAACCTTTTGGAGCAACCCCAGGAAAGACTGATAACCCAAAGAAAGAACCCTTGAAATGTTGGGGTTGTGGAGAAGAACACATGTTGAGGGATTTTCCACACAGACAAAAAAATAGTAGGAGAGTCTACTGATCTGGATTTTATGAGTAAAACGAAATGACTACAGATTATTAACAGGTGCTTAACACAAAATAACAGAGATATAGTAAAACTGGTTTTCTATTCAACAAGGAAATAAGCTGAAATTGTAAAATGCAGCGAAAAACAAGCCTGCTAGAATGGTGGCGGCTTATCTCTGAGAAGAGATGTGACGATTGCGCTCATTTGCAAGAACATGGTTACAATGAGACTCTGAAGACATTTTTTAAAATAAGCAGGAATGCAAAAAACCCTAGACATCCAAAACCTAACCTTAGGAGATGAAGCGCCAAAAGTCATGTGGGCCCCGTTTGTGTAAGTTAGCACATCAACTTCCCAGGGTCGTAACTTTTGCATACGATCTTTGTTTGATGTGCTCAATACTTCGTTAGAAAGATCTATCCGAGGAATACAACTTTTGTGTGAGAAACATTGAAGGAAATTTTATGTTGCTCCCCATTTTCCCAAAAAAACGTCGTTTAGGGCCTCAAAACGGCTCTGAAAGTTCAGGACCCGAAAAACTGCTTAAAAATAGTAAATTACCAAAATTGTCAGAAAACTGTTTTGAGCCATTTGGAAAAGGTGGGTGGCCACCGATATCCACCTGGGTCAATCCTCCCTCCTTAGGAAGCAATGGTCTCCATTGCGTTGAGTTCCCCCATAAAATGAGGAAATTTCTGCTGAATTTGGCCTTGGGTGAGCCACTTGCCTTGGTGCAGGAGCTGCCCTGCTTTGACGACTCGATAAAGATGGATCCTTTGTTGTTGAGTGCCCTTGATATGTATGTCCACAATATGATCACTGGATTCCTGTTGTATGTAGTCGGGTTTGAGCTGTGTTGGTGTCAGCTTTTCTTCTACTTCTAAGGTGTCCAATAATGGTGGGAAATAAGGGCGAAGGAGATCCACGTTGAAAACTGGGTGTAGGCCAAGGAAAGGAGGAATGTTGAACTCAAAAGAATTATCCCCCACGTCCTTGGTGATGGTGTACAACCCATAACGAAGTGGGAGAAGCTTCTGATGGGGTCCTGTAAGGCGTTCTTTCTGCAAGTGCAACTGAACTTTGTCACCCACCTGCAACTTATGTGGCACCCGATGTTGATCATGGCGCTGTTTGTACTTGTCATTGGACTTATGTAGGATATACTGAACCTATTGGTGGATGTGTTGGATCTACTCAATGAACCGTGTGGCTTTGTTAGCTTCAGTTGGATCAGGAGATGAGTTAGTCGAAGTGACCACAAGGGGAAGTGCAACATCTATGGGACCCAATGTTTGGAATCCCAACCCCACCTGAAAGGGGCTGTGGTTGGTTGAGCTATGAAGGGCTCGGTTGTAGATATGATGGACATATGGAAGGCTCTCATGCCATGTGAAAGGGTGCTTGGAATTATACATGCGAAGGATATGCACAATCATTCGATTTACAACCTCGGTTTGGCCATCTGTCTGGGGGTGGAAGGTCGTGGATTTGGTGAGCTTGGTGTCCAGCAGTGACTAGAGGCTCGACTAGAATGTGATGAGAAATTGATTGTCTCGATTTGATACAATGGTTTTTGGGATTCCAAAATGTACCCAGACTCATTCAAAGAAGAGCTTGGTAGTGGCCTCTGCTGTGATGCTCTTCTTGCAGGCAACCAAAATCGCCATATTAGAAAAGCGATCAACAACCACAAAAAAAAGTCATTTCTCTACTTGGTGAATGGGAGGCCTGACATTTATTCCATTGAGATGGATTCCCATGGATTTTCAAGAGTAGGAAGAGTGGTGTACATGCCCTATTTCTTAGTGGTCGGTTTGGCAATAGCGCAGACAGTGCAGGACCTGATATACTTGTTGACCTCTTGTCGAAGTTTCGGCCAATAGAAATGTTTCTATAGCATTGCCACTGTCTTTTCAATGCCAAAGTGTCCTGCCACCCGAGTATAGTGGGCTTCCCAAATTAACTTTGATCACTCGCTTGATGGAACACATATATCGCCCAGATGACACAACAACCCATCCCGAAGATGGAAATTATCGACAACTGCGTTTGCACGCTACATTTGGTAGGTGGTGGCGAAGTCTGGGTCTATCTCATAGAGTTGGGGCCATCCAGAGGTCTCATGGCCGCAAGAGTCTATCACTGTGGTGAATTCCGTGACTAGCAGTCTACTGAGGCAATCAACGACGCGGTTGGTGTTTCTTGTTTTATACTTGATGTCGAGGTAGAATTGTTGCAAGTATGTGGACCACTTTTGATGGTGTTCATTCTGCAATTTTCCTTGTGTCTGCATGAACTGCAATGGCTTATGATCAATGTGGATGACTGTTTCCTTCCCAAGAATGTAATGTCTCTAATGGTGGCAGGCTTGCACAATGGAGTACATTTCTTTGTCATAAGTAGGGTACTTACGGACAACATCTGATAGTGTCTCACTATGGTAGGCCATGGGGTGAACGTGCTGAGTGAGAATGACACCCACAACATAGTCTAAAACATCTGTCTCGATCTCAAAACGTTGTTCCAGGTTTGGTAGTGAAAGTACCGGGGCTGAGCACAAGCACTGCTTCAAATCATCAAACACTTGTTGTTGGGACCGGCCCCACACAAATTTCACCTTACCACCATACCTGGTTATTTGGCTGAGGGCCCATGCAATATGGGAGAATCCCAACACAAACCTGTAGTAGAAATTGGCAAGGTCCAAGAATATCCAAAGCTCAGTGAGTGTGGTTGGGGCTGGCCAGTCACGAATGACTTGGATCTTGGTTGGATCCACATGTATGTCATGCTGATCAACGATGTAGCCCAAGTAATGGACCCTGTCCATGCTGAAGGAGCATTTTTCCAAGTTGGCGTATAGCTTGTACTGCCACAGGGTGTGCAGAACCTGATGAATATGTTGCAAGTGTTCGGCCCAAGTCTTGTTGTAAATGAGAATGTCATCCAGATACACCACTACAAAATTATTGGTGAATGGTCGCAGGATATTGTCCATCATCCTCATGAAAGTGGCTGGAGCATTTTTCAAACCAAAGGGCATGACCAACCATTCAAAAAGGCATTCCTTTGACTTGAAGGCGGTCTTCCATACATCTTTCTGTTCTATCGGGACCTGGTGGTAGCCAGACTTTAGATCAATCTTACTGAAGTATTTGGCCCATGAGTTTATCAAGGAGGTTGTCGATTCGGGGAATCGGGTACTGATTTCTGACTGTGATTTTATTCAGAGGCCGATAATCAAGGCAGAGTCGCAAGGTTCCATATTTCTTCTGTAACAACACGTTTGGGCTCCCGCAAGGTGATGAGATGGGATGGATGTGCCCCTTGTGGAGTAGTTCTTGGATCTATCGCTTGATCTCCTCATTCTCTAACAGAGCGTTACGATAGACTGACCCATTGGTAAGGGGTGGGTCGGGGGTCAGATCGATGGGGTGCTTGAATTGGAAATGCATAGATACCCCGATAGGTGAGGAGAAGATATCCGAGTATTCTTCCACGACCTTATCTACTTTATTCTGCTGTGTGGAGAGGTTGGTCGTAGAGACTATGGATTTGGCTGTCATCTTTCTCTCATTCCGAGAGCGAATCACGAAGAAGAAAAACTTCCCCGTCTGAGAGATGACCTTCCTTCATTGCTTAGCAGAGATCAAGGAAATAACACTAGGTGGGATTGCCTTGGGTATCATGTACAAATTCCTGTTCAAAGTAATAATAACACTACGAGGCCTAGAATCATATACAACATGATGTTTCCATAAATAAGGTTGGCCCAAAAGAACATCACAAAGTTTGAGAGGAGAAACATCACACAATACCTCATCTTTGAAGGGCTTGATGTCGTACGACACTCGACACTGTTGGCTGACGTGGAGATCTCTTCCTTGGCGGAGCCATCCAATGGTGTAGGGTTGTGGGTGCGACGTTATCGGCAGGGCCAACCACTTGACGACTTCTGCTGAGATGAGGTTCTTCTGGCTACCGCTATCAATGATGAAGTGAAGCAGGGTTCCTTTTACCCACATCTGTGAATGGAAGAGGTTCTCTCCTTCTTCTGGATCATCTGGTTCACCAGGCTAGAGCTTGGTGGTAGCAATGGTGGCACTGGGTTCCATGTCAATGATCTATCTTCCCCTTTCTGGTTCTAACTTGGAGTTATAACCCGTATATGATTCAAAGGCTTTCACTTTGGGCACCAATGACTGCTTTGAGCGACAGACAACAGTGTTATGCCAAGGGCTCTTATGGAAGTCGCACCACTTCCCAATATATTTCTTTGTATTTTCGGTGCCCTTCTTTTCTAGCTTCTTGGATTGGTTGTCCTGATACTATCCATCTTTTCTCTATCCTTTTTTCTATGGGTTGGGGCCACTGTTTCCTGGCTTTTGCTGTGCGGGGTTCCCAGGCCCAAATTGCCGCGTCTTTTTTTGATCTTTTTCTCGATTTTGATGGCATATCGGTAGGCCGGGACCAAGGATGAGATGTCTAGAAATTCCATTTCGGTCTGGATGTATCTATGCAGAGCACCGCAATAATTGAGCACCAGATGTCACTCCAAATATTTGATACCCAGTTTGGTGCGCAAGGTATGGAAGATATTTGTGAAATCTGGCACTGCTTGGTCTCTTTATTGTTGCAGTGTGGTCCATTTGGTATACAAGTTGTCATAACTTCTGACAGGGTAGTATTGTTCCTTAATAGCATCCCTGAAGGATTCCTAGGTGGCCCTGACTATAAATAATGAGGGTTCCTCTATTTCCTTTTGCTCACAGAAAGTTTCCCACCAATCTTTGACATGGGGAACAAATTTGAGGAGTGCACAAGTAAATTAAAGTAATCTTTTCTCTATTCGAAAAGTTATGGACAGAAAAATACCCTTCTAATAGATTCAACCACTTGTCTACAACATCTGTGTCTATCTGACCTTCAAATATAGGAATATTGAAGTTTATTTGTACCTTGAAGGGGGCGGCGCCTCCGCTCGAAGAAGATGCATCGCCTGTTGGTAGTCGTCAAAGGATTTGCACGAAACTATCCATCATCTCGTTCCTCTGTTGTGTGAGAGCTTCCTCAAGAAACATTTTGAAAGGATATCCTGTCCCATCATCTTTATTTTCTCCTGCCATGAGAGGTCGCTTGGGCATGCGAGATCTTTTTTCCTCAAGAGAAACAAGCTCGAGACCCAACTCTTTGTACTCCGACCTTGTTGGGGACATGCATTAAGACGAAAAGGAGTAGACCCCTTTGATACCATTGATCCATATTTTATGAGAAGAAAAAAATGACTATAGATTATTAACATGTTCTTAACACAAAATAACAGAGATACAGTAAAACTGGTTTTCTATTCAATAAAGAAATAAGCTGAAATTGTAAAATGTAGCGGAAAACAAGCTTGCTGGAATGGTGGCGACTTATCTATGAGAAGAGATGTGATGGCTATGCTCATTCATAAGAATATGGTTACAATGAGGCTCTAAAGTCATTTTTTACAATAAGAAAGAATGTCAAAAACCCTAGACATCCAAAAACCTAACCCTAGGAGATGAAGCGCCAAAAGTCATGTGGGCCCCGTTTGGGTAAGTCAGTACATCAACTTCCTAGGGTCATAAATTTTGCATACGATCTCTGTTTGACGTGCTCAATACCTTGTTTGAAATATCTATCCGAGGACTACAAATTTTGTGTGAGCAACATTAAGGGAAGTACTATGTTGCTCCCCGTTTTCCCAAAATACGTCGTTTAGGGCCTCAAAATGACTCCAGAAGTTCAGGACCCGAAAAACTACTAAAAATAGTAAATTACCAAAATTGCCAAAAAAATGTTTTGAGCCAGTTGGAAAAGGTGGGTGGCCACTGATATCCACCTGGATCATCTACAATATCCAAGAATCTACCATAGTCAATGATGTGGCTAGGAGCATGCCATGGATTTATGCAACCTTGGATAATAAACAAGCCGCCCACGAAGCTTCAGTGGTGAAGATGGAAGGTATGATCGTCGACCATCTAGTTTATATTTTAATTGACCATGTTTCTAATTTGAGTTATGTGGACCCTCAGACTATTTATACGTGTAAACTGCAACCAGTTAGACATGTTAATACATGGTTGGTACATCTAGCCACTGGAACCAAAAGAAAAGTAGAAGAGGTCATACCATCTTGCCAATTCATTATGGATGGATTTCCTACCCAAGCAACCCTTAACATACTTCCCCTCGGATATTACGACCTATTGGTTGGTATGGAATGGTTAGCCACTTATAAAACCAAGTTGGATTGTTACCATAAAACTTTGGAGTGTGAAAATGAAGAAGGGAGAAAAATAACCCTCCAAGGGATTCAGAGGCTTGTCTCAGTGAGACGAATATCATCCCTTCAAATGAAAAAGTATTGCAGAAAGGGATGTCCTCTATATGAAATACAGGTGTTGGAATCTATTGAGAATGACAAACCAAACCTAGAGGACCACCCCATACTAAGAGAGTATAAAGGTGTGTTTCCAGAAGAGGTACCGGGTCTACGTCCAAGAAGAGACATTGACTTCTCCATAGAACTTGCACCAGGAGCAGTGCCAGTTTCTAGGACACCCTATAGGATGAGCACACTAGATCTAGTTGAGCTCAAGCTACAGCTAAAGGATATGATGGGAAAAGGCTACATCCAACCCATCGTGTCTCCATGGGGAGCACCCATCTTGTTTGTAAAAAAGAAATATGGCACACTCTGACTGTGCATAGACTATAGACAACTCGACAAGACAACCATAAAGAACAAATATCCCTTACCAAGAATCAATGACTTGTTTGACCAATTAATGGGTGCTTCCATTTTCTTGAAGATTGACGGAAGGTCTGGATACCATCAAGTCTGAATCAAAGGCGAAGACATCCACAAAACAACCTTTAGGACAATATATGGTCACTATGAATTTGTGGTGGTGCCATTTGGACTAACCAATGCCCCTGCCACTTTTATGTGATTGATGAATAATGTACTCAGCAAATTCCTAGATAGATTTGTATTGGTTTTCATTGATGATATCCTAATCTATTCCAAGAACATATAGGAGCATGAAGAACATCTTAAATTAGTGTTTCAAGTACTAAGAGAGCATCAACTCTACTCTAAGTTTAGCAAGTGTGACTTTTTCCAGAAGCAAGTACATTACTTAGGCCATGTTATTTTTGAAGAAGGGGTGGCAGTAGACCCTAACAAGATCATATCTATTTTGGAATGGACTACCCCAAAGGATTTATCTGATATCAGGTCCTTTATGGTCTTAACAGGATACTATAGGAGGTTCATACAAGGATTTTCCAAGATTGGTTGTCCAATCACTGCCCTTTAGAAAAAAAAGGGGGGTTAAATTCACTTGGACATTACAATGTGAAGAAAGATTTCAAGAACTGGAATACCTCCTAACCCATGCACCCATGTTGAATATCACAGACCCTGATGATGACTTCCTTGTGTGTACATATGTATGCAAGGAAGGACTCTGAGGAGTCCTTATGCAAGAAGGACGTGTAATTTGCTATGAATCCAGAAAATTGAATGAGCATGAAATCAATTACGTGACCCATGATCAAGAGTTGGCTGCCATAGTGCATGCTTTAAAAATGTGGAGGCATTACCTTATGGGTAGGATATTTTTACTTATGACATACCATTGTGGGTTGAGGCACTTGTTTGATCAACCAAAACTCAATGCTAGAGAAGCTAGGTGGATGACTCTCCTTAGTAAGTTTGATTTCAAAATCAAACACATCAAAGGAAAATAAAATAGGGTGGTTGATGCCCTTAGAAGAAGTGTAAAAATGATTCATATGGCAATGGTAAGCACATGTGAAACAAATGTCAAGGAGAGAGAGTCAAGAATGCACATGAAACATATGCATTTTTCAAGACCGTGATGTCATACCTAAAGCAAGATCCCACATGGATAAATTATGAAGGATATCAGATGCTTGATGAAGGCTTGCTGATTTATAGAAACATATTGTATGTTCCAAGTTGTGATGAATTGAAGAGTTTCATAATGGATGAACTACACAAGAGACCATATACTGGTCATCCAGGTTATTAGAAAATGATTACGACCACTAGGAAACAATTCTGTTGGCCTGGATTGAAAAAGGACATAGATGACTATCTAACTAAGTGTCTAGAATGCCAACAAGTTAAGGCATAAAAATGACACCCATCAGGATTGTTACAACCTCTACCAATTCCAGAATGGAAATGGGAAACCATCTCCATGGATTTCATCACCAGATTACCAAAATTGGCCAAGTAGAATGATGCCATCCTGGTAGTGGTGGAAAAATTGAGCAAGTCTGCTCACTTCATTCCTGTCAAGTCAACTTGCAAGGAAATAGATATTTCCAACATATTTAGGAAGGAGATATTCAGACTCCATGGCATGCCTAAGGAGATTATATCTGATAGAGACACAAAATATACTTCAAGCTTTTGGAAATCCTTAATGGCTGTTTTTGAGACTAAATTATTGTTTAGCACAACCTATCACCCTCAAATAGATGGAAAAAAAGAAAGAGTGAAACAAATATTAGAAGACATGCTAAGGATGCATGCAATGCATCAACCTAAGAAGTGGGAATACTACCTGCCACTAGTATAATTTTCTTACAACAACGGTTATCAAGACTCATTAAATATGAGCCCTTTTGAAGCCCTCTATGTTAGACAGTGAAAGATTCCAATCAACTGGAGTAATCTAGTGGATAGAATTACAACCGGACCTGACCTGCTGAAAGAAATGGAACAACAAGTAATTCATATTAAGAAAAATCTGAAAACTTCTAAGGATAGACAGAAGAGTTACGCCGACAGAAAGAGAACTTCCATAGAGTTCAAGATAGGAGACCATGTCTATCTCAGAATTAGACCCAGGAAGAGTTACCTGAGAATGGGAGCTTGTGCCAAGCTGGCACCCTGGTATTGTGGACCCTTTGAAATATTAGATAAGGTGGGACCTATAGCCTATAGGCTAGCAATCCCTCCCACAGTGAAGGCACATAATATTTTCCATGTTTCATTATTGAAGAAATATGTACATGATTGTATTCATATAATTGACTGGTCTGTGATTCAGGTGGAGCTGGAGGGAGAATTCCTGCTAGAACCTCAATGCATACTAGACATGAAGGAAACCTCACTTAGGAACATAACCATTGTAAAGGTCAATGTGCAGTGGAAACACTTTGGCCCAGATGAAGCTATGTGGGAAATGGAGGATGCCATGAAACATGCATATCCATTTTTATTTACTTCTGTATATATAGATCACATTGATAGATAGAACACTGAGGAAGATGTTCCTTTAAGGTGGAGGGGATTGTAACACCCCTGTTTCCCCCAGTTTGTAAATACAACTATATTGACCAAGAGACTATGGAAAACTCGATATGTGTGAATGTTTGACTTGATGAACCTTTGTATAAAAGGTTAAGGAATGTAATTTCCATTATTAATAGAAATGGACAAGTGTTGCATGACTGCTGAAAGAGGGGGTTTTCTAAGATAGACCACAAATGCTATGAGGGAGATGGTGAGGGGAACCATGAATGGTTGAGATAACCCACACTAAACCAATACCTTGTTGGATTTAATTGCTCAGGACCAGAGCAATCCTCTGACCCATGAATAAATTACAGTCAGGCTGGTAGGTGGGAAGACCTCCTCAAGAGTTAATGAGGGGATGGGGAAGAGCACCCATATGTAAGGATTTTAGAGCTAACCATGGAATGGTAATTAGGACCACACACAATCTTGTTGAGGAAGGAAATAAAGGAAGGCGTGGTGGGCAGAGGAAGACATGTGAAGAGAAGAAGAGAAGAGAGACTAATCTCTCAAGTTCGCAGAAGAATTGGAAAAATGAACGTGTTCTGGTCGCAGGATGTGGCTAGAAGGGTTATGATACAAGATATTAAATGATGGTGCTGAGTGACTAAATAAGTACTCAGGCATGCCTCCTTTCTTGGTATAGAGAAACTCATTTCCAAGATCATGTGGGAGGAGGAGAGTAACCTCCGTCCCTGACTGTTTTTGAGTTAGAAGACATAATTCTCTTTCAGAGCATTGTGGTCTAGCTCAGGGGTGGCCAATAGTAAATCCGTTAGGAGAGACTGAGCCTATGGTTGGGAGGAAACAAGCACCCCCTTTCAACAGTCACATCACGTCGTCTGGTTCTGATAAGTGTTTTCATACTTTGTGCATTGAAATGGAATATGGATGAATGCATGTATTAATCTGTCTATAAATGGTTTCTGTATTGAATGATCAAGTTATGTGTATGCATTTGTCTTCTTGTGAACTTATGCTTCTAATTGGTCATCTATATGCCCCAGTCTAGCCTTCAAGATGTCCTTGGGACGTAAGCCTATAGGAGGGCTAGGATAGAGAGCATTGCATCAATCTGACCCCGTCGGTTTGGAGAGGATATCTCCTCCAGATCCCTTGCCATGCAACTGGGATATCATGCCCAAGTCCTTAACAATTTCATGATAAATATCAGGAAGGAAGATCTTTTCATTTAGAAAACAAGTGGACAAGATCTGTTCGGGAGAACCCATATGAAAAACACATAGGAACCTTAGGCTAAGCTTAAGGGAGTTAAGTCCTTCATAATTCGGAGCTTCGAAGGTTCGGGACTTAGGGATATTGTCGACCCTACTAAATCATCAACTATCCGAGGGAAACCAGGAGTTTCGGTTACCGACAAGTTGACCAACAATGGATGGTTTCCCTAGTGGTTAGAGGAACCTATTTTACCGACTAAACCGAGACCCAACACCCAATCGCAAAGTAGTGCGAACCACCGATCGAGAATGTTTGGGGGTTCCCTCAGTCGTTGGATCTGCATCGAGAAGACTTCGGAGAAGTTCTAATTTGGGAGAATAGATATTCTATAGCATCAAACTCCCTGAATGCCGAAGTTACAAAGTAAAGGAGAGCTGTAGATTTGGGGGAGATTTTTGGGAGCCCCGCCTACTGTCTGATCATCCAGGAGGAGGAACCCGCACATGGTACTTCAAAAAAGTCCTACTTTGGGAGAACAAAGTGGAAGTAAATCCAAAACCCCCAAAGGTTGGAGCCACGAAGCGACTAGGATCGTAGATCTAGGGATCCTTTGGGTTCCTTCCTAGTTGTAGGATTCATGATGTAGTCAACCTGACGTTAACCGCTTCGGAAGGATAGGGGTGTTGTAATGCCAAAATACCCAAAGGACAAAGTCATGAAGTAATGTGGACCATCGATCCATAGATACTTTTGGATCCCTCTCATCCGTCGATATATAGGAGACGTGTGGCTCTAGATCCTTTAGTTCGAAGACTGGGCACTCCAGGGAATTTGAGGTGTGGTGTGTCAAAAATCTCTGAAGTCCGAAGTAGCAAGAGCTGTCGATTCAAGGACGCTTCGGGACCTTTCCTAACCGTCATATATGGGTTGTGGTTATCCTGACAGTGACCCACTTCGGGAGAAAAGAGGAGTTTTCATCCCAAAACTCCCAAAGGTCAAAGTTGCGAAGTAACGCTAGCCATGGATCTATGGATCCACGTGGCCGGATCTCGACCGTGAGATTTGAGGGATGTTAGATGGTTGTTAGTCTAGTGTGATGTGGCAAGCCTATATCACCAGGGTGATGTGGACCCATGTTTGATGTGCCACATGTCAACTCAATATGTGCTTGTTTTAGACCATATATGCCTATTGGAACATGACACGTGTCACCCCTGGCCCTTCGACGTGTCAGCCCATGGTATGTGCCCACCTAACCAAAGCGGTAGGTGAAGTGACCAGAACTTCGGGAGTCTAAAGGATTTGGGGTGTAGAATTTGAGTGAGACAAAAAGTCCTGAAGGTCAGAACCACGTGGAAATCTTACGAAACTTCGGGAGTTAAGGACTTCGGAAGGTCTTGTGCATAGACAGTAAAGAGGCATTCAACGCCGAAGTGCCAAAGTTATTGTTGGCCTATGTATTAGACACATGTGTGTTAACCGAAGGTTGAGTCTAGTCATGGGATCAGACAATGGATGGAATTCCACTGTGGATGAAGGAATTGGGAGACAGTACGTGAGAGGTGGATTCACGTGGAGGCCACGTGGCCCTTAACCAATGAACACCCGAAGAACTTTGGGAAGCCATAACTTGCAACCCAAAGCTCTGATTCGAGTCTTGTAGCAGTCATTAGAACTCTACAGGTAAGTGGAAGAGGATGAATACCTCAAACGGAGGATTTGAGATGTTAAAGAGAGTGAAATTTTGATGCCCCATCCCTAGGAAAGATACTCAAGGGTCGGGTGTGTTATAATCATAATATGTTCCTGACATAGAGTGATCTGATGGTTCATATTCTCCTCGATTTTAACAGTCATTGATCATTGGATTAGCATCCAAATGGTCCATGATATATATTTAAAGAGCATGGAGGGTCATTTATCGATGATCGATTGTGAGAAACTCTCTTGTAAAATCTCTCTTTAATCTTTTTATTTTTCATTAATAAACTGCTCCAAGTGGTCATGTTGGCTGGGGTCATGGATGTTTCCCTGTAGGGGTTTTACCACGTCAAAAAATTGGTGTGTTGATATTTGATCTAGTTGTGTGAGTGTTTACTGAAGATGTTCGTCCTTTGTTGGAATATCTGTGTTGTCGAACATGGTATTAGAACCTGTTTGAAGACCTGCTCTTGTTGTAGATCGAGATCATGAAGCCGAGTTTCCTCATCTTCGTTTTCTGCCATTACCGTACATTTATGGGTTGAGAGGATTGTTCCATTGCATCCAAAGTGCTCATTTTTGTCAGGAACATTTTTCATTTCACTCGAAAAGGTTTATGATTGCCCAAGATACAACCAGTTCGGCTAGATCTGAAGGTATAAATCCTGAATACGCCATTTTTAATTTTTTGCAGAGTATTATTTCAGTTTTATATTGTTTGTTTTTGGGTTGTTTTTTTTTTAGATCTATGTATTCTCTTTTCCCCATGCCCTGTGCGATCTCGAAAAATCATAAACATATAGGAAAAGGTGCATTTTCTAGGTAAGCTAACCGAGGTCCAACCCTTGTTGTCATCGATAAACGAAAAAAATTTCTTGTGTGAAAAGAGTTTTTTTTAGCATGCTCTCCAAGGTTGTCTTCAACAATAACCCTCCTACTAAACAATACAATATGTTTATCTAGCCCACTTGGTTAAAAATTGCCTTATTAAGTAAGAGGTCTTGAGTTCAAGTCTATCTTTTTGTTACCTTTTTTTTTGTTGAAAAATCCATGCTCCATTTCAAAGTGTATTTCACTTCAAGTATAAAAGTGAATCACTATAAGTAGCTTTAATATTTTATTTTAGAGTTATTTATTTTGCATGAAACTTTCTTTTATAAAGTAACTTCATTGTAAAAGTGATCCCTAATTATTTTTTATAAAAGTGGGTCACTTCATAAAACAACTTAATTGTAAAAGTGAGGTTATTTGGAGGGGTATCACCACCACATGGTTCTTTGGTTACCATTTATCCATTTTTTTAAAAGGGCACAACTTTCACATCCGAAGTCCGTTTTCAGTGTTGTTTTTTTAAAAATGCCTAACTTTTCAAAATAATTCCATCCAGATTATTAGTTTCAATTTTTAAATCCATATTGTCTGCATATTTAATATGGATTCTTTTAGTAATATTTTGCTTACCAACAACAACTACTTCCAATGGAAATCCCATATGGAGGATTTATTAAGAAGTAAAGGCTTGTACCAGATTACCTTGGGAAAGGAAAAAAAAACCCATTGATGTTGATAATAAATTCAAATGGGCCAATAGGAGCGACGAAGCATGTGGATTAATTGGAATGTCCATCTCTCCTAATTTAAGGTTCCACCTTCAAGAAATTGATGACCCCGATGAAGCTTGAGAAAATCTTGAATCTGTGTTTGGTAAACACAATATTATTAGAGCACATTAGTTAGAAAATCAAATATTGACTTTAAGTCTGAATGATTTTTCTTGCATTGAAAACTATCTA
Source organism: Picea engelmannii (assembly GCA_009831015.1). Taxonomy (NCBI): domain Eukaryota; kingdom Viridiplantae; phylum Streptophyta; class Pinopsida; order Pinales; family Pinaceae; genus Picea; species Picea engelmannii. The sequence continues at coordinate 240,795 of ML777633.1, forward strand.
AGTTTAAAACATTCAGAATTTTATGTGAAGAATGCTAGATAAAGATGGAGGAAGAGCGTTTCATCTATATTATTCTTTATAAGATAGGTAGTGCATATTTTATGTTTGTATCTATCTTTTATGTCATGAGAGAGGCTCTATGGAAAGCTTATCAAAAACCCACTCTTGAGTCATTTTGTGATGCTTTGATTAGCGAGCAAGATAAGCTTGTACAACTTGGAGTGATCATCACTGAAGATACCTCCAACAAAGCTTTAGTCTCCCAACAGAAAGATAAACCCAAGAATCCCAAGAAGAAACATCCTCGCCACAACAACAAGCAACATAAGGGTCCCAAACCCACTCAGACAACTTCAACTCCTAATGGTGACAAAGGAGAAAAATCTAAAAATAAGAAGACTGAAAGACATTGCAACTATTGTGATAAAGATGGTCATGATGAATCCAAATGTTTCAAGAAGATTGCATCTTTAGAAGCACTGATGAATAAGCACAACATCAATATTGATTCTACTTCTTCTTCTTCTTCTCATGGACTTGCACTTTCTACTTCTGGTTTCTCCTTCAATGCAACTTCTTCTTCTTCTTCTGATAAGTGGCTTATTGATTCTAGAGCATGTTATCATATGGATAAGGATAAAGACATATTTTCTTCTCTAAATGAATGTGACACCAAGAAAATATTTTTTGATGATGATATATCTCTTAGTGTTGTAGGATCTAGAACAATTCAAGTAGATAATGGTCATTTCAATGATGTATTATGTGTTCCAAGTATTTCTTATAACATTTTATCAGTATATCAAATCACTCATTCAGGTGAAGGTAAAACCATAGAGTTTTCACCTCACCAAGTTGTAATCAAGGATATAAAAGATCCTAAGCATGTTCTTGCAACTAGAATTGTTGATGATATTACCAGGTTGTACAATTTTGACAACTTTGGGTCATCATCTTTTCCATTAGTTTTTGTTGCTCATAGCGATGACTTGAAAAAACTTTGGCATGAATGGTTTGGTCATCTAAACTATTGTTCATTGAAACAAATATGTAATCAACAGATGGTGATTGGTCTTCCTCTTGTTTCATGCATAGATGGTATTTTTGTTGATTGTGTTCTTGACAAACATCATTGGGACAATTTTGACAAATGTGCCTCTTGGCAAGCTTCGAGCCCTTTGCAGCTTGTTCACAGTGACTTGTGTGGTACACTTTCTTCTCCTTATTTTTTTGGGTGCAAGTATTTCTTAACTTTCATTGATGAATTTTCCAGACGTACTTGGTTTTACTTCTTAAAACGTAAGAGCGAAGTTTTCGACAAGTTTCTAGCCTACATGGCCCTTGTATAAAAATAATTTCGACATCAAATTCAAAGGTTAAGAACAGATAATGGAGACAAATATGTGAACAATAATTTTACAAGTTACTACACTACACGAGACATCCAAATGCAACACATTGTTCCATATACACCACAACAAAATGGTGTTACTAAGAGAAAGAACCACACATTAAAAGAAGTGGCTAATTTTGTGATCCAATCTAAGGGATTAAGTCTAAATTATTTGGCGGAAGCCATCAACTATGAAAATTACATAATAAATCACACTCCCACAAAGGATCTTAAAAATATAACACTAGACGAAGCTTGGACTAAAATTAAACCAGATGTAAGTCACTTATATGTATTTGGCAGTATAGCATGGGCTCACATTCCTGATGAGAAAAGGAAAGCATTGCAGAATAACACTGAGAAGTGTATATTTGTTGGTTATTATGAAGATGTCAAAGGTTATATACTTCTTCAATCACATTGTAATGAAATTATTATTGGAAGAGATGCTAAGTTTGATGAAAATCGCTTGGCCTACGAGTCTAATTCAACGATTGTTCATTCTTCAGCCCGTGAGCCATCTTCGACGTTTGTGACTTCTTCTATTCCTATTCTGGTTTCTTCTTCATATGATTACAATGAGGATGAAAATCCACCTCCTCTTTCTCACCTTCCTTCAGATGAGTCCATTGAACCTGAACCAACACCAACACCACCGCTTCCTAGATGAGTCCGTTCAGCATGATAAGAAACTAGTGATCTTGTTGGTGATCCTTCAGATCAAATTTAGACATGTTCTCAGTTCCAGTGAGCCTCTTCTCTTTTGGCTCAAGTTTCAGAGACTCATGATCCAAATAAATTTGTAGAAGCTTCAAGTCATCCAGATTGGGATACAACAATGAGTGACGAGTATCATTCCTTAATGGAAAACGATACTTGGGATCTTGTACCTCTTCCAAAAGGAAGAAAACTTGTCATATGTAAATGGGTCTACAGAACTAAGTATGCATCATATGGAAGTGTTGAAAGACACAAGACTCGATTAGTTGCCAAAGTATTTTCCCAAGTTGAAGGAATTGACTATAATGAAACCTTTTCCCCTATAGCCAAAATGAATTCCATCCACCTTGTTCTTTCCCTTGCTACCTCACATAAATGAGAGGTCCATCAGATGGATGTTAAATCCTCCTTCTTACATGGGGATTTGCAAGAATAAATCTACATGGAACAACCTCCTGGCTATGTCTAGAATGACTCTAGCCTTTTTTTTCGCCTTAAGAAATCTCCATGAGATTGGTTTTTCAAAATGCACAACTTTCTTATTGACACTGAATTTTCTAGATGCCATTTTGATCCTAATGCCTATACAAAGAAAGTAGGAAGCCATCTCATAATCCTTGTCATTTATGTTGATGACCTTATCCTTACTGGTAGTGACTCAAAAAATTTAAACGATGTGAAAACAATCCTTAAGAAGAAATTTGAAATGACAGACATAGGATTTTTGCACTATTTCCTTGGCCTCCAAGTTTTGCAAACCAATGAATAAATTTTTATTTCCCAGTCTAAGTATGCTTGTGACCTTCTTCATCGATTTCAAATGGAAGATTGTAAACCATCCCCTTCTCCCTTCCAGTCCGGAGTAAAGATTTTTTCCACTTGTACTTCTCCTGAAGTTGATGCCACCTTGTATCGTCAGTTAGTTGGTAGCCTCTTATACTTGACTCACACCCTTCCTGATATTTCCTTTATTGTTGGTTTTTTTTCTTGTTATATGCAAACACCCCATGAAATCCATTGAAAAGAAGCTAAAAGGATACATCGATATGTTTGGGGTACAATTCAATTCAAGATACATTAAAGTTAAGGGGGGACTCCTTTATTGGTTGGTTTCACTGATTCATATTGGGCCAGCGACCCTGATGATTGGAAGTCTACTGCAGGTTATGTTTTTAGCCTTGATTCAAGACCTGTAAGAAAAAATAGGATATTTCACTTTCTTCAGCAGAAGCAAAGTATTGACCAGTGGTAAATGCAAGTCAGGAAGCCTTATGAATTTAATGAATCCTTTCAGATTTTGGATTCCGGAAACAACATCCGACCAACATTTGGTGTGACAATCAAAATGTCATCAAGCTCGCCAAAGACCCAGTTAAACATCAACGTAGAAAACACATCGAGATACACATGCACTTCATCAGAAAGCTCATTCATGATCAATTTATTGAAGTGATTTTTTTCCCTACAGAAGATCAAGTTGCACACATTTTCACAAAGTATCTTAGCGAAGTGAAGTTTTCCAAACTTCTCTCTATGTTAGGAGTTCAATAATTTTCATTAAGGGGGGATAGGCTCTAATGCCTCCTTCCTTCTCTTATTGTGTCACTATTGTAAACCCTTCAATCCTATCCCACATTGTTCTTAAGGGGGGATGTTAGGATATTTAGACACTTAGGAGTTAGTTAAGATCTACTTGGTCTAATGTGTCATTAGGTAAAAGTGTGTTTTTTTAGTATGCATTTGTATTCATTTGTAGTTAGGAAATATGATGGTCATGATATGTTCCTGACATAGAGTGATCCAATGGTTCGTATTCTCCTTGATGTTAACAACCATTGATCTGTGGCCTAACACCTGATTGGTACATAAAGAATAACAGGTGTAATGAGAGTCTCAAAGAGGAGTTTATTCTTATCCCAAATCCAAATATTGATTATTTACAATTTTTTTCAAGCCCATAATAAGTAGGGGGGCGATTTTAATAATTTCCCTAGGTACACAACTCCATAACATCTTTTTTTTTTTT
>ML777633.1:245002-259347 GCA_009831015.1 Picea engelmannii
ATATATATATATATATATATATGATGATGATGATGATGATGATGATGATGATTAACGTCCACTAAGACCAAATTGATCTATCATACCTTACGAGGGTAAGTGATTACTTGTGATTCTTTAGAATTTTGTTTCTGTTCTCGAAAAGCATTAAGAGAAGCTTTCCAAGATCACCATAGTTTTGTTGAGTTAAGAGGTTAGGAAGGTTGGTAGTGTGAAAAATATTTTGAAAATGAGATCTAATTTGGGTATAGGTTGGAAAATCTAAAAGAAAGTGTTTTTAATATTCAACCTTCTTAGTGTGACAAAGGTGACACACTCTTTCATCCCTTAGCGTTTTAGGAACTGACCAACACCCAGTTTCACTATGGATCTCGTGAGAATTTGTTTTTATCTTAGTAATGCTTAATTTTTTTCTTTATATTTGTCAAAATAGATAGATAATTTTGACCTTCTAGATTAGGGTTGATTACATCCTTATAATACCTTAATTTTCTTTTTTCCTCTAACTCTTTATCACACCACATTTTCTCCTTAAATTTTGATCTGATGATATTTTTAATAGTATCTTTATTTTGCAAAATGGTGTCTTCCATGATTCTCCAATAGTTTATCCAAGACTGGGCGTCTTTATACCATCCTCGCTTGAGTCGATGATGGTTACGAATCAATTTTGAAGAAATTTTAGGAAGCCTCTTGTCTTCCATGTTGTTTAAATTGTTCGTATAAAGTAGGTATCTAGTCATAGCCAAGCTCTCAATGGGGGAGAGGCTTGTTTCTAAGAGGAGGTTGGTATAGGGTGTATTTCCTTTAATTTTGATATTATAGGTTATAAAATTATTTGGTATTTGATCTATCTTTCTCCAGGATTCACGAGAGATACTACATCCCCATACTTCACGTCCATAAATAATAGCAGGTGTAATGAGAGTCTCAAATAGGAGTTTCTTCTTATCCCAAATCCAAAGATTGTCTGATTTACAATTTTTTTCAGGCCCATAATCAACTTTTCATACCCCAATAATCCTTTTCTCAATGCTATAATTCCAGTTGAGCTTGTGGTGCATATCAATTCCAAGATATTTGTATGATTTCACTTCCTCCAAGTTGTTTTTGTCATATACGAAGGTATCATAAGTGATCTTATTGCATTTAATAATCACGACCTTAGTCTTATCATTATTAACAGTCATACCCATATTGGAGCAAAAATCCGTGAGGATTCTTAGTTGGTTTTCAAGAACATGGGGAATCCTTTCCATAAGAATGATATCATCATCATAAAGAATAATATTGATGACTATACCGGTGAGAGTAGGGATGACACAACCTTATTTTTCCAAGCAATCTTCTAATGTGTCAATGTATATGCCAAAAAGGGTAGGGGACAAGAAACAACCTTGTTTGACTCCAATATTGCAGTTAATATCTTTCGACCAACCCTCAATGTTTTTAAACTTAGTAATAAAGTTCTCATACATCCTTATTATAGTAGCCCTCAACTCGAGAGGTAATTTTATCTCTTCCAACCTATTCCAAAGGTTTTTCCTAGGAACCATGTCAAAAGCTTTTCTAAAGTCAACAAAACAACAAAAAATATTGGTTTTAGTATTTCAGAACTCCTTTGCAATGATCCTAAAGGTAACAAGATAGTTTGTAGTTGAATGACATCTCCTAAACCCGACCTGGCCTTTATCTCTTTTACCGTGACTTTCTAGCCAAAGGCTAATCTTATTTTCCAAAATAATTCCATAAAGCTTGGCTAAAGTTAGACTAATCATAATGGTCCTATAATTAGAGGGAATGTTTCTATCCCCATTTTTAAAAATAAGAATAATGAAGATTTGTGTCCAAGGTTTATGGAAGCCCTGCTTAACTACTAAATTGAAGAACTTGTGTAAGTGAGGGATAAGGATAGGCCCTTCGATTTTAAAAATTTCATCTTGGTAGCCTTCAATATCCTTAGCTTTCCCATTTGCAAGCCATTTAACCCCGAAATTTATGTCATCTAAAGAAATAACTCCATCCTCTATAGGGACAATAGGAATCGTGCCCATGGAATTAGGGAACTCGTAAAGACTTTTAAGGTAGGAATTTGAGTCCCTTAAGGGAATCATATTATTTTATTTAGTATTTCGGTTTAGAATTTAGCTCCAGAACTTCTTAGGATCCATCTTAGATAGTTGTGAAAGTTGCTCTTGCCTTTTATTGATATAGTACCTTTTTTCCCTTTTAATTAGGTATTTGTATGTATTTATCTTATTGAGTTTTAAGGACCCATTAGAAGCATCCCTAATGTATTTCATAGAAATTTTACATTATTTATCATTCCAAGGGTTGGTTATTCTATTATTCTTTTTACAGGACACCTTGAAAGAGAACTTATTAATAGAAGTGGAAAGGGTAGCTGTAAAATTATGATAGAGTTCTTCAATGTTGTCCTTATAATTTAGGAGATGTAATTTATTATTTAAATCCTTTAAGAAATTGTCAACTTTACTTTTGTCAAAGGGCAATTGCCTTTGATTATCAGAATTATCTTCAATGGTGCTCTTGTGAATGGAAAACTTTAGAGTTAGGGTTAAAGGTTTATGATCAGAGTCGGGTTCATGGTCATTTAAAAGGTCAAAAGTTTCTATTTGGTTGGAAAAGGGGATATCATATATCACATAATCTACGAAACTACTACCTAGCCCATGAATACAAGTCACCTGGTTGGAGTTTGGTTGATTCATTACTCCATTGCAAATTATTAGGTCTTGAGAACTGTAAAGCTTGACCACCTCAATACCAAACAAATTCTTTGTTAGGTCTTATTGATTTTTTATTTTTTATTTTACAAAAATATATTTAGGTATTTTTTTCAAAAAAGAATTGGAGGATAGCACTTGTGAGGGATTTTTTTTTCAATTTATGTTTATTTATTATTTAAAACATGCTTCTTAATTTTAATACTTTTTATTAAAAAATATGTTCTTTCTCCTTGTTTTATGGTTTCTTTCTATTATCTCATTTTTTTCTTTCTATTTTATGTATTTTTCCTATGGAGTTGACCAAATGTCCACTACCCCTACTTCACCTCTTCTTATTCCCACTATGACATTTCCTGAATGCAAGGTCTCTAGTATCCCTATATTTCATTTCAATGAATAGACTAAAGGGCCTTACCATTCCCAATTATCCTTCAGATGATATGTATCATCGTTCTTATTTTCTACTGCAACATACACATCTCTTTGACCCATATGTTGTCGAAATAAATGAATTCCCCCCCACTAGAAAAATTAATTGGTTCAAGAATCTCATCCATGCATATAACACATTTGATGAAGATAAGATGGCTAATATTTCACCTACCATCAAGGTGGATATCTTTGTTACACCTAGTATTACAGAAAACATTTTTCTTGGAGAAAATTGTTCCCCTGAAGAGATTGTTGCCTATAAAGAACTTTTCCAACAATTCTATGATATCTTTGTGAATTCTTATTTAGTGATGAGAAAAATTGATCCTTCCATTGTTGAACATCATATTGATACGTGACTAGATAACATTTATGTTTGACAAAAATAACAACCTACACAGTTTATTTCCAGAAAAGATCTACAACAACAAAAACAACATATTCATCTTGCTAAGGCCCCCACCATCAAATCATAAATATAAAAAATCTAGCATGAAAGATTCATCTATCCAATTGCATACACTTTGTAGGTATTTAACCTGGTCCTCGTTCTGAAGAAACAAGGCACCATTCATGTATGTACCAATTTTCGGGATTTAAATTGGACTTGTCCTAAAAACAATTACCCAACACCATTTATCAATCAAATCATCAATGCATGTGTCAGACATGATATCCTTTCCTTCATGGATGTATTCTTAGGTTAAAATTGGAATTAGATTCAACCTCGGGACCAATAGAAGCTTGCCTTTACTACTCCATGGGGAACTTTCACATATAGTGTTATGCCTTCCAGGTTAAAAAATGTTGAAGCCACCTTTCAATATGCCATGCCATATTTCTTTCATGACTTGGTTCACATCATCTTATCCTATCTTTATGATCTCACAACACATTTGAATAAATGTTCATATCATTTAGAAGAAATGTGTACTATCTTCCTTTGGTTGAGAAAGTACAAAATTCGCTTACACCCCCTTAAGTGTGTCTTATGCATGACAACTATATGGTTATTGGGATTCATTGTTTCCAAATTTAGAATTATTATTGACCCTTTCAAAGTTCAGGACATCAATGAACTTCTCCCACCTTGTAACCTACGCCTATTGTAGAGTGTCTAAGGTAAATTCAGTTTCTTGTGTCGATTTATTCCTGATTATGCCACCACCACTCATGTTTTTCTACAATTATTACGGTTATACACACCCTTTGTATGGGATGACTAGGCTCAACAGTTCTTTGACACATTGAAGGGTTCTCTCAGTTCAACACCTTTAATCAATGCTCTTGAATTTGACAAGGATTTTATCCTCTATATTTCCACTTCACCCTTTGTTGTAGTCGAAGTCTTAGTTTAGGATGGGATCAAAAGTTGTGAGAACTTAACTATTACATTAGTAAGAACATGTCTATCACATTAGTTGTGAAACCTAGTAAAAGTTGGCTTCATAGTTAGGTTTTGAGAACCAATATTACTCATCCTATTATTCGCAGGGGAATGGCCAAGTTGAGGCCATTAACAAAATAATTTAAACCATGCTTTAGCATATTGTGAATAATAAAATGAACAATTGGCATCACATTCTCTTCCCGTCCTTATGGGATTACGTGAAATCCATTAAAAATACCACCATTTTTACTCATTTCCATCTCATCCATGGTGAAGAGGCAATTTTTCCCATCTAGTGACAAATCCCTTCCCTTCATTTAGTTGCTGAACTCCTCCCTGATATCACTACTTTAAAACAAAGAATCGTTACTTTAGAAAATGCCAATGAATATCATCGCATCAAATTACAAACCATCTAAGCGGCTAAGAAGCATTCCAAGCCTCAATATGATTGTAAGGTTCACCCTTATCGCTTCTAGGAAAGGAATCTAGTCCTTGTGTATGAAGACGCCTGTGATATATTCAGTCAAGGAAAGGTCAAATCGCTATGGTAGGGACCTTACATTGTCAAATAGTGTTTATTAAAGGGGGCATATTTACTTGCAGGACTAGAAGGGGAACTTCCCCCAATCCTATCAACATGATTTACATGAAGAATTTTGATCATTTATCCTTTCTTTTAGAGCACCATTTCTTCTTGTATATATCTTAGGTAGGTTGTTTGCATCCCTTTTGTAATATTTGCATCTTCTACATTGTTTTCTTTAACCATCATATGAACCCCTTCTATTGTTGCTACATTGGTTACATTGATGGTGCAAGTTGTTACACGTGAAATCTTGCCTTGGCAGCTTAGGCCATTTTCACCCTCTCACATAGCCTTGTCCACCCGAATGGAATTTTTGTTGGATCTTCCACCAATAACCAAGTCGAATACGATGTTGTAATTAGTTTGTTAGTCTATAACCTATAATTTCACGTCTGTCACCTTCATTTTTGTCTCGATTCCTAGCTTATTTTTATGCATTTGAACGACACTTGTCATGTTCGTAACCCTTTCATTTTTATAAACTATTTACAGGTTAAAATGTTGGTGTGTCATCATTTGAATTTTTTTCATTTAACCATGTTGCCAGAAGCCAAAATAATTTCATCAGTACCATGTAAAATAACATTCTAGATTGGCATTTAATGCATGCATACATAACAAGATAATTTATACACTCATATCTAATATATTAGGAAGAGAGAGAGAGAGAGAGAGAGAGAGAGAGAGAGAGAGAGAGAGAGAGAGAGAGAGAGAGAGAGCCATAATATATCACATTTCCATAACACATGTTATTTCAAAAACTGCAACCATAATAGAGAGAGAGAGAGAGAGAGAGAGAGAGAGAGAGAGAGAGAGAGAGAGAGAGAGAGAGAGCATGCGTTTCCTACTAAGATGTCATAGGTTCAAATCCATAGGGGGTAGGGTATGTATACCTTTGTAGACTTTAGAAGTCAAATCGTTGCATGGAGGGGGTCCCTTGTCCCCAAAACAAGGGGTTATCATACACCAATTTGTTTTTTTGCTTGGTCATGACCTTAAAATTAGATTATTATTATTATATATGTATTAGGAAAGCATAAAAGTGTTCATCAAGAAGTCCATCACTCTAGAACTATTGCATGCCCATTGAATGCTACATACAAAACAAAGAACATGTTTCCTATATATCCCTAACTAATAATCACCATATTATGGAGGCTCTTGAGCTAAGGGTACCATGTTCCCATTGGATAGATATATCACACACTGACCAACCATAGTTTACCTCCTAAGGATCGGGCACCACTCAGATGGTACTCCAATACATGTTGCTACATCAAGATCATTTAGCCCTTCCTAACCAAGATCTAATACTCCTCGTAGAAATTGGTCCAGTCACTATTGTATTTTATCCATCATTTGATGCTCTGATGCATCAAGGTCACCTCTCTATGTTTTCCTCAATGGGCTTGGATCACCATGCTCAAACCACCCCCGTCACTATGTCTAGTTAGTCAATCTTACTGCGTAATATCTGCAAACACATATAGTAGAAAATCAATATCATATATTTAAATATTCTTCTCTATGTATCAAATCAAATGAAAAACACCAATACATACCATTTGGGCCCCAAGCCTATCTAGGTGGTAGGGGAAGCTTTGGATTGCCTTGATAGTTCATAACCTCATATGAATAGTCTTCAATATGGATAGGTAATTGGTCCTGGTAAAAACGAGGTATGGTTGAAACATGTTACCCATACTACCACTCCCTCCTTGTCTCAAAATTTTCCCCATCGATGCATCCACAACTCTTAAGGGCCCCCATTTTGGATACATATATGTGGATGAAGGGTGGGAATCTTCTCAAAGAAGAACACACATAGAAATTTCCAAAAGGAAAAATTACCTCCCATCATCCTATGACAAGAGGTTAGTTGTTTCCTCATGGATATAAGTATCATCTGGGTCCACCCATAGTAGGTCCTAGCCAATATTCTCTCAAAAAGCATCATCAAACCTTCAAATATCATATGAGGGGTATGATTCCCCACTATGTGAACCACTTTCATTGCAATGACTTGTGTTTCAAGCCATTCCAAATATTCTATCTAGATAACATCATTATTTACCCAAGCATTCCAACTTCCATGGACCTGCACTAACTCCTTTAACTTCCTCCCATAAGGAAGTACCGTTTGAGTATCTCCAACTACCCCCATCATTGGTAGCCCATTCAAAAAGTAAATGTCCTAGAGAGTCACCTCTATAGTCTCTCTTGCACCATGAATACCCATACCTATGGATCCCAATACTCCATAATGTGAGAGAAGATCCCCTCCCCTTCCCTCATAAATGGATTCCCAATGTACTTGAGAAATCCATGACAAGACAAGGCTCCTCATACTACCTTGTTTCAACTAATATAATTATGGATATATCCAAAATATCACTCTCTCCAAAGTAGTATAAAGCCTTCCATACCTGCACCAAACCGAAATTTTTCATCCACATTTCATACATTTACCCTTGTTCCATTCATAGTGCATATTTACCCCTTTTATTTCACTCCTAACATTGATATTGGCCGCAAAAACTACACTAGACAAGTGAAGGAAATCCCCTTATTTCCTTTGCTAGAATAATGTAGATTTTGGAGGGAGTTCCCTTACTCCCAACACTCTAAACCTCTCTATAATTTTCCATTACCCTAAAACATTGGTCTAGAATTCCCCTCAAACAAATCTAAACATAATATAAAAAAAAAAATTGCTAAAAATCACAAGGAGGTTTAAACCACTAACCTAGAATTCACTTAATCGAATTTCAATAGCCGGTTTGTCCACAATCAACCTCCCACAACTCTCCAACTTCAACATGTGCAAATGGTTTTTAATTTGGTGATTTTTCCCTATTTATAGAAAATCCCTCGTTGTTATTTTCCCTTGTTCGAACTCATATGAACTTTGATTGATGTGTCGTCTGCATAATCTAATTCATAATTTCAATCCCTTCAAAAGGATGTTTTTAGATTTTGTTGTTATTTCATCTGGACACCTTTTCTCCCGTTTGTTGATTTTTCTAAATGAGATGATATTGTATTTTCAAATGATATTATTACAATGATGAGTGTTTCATATATATAGAGAATATGGTGACCATCCATGAAAGGGTGGTCTCTTGGATAATAAATAACTACTTTTCACTTTTTAATTTTCACATTATGAATACCGAACATAGTTACAATTTCAACACTCCCTCTTAACTAGGGAGGTATTCATAATATCTGCAACATCAGGAGAAACTTTCCATATGATCTGGGAAAATGTCTTCTCGATGTTTTCCAAACAACAACATTCCCTCTCAAGGAGGGAGACATTCTTCATCATGCCAAATCTTGTCTTTTAAGTATACAAACTTCACTCTAGATTCATGATACCTATCTTCCAGTCTTGGGAGATGTCTCTCTCCCACATGAACCGAGAGGAAACTCCCTCTGCAGCTCTCCTTCTAAGCCAATTGACTCTCTGAGATCAGGCTCACTTTGGGTCTACATCTTTGAGCACTTCAAGTCCATATTATTCCTTGTCATGATCAAGGAAGGACTATGCCTGGGCCCATTTATCACAAGTACACCCTTGTGATTAATGTATCATATCTCCATTGGTATGCAACCCAATCTAGGAGAAGGTACACCCAATGCTTACTAGAGCCATTCACCTGTATGCATACACATCATGTAGTTTCTATCCATAAGACTTGAGCTAGATCATCCTACTAGGGGTGCCCAGTCCCTTGGGGTTGATCAAGCTAAGTCATCTTGAACCATATTTGACATATATATGTTTCCTCATGAAACCAATGTCTTAGTTCCTTCATCCGACTATCTGAGGCACGTCAGGATAAAGTCCATTCCCTCCTACTAGTCCATACATGACCCTTCAGGGAGAATGTCTCATGATGTTGCCTAAAACATCAACATTGTATCTTATCTAAGGAGGTATATTTTCATGATGTCTACATCCAGTAGTCCATTAAATGTTATGCAATCAAATAGTAGCACACAACTACTACCATGTCATTGGTAGCTTGAATCAATCATCCGTCAGTCTCTACGATCAAGAAGCACACAACTTCTCCAAGCGATATGGTAATCTCAATGACAATAATCTAGTAGCACACAACTACTACAATGCCATCCAATATAGCACAACTATATTTATCCATAGTAGTACACAACTATTTTCAAGTGGTACACAACCACTGCTAGTAGCACACAATTATTGTTTAGAGACACATAGTCTCAACCAATGGTATACAACCACTGTAGTAGCATACAACTACTGCTTAGAGACACAAAATCTCTGCCAGTGCTACACAACCACTGTAGTAACACATAGATACTGTCCAGATACACACATTATCCACCAGTGGTACAAAACCATCCTAATAACAAACATATATTGTCCAAAGACACAATCTCTGCCAGTGGTACAAAACAATTGTAGTAGCATACAACTGTTGTCCAGGGAAATAGTCTCTGCCAGTGGTACACAACCACCATAGTAGCATACAAATACTTTCCAAAGACACAAAATATCCACCAGTGGTACACAACCACTGTAGTAGCATACAACTGTTGTCTAGAGACACACAATATCCGCCATAGTCTCACGACTACACATGTGTCTTGTAGTTTTCACGCAATCAATGGAGTGTCATGTGACTATCTGAGCCACATTCTATCTGAGTAATCTAGGCATGATGCAAGTCATCTGCATCATCTCTAAGCTGTACTAGCATGATGCTACTGCATCATATCTAAGTTGTACTAGCATAATGTGACTAAGGAATATGCATAATCTCTAAGCTATACTAGCATGATGCTAATGCATCATATCTGAGTTGCACTAGCATGATGTGGAGTATCATATACATCATCTCTAAGTCATACTAGCATGATGTGAATGCATCATATCTAAGTTGTACTGGAATGATGTAGATCAATGCCCCGCATCATCTCTAAGTCGTACTAGCATGGTGTCAATGCACCATCTCTAAGTTGTAATGGCATGATGAGAGTTCTCTGCATCATCTTTAAGTTGTACTATCATGATTCTATTGCATCATATATACGTTGTACTAGAATTATGCCATATGAATCATCTCTAAGCTATATTAGCATGATGCTAATGCATCATATCTAAGATGTACTAGCATGATGCATCTCAAGACATATGTATCATATCTAAGTTGTACTAGCATGCTGTTGAAGCATCATATCTAAGTTGCAATAGCATGATACAGATCAACACTCCCTCTTAACCAAGGGAGAAATCCCTACAAGTCCCAACTTGTCCCTGAAGTACACAAACTTCCCTTCGGACAAGTGCTTCGTAAAAAAATCCACTATATTATCATCAATGTAGATATCTGACAATTTTACTTCTCCCCTATGGACTCGATCACAAAAGTAACAATACTTGATATCAAAGTGATTTGACCCGTCATGGAACATCGGGTTCTTTGAAATATTCACAGAACTTTGATTGTCACAGAATAGCACGGTCGAATTTGACACTTGATCAAATTGTCCATAAATCAACTTACAGAGCCATAATGCTTCTGTACAATCATCACATGTTGCAATGTACTCTTCCTTTGCAGTTTTGAGTGTCACAGACTTATGTTTCCTTGTAATCTAAGATATCAAAGATGATCCCAAATTGAAATAGGTATCATAGGTACTCTTTCTGTCATCCACACTCCTTTCCCAATCATAGTCTGTATATCCCTGCAACATTACTTCTCCACTTGAGAAGTATATGAGTCCATAGCCAATTGTACCACGTAGGTATCTCAACACATGTTTTACATCAACCCAGTGCAATTTCCTTGGTTCACTCATGAATTGACTCAAGGCGCTCATAAAACATATATCTAGCCTGGTGTTCACCATGTACATCAGGGATCCAACTAGTTGTTTGTACATCACAGGGTCCACCAAATTTGAGTTTGAATTTGCATCATTCATCTTATTCAAATTTGATATCATGGGTGTGGCCATGGACACGCAGTCTAATATGCCATATTTCTGCAAGATCACAACTGTGTACTTCCTCTATCAAAGTAATTTCTTTCGTGGCCTTTGCCACACTTCCAATCCCTTGGAGAATACTCAATATCCTGACAGGAACAATGGATCATCCCAAGTATAACCAATCTAGGTATAGCTCCTCTGGAAGTGGATCTACATGTACTGAGAGTAGCTCCTCCACACTCTCTGCAACTGCTTCCTCTGGAGCTCTGCAACTACTCCTTCTGGGCTTCTACAACTGCTCCCTTTGGGACTCATACTGTGTTTTCCACCTCCATTGGATCTATCACCATATATTTTCTACAGTGGGTCTGACTTGTTGTATCCACGATCACTGGAACTGTTTTTTCTATCTAGTATGGTCCCATTCTGAAGGAATACTTCTCCTAGAGACTTTTTGTCTCTGAGCATCACGTCTAGAAATGTTGCTCCTTGTCATCATGTTGGGAGTTATTTCCCTCCATGTTTGTCTTTCTGCATGAGCCAACTGGCTCCCTCTTACACTAAAGCAAACCCTTCTTTTCAAATTTACTTCATTGGTTGCTCCCTCTTTCTAGGAGAACCCTCTTGTCACGAGCCTTCTTTTCACAAATTTCTTTTTCGAATATATACATTATGAAGATCGAACGTAGTTACAAAAATTCAACACTCCCTCTTAACTAGGGAGGTATTCATAATGGTCAATTTTACTTGTCTTCTTGGCACTTCTTCTGTCATAGATATGGGAGAGACCTACAATGCCCTCTGGTACATGTACCCTACCATCACTTTAAGGCCTGCACTTATGAAAATAATTCTCAGTAGGATTTGATCATGGGTTTGAAAAAAAAAATCCATAGATATAATTTTTCTATTATACCCAAAAGCCCAAACAAGAGCACATAGAAAAAGGGCATCTGGGATACCCACAAGGGAAATCAACTCTACAGGGTTGAAATGTTGGGCTGCCATGTTCCTGCTCACATCAATGCAACTGTGACCCACAACTGCTCCTTCTGCATATGCAAATACCATGTTGATTTTTCTATGAGATAGAAATCTTCACATAAGAATCAAGCTATCTGTCTCATTTTCTTGGGCCCTCCCGAGAGGGAATCAAGCCCAGTCTCGCTCTAATACCATGTTGATTTTTCTAAATGATATGATAATGTATATTCTAATGATATTATTACAATGATGAGTGTTTCATATATATAGAACATGTGGTGATAATCCATGAAAGGGTGGTCTCTTGGATAATAAATAACCACTTATTTATTATATATATTTATACTAAACTAATTTTCACTTTTTACTTTTCACATTATGAATACTGACCATAGTTACAATTACAACACCCTTAAGCATTAAGGCATGCACTTCTTTAATTTGAATTTTTATGCACTGGTTTTGTTTTCATAAGTACCTTTACACTTTAGTATTAGTTGACTTGTGCATAGGAATTCACCATGGAAGCTCTTATCTATTTATGGAATGTGGACCTATTTAGGTAACCTTTTTTCACCTGGAATATATCTTAGAATCACTCCCTTGAGTATGTTTCATTAGCCATACATTCCCCATGGAATATTTTGTAGGACCACCTTTTCTCGAGTAGATGGCTCAACCCATCCATTTTATTGCATTCATCATTTAACTGCCAATTGACCTTTCTTAGATGGGTTCCCTAGCCTAGTAACCCTTATTTCATTTTGGCATCCATGCGATCACATCCTCCTTAGGATTAGGATTCTATGTAGTGTACATCCTATAGTTAAATCTCATATATCTTTCCTTGTCTGGTTAACAACCTTACCCTCTGAGCTCCCACATTATTGGTTGTTGTTTCATTTGTTCAATTATTTCATATCATAAACCCTCTGATTCATCCATACTCTAAGAATTCTTCATTTTACCACCATCCACCAAACCCTAAGGATATTACCACTCATTCCCCTATGCTTGATCACTTCCATTTGAAAATTTCATCTCCAAAATTAAATTCAACTAGTTTCTCATTGGGGCATTTATCTCCTTGTTCTCCCCTTATTTTTCCACCTGGTTTCCCCCTCAAGATTCATTTTGGATATGGTGTATCTTAACACATTGGTTAGATTATTCGGTGGGACCCTTGTCCCTTCATGGTGATATTTCATAACCCATTGGCACCCCTTTGGAAATACCAATAGGGTCTTGTGCTTCTTTGGCACATCTTTCATTACTAGCAACATCTCTTTATTACCCTTATTCAAAGCATCTGTAATGAGTCACCCTTGTGTCCCATGGAGTTTTTTCAGTTGCTCCTACATCCCACTATAGTTCATACCCAATGTATTCAATTTTTTTACTATAACTGTCTCATTTTTACTAAATCATCATTGGATACCCTTTTTCCCAATACTAGACCATTCCCCATGGAATGATTTAAATCACTACCAAGTTAGCTTTTCCTTTATGCTCTGAACAAGGGAAGTGAAGGACATATCCGTTTAGAAATTTCCTTTCTTCCTTCTTCATTTTTATGCATTGTACTTTGAAGGGGGGGGGGGGGTGGTTCCCATGAGGTTTTCCCTCTTTCCTCTATTTTTAGTGTTTCATTCTTAGATGCATTGTACAATTGGTACCTGTTATCGCACGGTTTGTAGGAAGGGTTTAGGTAGCTTGATTCAAGGCTTAAAACCGACGTAACAGGAGCTTCCCCACCCACTGTCACCTCGATGGGGAGCTCTTTCTATTTAGGATGGCTGGTCCAAGGGAGACGTCCCTAGGTAATCTGGTTTATGAAAGGGCTAAATGGGTAATGGCTCAGGATAAGAGTGTCCTTTCATAGATTACTGCCAATGATGAGGTAGTAAAAAAGATCTTCCACTGGATGGCACCTGTTTGCGAGACAAGACAAATAACTATAGAATGTGCTGCAGTGGTTAGTACTTCAAAGCATTAATGACTATCTTCAAATATATGTATATGAGCAATGATCAAATGTAATTATTGACGAAGTCAATGATTACTAATACAAAGAGAAGACTTATATCACTTCTTCAATAAGTACACCAAGAGATAAGAGCATTCAATGTGCAAAATCAGATCTTTATTATATCACAATGCTACAAATATCAAATCTGCTCATAATAAATAATGTTGCTGCGTCATAAATATTGTTGCT
>ML777633.1:262120-275914 GCA_009831015.1 Picea engelmannii
GTTTTCATTTTCCTATGGCTTTTATCTTTTACCAGCTGCTTTTACCCCCTGGGCCTTTAGCCCCTTCTTCCCACAAGACAAGATGTACCCTGGAAGGTCATCCTAATGGCCAGACTAGGGGAATGGGATGGATGAGCGGGATGCAAGATGGAAAAGTGATAAGATGGTGGGAACGGACGATGGCTCTGCAAACCCCCCTTGGTGGCTAACCAATACCCATGAATACCGGCTTGCTAAGTTACCCCATCAATCACCCCAACAATGGTCAAGAGGATTAGTGTAAGATCCAAGCAGTCATTTGAAATGAAAGGAACCTAATGCATACATACGAAGGTTATAACGAGCAAATACGACACATACCATGATACCTCAGACCAATTACCTCATGGAGCAAGAGTCCTCTCTGATGCAAAGCCAGGCCGGTAGTGATGGAAGCTGGTACTGCAGACAGGACGAAGCTGGCCGAGAAGAAGAAATATGGGCCCTCCAGGGCCATGCTCAAGTCGCTCCTGCTCTCGGTACTCCATGTCTAGGACCATGTGGGCCTCGAGACATGATCTCCTAGTTATCCCTAGATATCGAGGATAACAGTACCTAACATGGCCTTGGTTTTCATGACCTGTTCATCATTTACACCCTAGTAGTGTTTCAGGGGGGTGTGTTGGAGATATTACACACTCACCTAGTATTTATTTCCCTAGGTTGACTAGTCTATGTTGAGGGTGATCCTAGTTAGAGATATTCTCCCCTAGATGAGGGTGCCATATCCTCTTTAGTCTTGAGTCATTTACACCTCGGTTGGACTAGTGGAGTGGATTCTTGCATGGAAACCTCTATATTGTCACCAAGTGTTGCATGAATACCTCTATATCATCACCATGAGGGAACACTTACCTTGGGAGCATGAGCAGGAAGGAACCACACATGTGCATGCTATATTCTCTCCTCACTCCACTTATGATTAGTCAATTAATTGATGGCCTCATGGCCATTTAACTAGGACTAGGTGGTAGTTCACTCCAAAGTCTATCAACGAGTATTTACATATATCTAGATCACTAATATGGAACATTAGTTTGCTTATGTAGAGTATATCAAGTGTATTTTTACTACTCTCTCATTAGTTAATACAATTCATTCTTTCTCTCAAGCTTGTCTCTCTTCTCTTCTCTCTCTCACAAGCTTTGTGTGATTTTTCTACTAGCTAGGTTCACTGTGAAAACTTCACACATGGTATTAGAGCCTTGATTTCTATGAGAAAGAAAATAATCATTTTTATTTGTAGGTTCAGGAGGAAGATGCAGTCAGAAAGCTGAATTACTTTCCAACAATACTTATCACACCTCATAACTAATTTGAGTGGAAGCTAAAAGTTATACATCATCTCAGATGTGGAGGCTTGTACCAGATTACCATGGCGACAGAGGTGGAGCCAACTTATGCTATCGAGAAGATCATGTATCTCAACTACATGGATGAGGCCTACAACCCCATTTGCATGTCTATGTCCCCTGAGCTTCTATTTCACATTGAATCTTGTACCACACCAGATGAGATTTGGAAAAAGTTGGAGGATCTCTTTGGAAAATAGGATGAAATAAGAGTCCATATGCTCTAAGTAATGTTGAATTCCTTAGATCCAAGGAATTTTGATAACATACAAGACTCCTTTATGAAATTCAAGTCCCTCCTCCTTCATATAAAGGGATGTGGAATAGACAAATCTACTCAACACAATCAGTTAATCCTTTCTATCTTGGAAAAAATTGGTCTGAATTATGTTGTTTTTGTCTCATCATTCCATATAAATAGATTCACTTCAGGAACAACCTAGAAAATGATGGCATTGGATCGGTTTATTGAGTCTCTAACTCATGAGAAATATAATCTCATTAAAATGGGGATAATCAAGGGACCCAATGTGCATGCACTTGTTGTGCATGAGAGAAGAAACACTTCTAATTCAAAGTACAAGAATAAAATCAAAGGAAAGGTGCATACAGAGCCAAATAAGGAGGGGTACTCTAAACCCTTTGATGATGTCTTAGGATCCAACGGTGGAAAATAAAAGAAAGGGAAGACCAAATGTGGTTAATGTAACCACAAATATAATCTCAAATCAACATGCATGAAGAAACAAATTGGTCTAATGGTGTAGATACCTCATAAGAATAACCTTGGAGATCACATTCATGAAGCTGCAAAGAAGAAGTCGAAAGATCAAGCACCAAAAAAATGAGGCAAATATCATGCACTTATTGCCATTAACTCTTCTCATGATGCATGGATCTTAGATTCAAGTGCATCCCATCATATGTTAGCAACATAATTTTTTTTATCTTCTATTTATGAATGCACATGTTCTCTCATCCTCATGGGAGATGATACCCCAATTGAGGTCATTGGCCAAGGGAGAGTAGAAATCCAACACAAAATTTTTGAGAATGTCTTGCATGTTCCAAAACTCTCCATAAATATGCTCTTTGTTTATTAGATAATGCATTTTTGTAAGGAAAAAAGGTGGATTTCACACCTGATTCCATAACCATATTTGATATGCATGATAACTCCATGATTGTTGTTGGTGAGGTAAGCCAACAATCGTGTTTGTATACATTCAATAGTTTTATTACTAAATCTGATTTTGCTTTACTACTGACTAATGCTGATGATAAAAGTATATTATGGAATGAGAGATTCAGCCATATAAACTTCAAATACATGAAACAACTATGAAAATAGGAAATGGTCATTGGTTTTCCCAACATACACTTTTCCAAAGGAGTTTGTCAAGGTTGCATTCTTGGCAAACATCCTCAGGAGAATTTTGAAAAAGGGATGGCTTGGAGGGAATCCTCTCCTTTGGAACTCATCCATAGTGATCTAATGGGACCCTTTCCACATCCATCCATCAACAAAGTGAGGTAAGTGATTACATTTATTTATGATTTCTCACAATACACTTGGGTCCATTTTCTCAAGTAGAAGTCAAAATTTTTTGAGCATCTCAAAGACTTCAAAGCACATGTAGAGACTCAATCTAGGAAAAATATCAAAATCCTTCGCACAAATAATGGAGGGGAATATGTGAACCAATATGTACAACATATTTTTTCATAGGTAGGTATACAAATGAAATACACAATACCTTACACTCTGCAACATAATGGAGTATACGAGTGGAAGAAAACATCCCTCAAGGAGATGGCCACTTGCATGCTTCATGCAAGATATCTACCACCCAATATTTGGGTTGAAGATCTTAATTGTGTGAACCACATTCATAATAGATATCCTCATAGATCTTTCAAGGACCAGACTCCCTTCGAGGCATGGAGCGGAAACAAACTAAAAGTCACCCACTTCTGAATATTTGGATCACGTGCATGGGCCCACGTACCCTCTAAAAATAGGAAATAATTAGATTCATAGAGTACTGCATGCATATTCGTGGGATATCCATATGGTGTGAAGAGTTACATGTTACTTGTTCCCTCTACTGACAAGCTCATTATTGAGTGCAATGTTGAGTTTGAGGAAACTCTCTTGCATGCACCATTGGAGCCACATGCAGAGACATTTGTAATAAAATTTACAGCAGAAATCAGTGATGATAAGTCCATTCATTTAGATCATGGTTTAGATCTGAGTTTTGAAACTAATTTAGAAGATTATGAGCATGTATATGCTGAGCCACCACAGATGCCTAAGTGGGAACATACCACCCTACAACAGGAGATCTTGTCGGGGATCTAACATATCATAGGAGGACAAGGTCTTAGTTTGAGGATCCTCCTCATGCACTCACAACTACCAAGCCAGTGATTCCTTTCTATATGGTTATATCTTCAAACCCGTAGACCTATGTAGAGGCTGCAAGGAATCCCTTTTGGGAAGCCACTATGCAAGAGGAGTACAAATCTCTTCTTGAGAATCAGACTTGGGATATGGTTTCACTTCCTTCATATAAGAAGCTTGTTAGATGCAGATGGGTCTATAGGGCCAAGAAGGAAATAGATGGACACGTGAGAAAGTACAAGGTAATATTGGTTGCCAAAGGTTTTCAGCAAATCTATGGGATAAAATATGATGAGACCTTTTCTCCCGTAGTAAATATGGACTCCATCTGATTGGTCCTTCCCATTGCAACAACCAGGGGTAGGAAGTTCACCAGTTGGACATGAATAATGTATTTCTTCATGGTGATATCTCGGAGGATGTTTACATGGAGTAGCCCCAAGGGTTCATACATAGCTCATCCTTAGTATGCCAATTGAAAATGTCATTCTATGGCCTCAAGCAGGTTCTTAGAGGATTGCTGGTTACTATTATTTTATTCGGTCTGAGTTTATTGATCCAGGGTTCATGTCTGTTTGGGTTTCCAACAAAGCCTCTAAAACTATCGACCCTCCTAGTAAACCAAAAGGAAACACAACACACAGAATGCGTTATGCAGTCTCACCCGGGATAGATTTAATGGGTGACTATAAGACTCAGGTGTTTACAGCCTAGGATTGAGTGTGAGATAAGAGAGCTATATATTGAACCATTTATTATAACTTGTAAACACAATATGCGTGTTATCGATGAATAAGAAGAAAATATAAAAACTCATTCATTCAACATAATAATAACTTCTTAATACAATAAAGATATGCACACATTCATCACATAACATAGATGTTACTATGGTTCACCCCCTCCTGGGATACGTCCACAAAGATTTGGGTCTCATCTCTTTTATTATAGTATTTCCGCCTCTACAGTGCCACATGCTTACAACTCTACTCAGTCGGGTAAGATATACATGAGGTGGAATAGATCGCACCAGGATCCCCAGCCTGTGATCTAACCCTCAAGATCTACCTTCCCTCGTCCTCTCTATCTCAACATCTTATACCAAAAATGGAGGATACAATAAAACATTACATATCACATCAACTCATGCATACCTACAACAACAACAACAACAACAATCTGAACCTTCCCCTTATGATACCTAAGTATCTATATTCATACATTTCAGGATCTTCAGTTGTTTACAATACCTTACCAAAACCTTAACCCTACCATCGTTAGGTCTTCCTCCCATGCGTGCATGTTGTTCTTCCTTCCAGCTGTTGCATGCGCATGTGATGTGTTTCCTTCCAGCTGTTGCTTTCCTTGTGCACACTTTCTTTCCCAAAAGTGCCTTGCTTTTCCACTTTGGCCTGACTCCAACATGCCCCCAAAACTAACATGTGGCTCTTCCCGAGCACCTAACCATTGTGTGGTTCCTTGATATCCTTGGTGATTGCCTGGACCTTTTCCTTGAGCTCTGCTTCCTTTGTCCGCGCCTGCACAATCTTCTCCTTTAGTGTGTCCACTATCTGGAATGCAATTTCACCACTGATCAATTCCACACACTCTGCCTAGGTCTGTGATATCTATGCCTTGGCTTCCTTGGCTTGTGCCAGGACTTCTGCTACCCGCTCCTGCAACAGTTCCATTTGAGCCTGACGCTCCTATTTCTATGTTTGCACAGTAGTTATCTCTGCCTGCAATCTCTTCATGTCTTGCACCCCTTTGACACGTTCTATGATTGACATTGTCTTTTTCCTCTTCTTTAGATCTTGGATCGCTGCGTTGATCCTTTATTATTCCTTGTCCCACTTTTGGACTTGCTGATCCTCCTCTAAATTCGTCCATAGATGCACTGCTTTATCGAACAAATCAACTGTTGTGATGACCTGATTCTCTATCTCCTACAACTGCGCTGTTGCTTCCTGCTTCCTATGCTCCTTCACTGCTGGTGGAGTGGTTGGTATTGTAAATTCTAACCTTGTACAATGTCTATTGTAAACAGATATTCATAAAAGAACAGAAAAGATACAATGGAAAATACAAACATTACACGAAGATTTTTTCCCTAGAAACCCAAACTGGGAAAACCAACATATATTATATTCATTCATTGTGTTACATTGTTTACAATACAATATACATATAGGATCCAACGACATCCAAAACCCTAACCCAATGACCTAGATTAGTCCAAAACCCTAATTCCTTAATCGAAAATAGAAAATCATCGACAAAAAACCATGTGCCGAAAAAACCGCCTAAATACATGACATGTTTTCTGAGGCAGAATTTTTTTTAGGGGCATTTCCCCCTGACCCTCGCGTAGGGGTATTCGCCCCACTGTACCCCTCGAGGGGGGGCCTAGCGCCTCCCACTCTAACCCCCCTATGCATTCGACGCATACGCTCACACACTACTACTCGTGCAAAAAATATAACAGATACCCAACATTCTCCCACTTGTTGTTTTCTTAGCATACAGGGGGTTACAGGGTTACATAGTCAAAAATCCAGGGCAACAATGCCCATGGATCCTCTACACAAAGATAACTTATCAGTGCTCATAGATTTTTTTAATGAGTCTGCAACATTCTTCAAAGTGTCCACCTTCATCAATGATACTTTCTTTTCTTCAATCATGTCTCTCACAAAGTGATATTGAACATCAATGTGATTTGTCTTTGAATGATAAGTAGGGTTCTTCACCAGAAAAATTGCACTCTGACTGTCACACTCTATCCTTACATCTCGTTGTACCAAACCAATACCTAAACACAATCTTTGTAACCATACTACTTCCTTACTTGCATGGGTGGCTGCTATGTATTCAGAATCTGTAGTTGAAAGTGCCACTACAACTTGTCTTTTGCTCATCCAACTTATTTCTCCTCCAAACAGGTTAAACACATACCCACTTGTAGATCTCCTACGATCCAAATATCCAACCCAGTCTGCATCCACAAAACCATGTATATCGACCACTCTGTCCAATCCCAGTCTTCCTTCGTAGCACAATCCATAGCTAGCAGTGCCAGGAAAATACCTGAAAACCCTTTTTACTGTTGTCCAATGCTCCTTCCCTGGTTTTGACATATACCTGCTCAAAACTCCCACTGCATGTGCAATGCCCGGTCTAGTATAGACCATTGCATACATCAAACTGCCAACTGCACTCGCATATGGAACATGAGACATGTCCTCCTCTTCTTCATGTGTCTTGGGCCACTGATCCCAAAGATAACTTTACACCAATAGGAATAGGAACCTTGACTGGTTTACATTCCTGCAAATTAAACCTCTGCAATATTGTCTTGACATATTTTCTCTGATTTAACCAGAGTTTCCTTTTTTTTCGATCTCTTTTAATTTCCATGCCCAAAATGAAATTTGAAGCACCAAGATCCTTCATGTCGAATTTAGAGGACAACTGAGTTTTCACATCCTGGATAATCTCCTTGTTGTTTCCTATCAACAACATGTCATCCACGTACAAGACCAAATAAATCAAATGATCACCAATTAATTTAGAATACACACAATGATCCTCTTTTCTTCTTGTGAAGCCAAGTCCCAGCATATAAGTATCAATTTTTTGATACCACTTCCTTGGTGATTGTTTTAAACCATACAAAGACTTTTTCAGCTTGCATACCAACTCCTTCTTTCCTTTCACAACATAACCTTCTGGTTGCTTCATAAAGATTTCTTCTTCCATATCCCCATGCAGGAATGTTGTCTTCACATCCATCTGTTCTACTTCAAAATCAAATGCAGCAACAACAGATAACAAAAATATTATAGAGGTTGACTTGGCAACATGAGAAAAAATCTCACGAAAATCAATTCCCTCAACCTGGGAATAACCCTTTGCTACTAACCGAGATTTGTATTTCTCCACTTTTCCTTTTGCATTCATCTTCTTTTTAAATACCCATTTGCTACCAATGGGATTTCTTCTAGTTGGCAACTCCACTAGATCCCAAGCCTCATTCTTATCCAAAGATGCCATTTCTTCTTCCATGACCCTTTTCTAGAGATTTCCATCCTCTGAATCCATTGACTCCCTGACAGTTCTAGGATCATCATCAATAATAGACAAAGCAAAATTTGAACGAAAATCAGATGGACTGTACCTTTCTGGTAGCCTTCTTTCTCGATCCGATCTCCTCAATACTGGAGTATCAGGATCTTCTTCTTCTGATTCATGTTCTTTTGTAGAGTCTGCTTCATCATCCTTTAAATCAAACTCTATCTTCTCTGGTTCTTCCTTACTTGGTAGGACTTCCTGTTTAACAACATCCTTCATTTCTCTAAATACCACATCTTGGCTATACACTACCTTCTTAGTTTCTGGGTTCCAAAGCTTATAACCTTTGAGACCATCTTTATATCCAATAAAGATACATTTTTCATCCTTCTTATCCAGCTTACTCATGTTTTCCTTTGGAACATGAACATATGCATCACATCCAAATACCTTAAGATGTGTGAGAGAAGGTTCCTTGCCAGTCCATACCTCTTTTGGAGTCTTGTCACCCAACGCTGATGAGAGTGATCTGTTGACCAGATAACATGCATTACCCACTGCCTCTACCCATGATTCTTGCCCTAACCCGACACCACTGAGCATGCATCTTGCTTTTTCCATCAACGTCCTGTTCATCCTTTCTACAACTCCATTCTACTGAGGTGTATATGGAGTAGTCTTCTGCCTTGCTATACCGCACTTCTTACAGAATTCTTCAAATTCATTCCCGTAGAACTCTCTGCCATTATCTGTTCTCAACACCTTAATTCTTTTCTCTGTTTGATTCTCAACAAGAGCCTTAAACTCTTTAAACCTGTCAAAGACTTCAGATTTTTTCTTAAGGAAATGTATCTAAGTTTTCCTCGAGAAGTCATCTATAAATGAGACATAGTACATAGATTTTCCCAATGATGGGACAACCATAGGTCCAAAAACATCACTGTGAACTAGTTGTAAAATGCCTTCTGCCCTCGTTGCATTAGAGGGGAATCTTACCCGATTTTTCTTCCCATATAGACAATGTTTACAGAAATCAAAATCCAGAGAGTAGTTAGACATACCTTCAACCATACCTTTACCGTGTAGTAGTCGAAGACCCTTCTCTCCGATATGCCCCAGTCTTTGATGCCACACCATAATTGTTTCTATAGAGACTATAGGAGTTCTTTCTTCTTCAACTCCAATATCAGGAACAATGGAGCTATTACACCCATCACTAATAGTGCTTTCTAGCAGCTTATATAGAGTTCCAAACCGAACTTCCTTCATCAACACCATTTCTCCTCGAACCATCCTGCAAGTTCCCTTTTCAAAAATTGTTTTTACCCCTGAATATTCCATTTTGCTTACAGAAATCAAATTTATGGCCATACCTGGGATGTGTAGAACACTAGGTAGTGTTCTAATCCTTCCATCTATGAGTCTCAACTTGACCCTTCCTCTTCCTATGATGTTGATTGTCGAATCATTACCTCCATCATACTTTTCATATTCATAGAACCACTCCCTGTGGGGAGTCATATGAAAGGATGCACCAGAGTCAATCAACCATGCCTCATGATCTGCATGTGTGCTTGAAGAGGCCAAGTACACATCCCCTCCTTCTTCCTTGGAGGTCTTTTCTTCTGTAGAAGAAGATTCTTCAGATCCCTTCTTTTTCTCAACTTTGGATCTACACTGCTTCTTGTAGTGCCCTTCTTTTCCACACCTCCAACATACCCTTACAAACTTTCCAGGAGATTTATATCTACCCTTAGACTTAGATCTCCCACTTGAGAAATTAGATCTATTTCTTTCTTGGGAACGTCCTCTTGCAAATAATGCGTCTATGCTATGTCCTTCCATATTATTTCATCTCATCTCCTCTGACAACAAGGATGAGACCACTTCTTCAAACTTCAAAGTTGTATTACTACCTATGGCCACAACCATACTATCCCACGAGTCTGGTAAAGAACACAACAAACTGATACATTTATCTTCATCTGAAATTTTAATCTCAACAAATACTAACTGACTTACCACAGTATTGAAGGCGTTCAAATGGTCTGCCACCAAGTCTTCATCTCTCATCCTCAAGTTATATAGCATATTTCTCAGGAATAGTTTATTTATCAGGGACTTAGACTGATATAACTTCCCCAAATTTTCCCATAAATCCTTGGCTATAGATTCCTCTGACACATTCAGTAATACTGAATCGGAGAGACACAGTCAGATTTTTCTCTTTTCCTTCCGATCCATCTTTTTCTAGTCATCTGTAGAAGTTCCTGTAGGTGCAATACTTGGATCTACCGCAATCCAATGATCTCTGTCCACCAAAATATCTTCCATCTTGAGCTTCCACAACTCAAATCTTTTCCCATTAAACTTCTCGATCTCCATCTTCGAATTGCTTGCCATTTCTTTTCACTTGAAAAACAATACTGCAGATCTCCCACTGCAACAAGGTTTACCATAGTCTCGAGCCAAACCCTTGACCAAAAAGGTGTCCCCGTGAAGCCAATAAATCTTTGATACCAAATGTAAATTCTAATCTTGTACAATGTCTACTGTAAACAGATATTCAGAAAAGAACAGAAAAGATACAATGGAAAATACAAACATTACACAGAGATTTTTCCCCTGGAAACCCAAACCGGGAAAAGAAGCATATATTATATTCATTCATTGTGTTACATTGTTTACAATACAATATACATATAGGATCCAACGACATCCAAAACTCTAACCCAATGACCTGGATTAGTCCAAAACCCTAATTCCTTAACCGGAAATAGAAAACCATCGGCAAAAAACCATGTGCCGAAAAAACCACCTAAATACATGACATGTTTCTCGAGGTAGGTGTCACGTTTCCCGACACTACTACTCGTGCAAAGAATATAACACATACCCAATAGGTATGAGTTGTTCATGAAGATTATCTATCTCCTTATGATATTGATCGAATGCCTGCACAATTCGATCAATCTTTTCTGCTGCTGTGATTTCATCTCTCTGCGCGACTTGTCTAATATCCTCGTAAGTTCCTACCACTTTCTGCTCCAATCCTTTTATGCGCTCCCTTTCCTCTTGGGTCTCTAACTTAGCCTGCTCATAGACTATTTCCAGTGCATCTCGCTTCTCTGTTTCTCGCTGCAATTCGACTAAGTCTTTGTGTGTGCGAGACTGTACCTCATGGTTTATGCTAACCTACAACTTGTGGAGTGCCCTGGGTGTCTACCCCACAATATCATCCATGCACAACATACTGGGTGTGATGAGGAATGTTGCATTCAGGTGCGGTAATGGATGGACTGGATCTCGTTCTTCTACTTCCACACTTTCCTCTGTTTGCGGTGTTGATGGTTATGTTCCCTTGCTGCTTGTTGTCTACCCTTCCCCAATTTTCTTGAGAGGTTGCCGCATGTATGCAAGTTCCTCTTGAATCCTATCCCTGTGGTGCGCAACATGGTCAAAATATTCAGATAGACAATCCTGGACCATTCGGGCTATCATTTCTCCATCGTCATCCGTTATCATATACTTTGGTGGTGTTCTTTGTACCTTTGTTTTCTTGTGTGCACCTCCTGTCTGTGTGATTGGCCTCTTGTTTTCCCCTAGTTCCTGTGGGTTGGGACTTGTTGCGGTCTCTTGCGCGGGCTCAACCTCTTGTTGCTGCTCCTTGGCCGACTGCGTCTTATCCTTCTTCCTATTTTGGGTCCCTATCTTCATTGGCCCTTTGCTTGTCTATGTTGTTTTTCCCTGGCCTATTCTTCATCTCTTGTGCACTTGGATTTCCTTTGGTTGGGTTTCTCCCTACCTTGCCTCTTCTTCTGCTGGTATTTTTGGCAATTTCTGGGTAAGGACTAGAGTCTTCCACTCATCGTCCCATTCACTAATGACCATGTCGATGTCACCCTCTATGATACAGTAATGCATCTGTAGCCACTATTTATCGGGATCCTTCCTCTCTTGTATCCACATTGTATGTCATGTGGCCTGGAAGTTGGCAATGTCTTTATACCGTGTGACGACTTCTGGTGTTATTCTCTATCTTTTGGAGATGGATTCATGTAGGTTGCATAGGTATCCTTCAAAGATGGAATCCCTCGTCCTTTTGATCCTAGCATATGGCTTGGCTCTGAGCAAAAAATATTTGTCTCCCTGATTCGGTTTGGGTCTGGTACAAAAAACTACATACCTTGACTCTTTCCATCCCATGAAGGCTATTAGTATGATCAACCATGAATAGTGAAACTCTATTCCTAGATCCTGTGCATCCTTGCAGTCATCCAGGAATAAGTTCAAGAGATACAGTGCCCAACTCACTTTGGTGCCTTCTGCACATTGAGCTACAACTGCAACAACCCTAGCTGGGACTTCCTCCTTGCGACATTTTCTTAGCAGCTTGCAGGCTAATATTTTCACGCCCAATTGTGTTGCGACATCGTTGATCCTATTGATAATGATCCCTCTTGTCCCCATTTCAGTGCCATACTTTTTATTCATTTCTTATTCTAGCTCCTTCTCCCTATCTTTATCATCCATAAATTGCACGGGATCCATGCCCCAAGATGACAATCCTGTTATGCTCGTGATAAGTTCTACGTCTATCGATATGAACTTGTCCAACCAGATGTCCCTGCCATGTGTTAATGATAACAACGGTTTGACGCACGTGGTTTCATACTGACCTCTGCCAAAATGTGGTAGGTCTACCAGCCCTAAAATGCTTGTCTTCTCCAACTCGATTTCCCATTGGAGTGGATGATTAATCAGTTCCCCAAATGGATTCATGCCCACTGTCTCCATGTACACTCTCTTTGCAAGTTCCAAAAACTTTTCTTCATCTTCTACATCGTGGTCCAACTATTTGAGCCTCCCTATATGACCCAGAAGGTCTGGTCCTACCTGTACCCCATCTGGTATACGCGGTAGAACGATTTCTGTGGCAAGTTTATTGAGAGGTGACCTGGGTATCTGTATCTTGTCTTTCTTCACCGGTGGTGGCTGGATCGAAGTTCCAACAGCTTCCGGTTGTTCCTCAGTATACCATTTTGGCCGACCCATGACATCTTCGACCATTCCTTCTGGTGGATGGTCTGATATGGTCCTTTGAGACTCGTCTGGATCGATTGCTGCGTCCATATTCATCTCCGTTCCATTGACTTTTGGAGCTGCTTCGGTATTCTCTGGTTGCACCTCCTTCAGGGTTTCTGTGTCCTGGTTCATCTGCTCCTGTACCTCTGTCGGTATATCTATACTCCTTACCTATGGTGTGGGCTATTGGATTTCTTCCACTATCGGTGTAGGTTCACCGATGTTGTGTCTAGAAATGGGATTTTTTTGACATTGACGATCTCTGGTGGCTGTTGTTCACCTTCTTCTGTCTGTACTCATGATCTGGTCTGAACTCTGGTTTTTCTGGCGGTCTGACTCACTTTTGCTTGCTTGGGCGGTGCCATGGCGGTGAATGTCAAACGTTTGCTGAATTTGAATGATCTCTGTGATCTCTTTGAACTCACTCTATGATATTTAGCCTCTATTGCTCTCTGTCTGATTTATTTTCGCTAATAGACTATTTTCTCCCGCATTTGTGTGTTGTATGGGTTTCCCATGAAGCTTGTCGAGGATGCTTCCTTAATTATGGGTTTAATGAACCTTAGCTACGGGTTCAATGCACCTCCGGTGGTTTTTTACTTTCCATTACTCTTCCTTGCCATCTCCAGTTGACACGATTAATGTGGCATCTCATCGGTCCTTTCCTTCCTTTAATTCCACCTAGTGTTGTCTTGTCATACTTCTTTTGCAGACTTTCCTTTTCCCGCTTGTTTCCCTTTGTATGTGATCATTGTCCTTATCCTCGCCGAGTTTGTGTTCCTAAGTGTGCATGCCTTTTCTTCCCCCGACACATTGCACCTCTGTTTTTTTTTTTTTTTT
>ML777633.1:276152-307618 GCA_009831015.1 Picea engelmannii
CCGGGGATCGCACCCGGCCTGAGCCACACCAACCCTTAACATGGTTGGATTTTTTGTCCCCGCAGGTTTCGAACTGGTGACTTTAACAACACGGAGTGGCTTAACAACACACTCCGTCACCGACTGTCCTACACCTCGGGGACCACATTGCACCTCTGTTGGTAGTAATTGCAATTTTTTTTTTTTTTTCTACGCGGTGTGTGGTTGAATGTCCTTGTACAACTTCAGTAGGCTCCCATTGATATCCCTCTGATTTCTATGCCTGATAAATATTTCAACTGTACAACTCCTCCATCTCTGATAGATTTTACTTTGTACGGTACTAGCCAATGCATTCTTAGCTTTTCTGGATGTTGAAATTGCTGTCATACATCAATACTAAATCTCCTTCCTTAAAAATTTTCTTCTTTATGTATCTATCATGCCAAGATTTGTCCCTTGATTTCTGAACTTGTTGGTGGAATGCTGTTAAGATCCGCTCTTCCTCCATGGTCATTAATTGATTCAGTCTCTCCTGTACTGCGCCTCATTATGTCATTTGTGTAATTGCGGCTACGCACAAGCTTGGTACGAGAAATTCTAATGGCACCATTGCTTCTTGGCCACAAACCAGTTTAAATGGTGTGTGCTAGTACTTTGAGGTCCCAGTCATCCATGTTGACATTACAAATCTTTGTCAGCGCATTCTCCAGGATTTTGTTAAATTTTTCTACTGTTCCATTTGCATGTGGGTGACATGGTGTGCTCTTCTGATGATGGACTTCAAACTCTTCAATCATAGCACTGATGGTGTTGTTTATGAAGTGTGTGCCTTGGTCACTCATAAAAACTCTCGGGCATCCAAATCGAGTGATTACTTTCTCAAATAAGAAATGCGCTACTATTTCTGCACTGCAATCCTTCACTGGTGTGGCTTCCGCCCATCTTGTTAGGTATTCCTTCGTGATGATAATGTACCTTGCTCCTGTTCGTTTTGTTAGTGGGTTGATTGGTCCCAGAAATTCTATTTCCCACTTATCAAATGCTTGTAATGTTACTTGTGGTCGTAACAACATTTCATCCCTTCTATTAGGTTTTCTTACCCTTTGACAGACATCGCATCTTTGACAGTACTCCTTCGAGTCTCTATGAATCGTTGGCCACCATAGTCCTACACGCAATACCTTCTGCACGGTATCTTTTCCTGCGTAATGTCCTCCTGCTATTCCTTCATGAGCTTCTACTAATACTCTTGGTCTTTTGTGTTCTAACACATATCTTTGAAAGATGATATCTGCGCCCATTTTTAATAGGTGTCCTGCAATCAGTTGATAGTTGGCAGCGTAGACTACCAAGTTTTTCTTTTTCATGGTGCTATATTCCTATGGTGTAGTACCCATTCTCAAGTACTGAATAATATCTATGAAGTATTCATTAGCAATATGGACTGAGAATAATTATGCATATGGAAAGTTGTCTTCTAAATTCATAGGTTCTTCTCCATTTATGACCCTTGATAGGTGGTCAAGACTTGCATTTAATTTTCTTGGTTTGGCGATTACTTCAAAGTCAAATTCTTGAAACAATAGTAACCATCGACATATTATCCCCCCCAACACTGGCTTGTTGACTAGATATTTCAGGGCTGAGTGATCTGTGAACATCTTAAAGTGTTTCCCTAATAATTAATGTCTGAACTTTTGCAGTGCATAGACCATAGCTAGGTCTTCTCTTTCTGTCGTGTTATAGTTTGTTTCTGAGTCTGATATCTTCCTGCTCACAATTTCTATCAGGTGATCCAATTCCCCCACTCCTGGCTGTGCCAAGATAGCTCCAAGTGCTATGGTTGATGCGTCTACATGAACGTGGAATGTCTTCTCCCAATTTGGAAAGACTAATATTGGTGTGGTGACCATCTTTTCCTTTAGGGTATCCAGACTGTGTTGGCACTTGTCATTCCACTGAAACCTTGTGTCATTTCTTAGCATCTTTTCCATTGGTACAGTAATCTGCATGTACCCTTTGATAAAATTCCTGTAGTATTATGTGTGTCCCAATGTCGCTCTTAGCTGACAGACTATTTTTGGTGGTGGTAAGTTAACAATTACTTCGATATTTGCAGGATCTACGAGTAAAAATTGTTTGCATACTATATGGCCCAATAGTATCCCAAACGGTGTTCCAAATATTCATTTATTTATGTTTAGTGATATCTGAAACTGTTTGCATCTTTCCAGCATTAGTCGTAAGACTTCTACATGGTATTTCAACAAACTATAGACTATCCAATCATTCATGTATACTTCGAGAAACTGGTGGATGAATTCCTTAAA
The DNA here is from genome assembly GCA_009831015.1 of Picea engelmannii. Taxonomy (NCBI): domain Eukaryota; kingdom Viridiplantae; phylum Streptophyta; class Pinopsida; order Pinales; family Pinaceae; genus Picea; species Picea engelmannii. The sequence goes on from ML777633.1 coordinate 278,465, forward strand.
CGCAACAATGACTACTCTGGAAAAGATTGTTGGTGCATTCTTTAGTCCAAACGACATGAATATGTACTGATACGATCTCCATTATGTAACAAACGTGGTCTTGTATCTATCTTCTTGTGCTATCTTGATCTGATGGTAGCCTGAGAATCCATCAATGAATGAGTAGGCTTCATTTTTGCCTATGTTTTCTAACACTTCGTCCGTGAAAGGTGTAGGGAATGGGTCGTGTAGGCATGCATCATTCAACTTCCTCAAGTCGACGCATATCCTTATCCCTCCTTGTTTCTTGTCTTGTACTACCGTCGGTCTTATCCATTCTGATTCTTCGACCAGTTCTATGATTCCGACTTCGAGCATCCTGTCGATCTCAGCTTTGACTTTCTTCTTATATATGGGTTTAGTCTATAAGGTCGTTGTTTGATCGATCTCGCTTCAGGTTTGAGTAGTATCTTCATTTCTCCTAACTTTCCGTATATACCCTTCATCTTTGTAAATGTTGTGGGAAACAAGTCATTGTATTCACGCAATAATTCTGTTATGCTTTCCACTGTTTGTTCATCCCAGTAATATCCAATGCTGGCCATATTGGGATTCTCGACTATCCCAATGTTGACTTTATTTACTTTGATCGGCACATAAATGGCTTTTGATTCTATGGGTGTACCTTGCACATCTCTTTCTCCTTTTGCTTCTTCAATCTGAATATCGCACGGATCGTCTTCATTTGGTGCTTCCTCTTGTACATGGTAACATGAAAAAAATCCTTGACTGTTTGTTTGTTCCGCTGTTGTTCTTCCGTGATAAGTTCTATTTCTGGTTCTTAGATAAATATCACTTCTCTTATCTTTTTAAGAGCGAAATCTATGTTGGGGTTCTCATGCTCAAATGAGAAAGTGACTATAAAATTATGTTGCAATGTCATCCAGGTCGTAGTTCCTTTGCGCGATTCCTGGTCTGTATACCAGTTCGTTGGTATGCTCTCCAGAGTTTGTATAAAATGATGAGTCCATTCCTCTAGGGGTTTCATTTTCCACAACGTTCTATACTTCTCCAAGTGTTCCATTAGTACCCCTTGTCTATTATATCTCTGTTGTTTGTTGTTTTTATGTTTTTCACCAAACCTTATGCGAAGTAACCAATTACATTGGTACCAATATGTGATTGTCTCTTTGTGTGCACCCCACCATCTTGCAGGTGTGGCATTGAGTGCTAGATCAAGTGCGAACACTATCTGGTTCTCTAAGAATGCTTCCAAATCATTGATTTCGTGTGTTAGCACAAGATTGATTAAGGTGCCAAGTGTCAAGAACAAGCATTGAAAAAAATCTCACAAGGTTCCAAGAATCAAAATCACTCACATATTTTCACTACCCAATCACACGTAGACACACATGTGGGCGCTACCTAAATTCACTACCTAAATTCTGGCAGAAAACAAATTGTGCAAAGTTATTTTACCAATTTTGAGTCACTAACTTTAAACATGTATTATGAACAATTGAGAAGGTATTTTTGAAAACTGGAAAAATGTTTTGTTCATAACATGCCAAATAACAAAAACCTCTCTTAGTTTTTCCAAATGTGTTGTGTTTTGAGATATATTATACATAGAAGTGGCGCTACCTACTATTTTACAGCGACACTATCTAATTTCTTGTAGTGGTCACGATTTTGATATTCGCCTTGTTGGGAGGTTGCCACATGTCAAGAAGGGTTCAAATGTATTATGAAGGATCAGTTAGATGTTAAGGGACACCTTCACCTAATATTTATCTCCAGCAAAGGCCTCATGCAATGAGGTGGAGACATTTTGTTAATGACTTCCAACAAATTCCTGAAAATTAGCAATTTGTTGGATTTGTGTCTCTTTGATTGTTGCCACCTATCTCCAAGGCTTAGAATCCAATGAAGGATATGTGATTAGAACTCCTAAAGTTATTTGGATGCTATTTTCTATTTAATGAAGGATATCTCTTGAGGATAAGGGGTTGGATTCATGATCCAAGAGGGGAGAGAGCTAGAGGAGMAGTTTATTTGCTCAATTGTAAGCCTGAGGGCCTGTTGTAATTAGCATTTCTGCCATTAGAGATTCATGAGAGTTTCTTATAAGAATTTATTATCATTCTATCTTGTCATCTTGCTTGAATAATATTTACAGATTTTGAAGATCAAAAGCTGCCTTTGGTTAATGAATTCATGAGCTGCAAAGGATTTGTGGTAATTGCTTGTTAATCACATTTTATTGTTCAATCACTCTTCAATCGATATTACAGAAAGGATCTCTGTTATGTGGTTATTCTTCTCTCTGTTTACCTTCTATTCTTCTATCCATCTTTTCATAAGCCTTTTTTCTGGTAGGCAACTTGATTGCCTTTGATCTGTAGAATGTTATGACTCCATGCCCAATGGAATGTATTTGTAGTAGTCTGATGCCATCCTTTTTACTCTTCTCTTGTTGATCAACCTATTCAAACTATTTTAATCCATTTGTATTTCTATGTTACCAAGCTTACTCTAATTTGCAGTCCGGGAATGACTCTTGGATTGATAACATAATTTTAGGCTCCTTGGGGGATGGCATGCTCCCCACGAGCTTCCAAGAACCTGCAAAATAGTAGCCTTATCCTAGACATAGAAGAAGATGGATAAGGCTATTTTTCTGTAGGTTCTTGGTAGCTCACGGGGAGCATGCCATCCCCCATGGAGCCTAAAATTATGTTATCAATCCAAGAGTCACTCCCAGACTGCAAATTCGAGTAAGCTTGGTAACATAGAAATGAAAATGGATTAAAATAGTTTGAATAGGTGGATCAACAAGAGAAGAGTAAAAAGAAGGGCATCAGACTGCTGCAAATACATTCCATTGGGCATGGAGTCATAACATCTTACAGATCAAAGGCAATCAAGTTGCCTACCAGACAAAAGGCTTATGCAAAGATGGATAGAAGAATATAAGATAAAAAAAGAGAAGAATAACCACATAACATAGATCCTTTCTGTAATATAGATTGAAGAGTGATTGAACAATAAACTGTGATTAACAAGCAGTTATCACAAATCCTTTGCAGCTCATGAATTCATTAACCAAAGACATCTTTTGATATTCAAAATCTATAAATATTATTCAATCGAGATGAAAAGATAGAATGATAACAAAGAACACAAAGTATGATAAGAAACTGTCATGAATCTCTAATGGAAGAAATTCTAATTACAACAGGTCCTCAGGCTTACAATTGAGCAAATAAATTGCTCCTCTAGCTCTCTCCCCTCTTGGATCATGAATCCAACCCCCTATCCTCAAGAGATATCCTTCCTTAAATATAAAATAGCATCCAAATAACATTATGAGGTAGAATCCCATATCCTTCATTGGATTCTAAGCCTTGGCGATAGGTGGCAACAACCAAAGAGACAAAAATCCAACAAACTACTAATTTTCAGGAATTAGTTGGAAGTCATTAATAAAATGTCTCCATCTCATTTCATGAGGCCTTTACTGGAGATAAATCTTAGGTTTAGGCATCCCTTGACATCTAAATGATCCTCGAGAATCCATTTGAACCCTCCTTGACATGTGGAAACCTCCCAACAAAGCGGATATCAAAACCGTGACCGTTATTGGAAATTAGGTAGCGTCGTTGTAAAACAGTGGGTAGTGCCACTTCTATGTCTAATATCTCTCAAACCATAACACATTTTGAAAAGATGAGAGAGGATTTTGTTATTTGGCATGTTATGAACAAAAAACTCCTCCAGTTTTCAAAAATACCTTCTTGATTGTTCATAATACAAGTTTCAAGTTAGTGACTCAAAACTGGTAAAATAACTCTGCACAATTCGTTTTCTACCATAATTTAGGTAGCGCCCGCTTGTGTTTCTGCGTGTGATCGGGTAGCGCAAATCCATGAATGATTTTGATTCTTGAAACCTTGTGAGAGTTTTGTCAATGCTTTTTCTTGACACTTGGCACCTTAACCAATCTTGTGCTAACATTAGGCTCCATGGGGGATGGCATGCTCCCCGCGAGCTGCCAAGAACCTGCAGAACAATAGCCTTATCCATGTTCTTCTTTGTCCAGGAAACCAAAAATCCTGAGAGCATCTCTGCTCCTTATTTGCAATTGAAATAACTACTGCAAACTGACAGAAAGGAAGTTCTCAAAATCAAGCTTATTTCTTCCTACTCCTACTCTAATCAAGTGTGTTTCTTCTTGATCAAGTAAGGTTGTGCTTCCAATGAAACCATACAAGCATCTGATTAGCTAGTGAAATCATTGATATGACAATGATGAATGCAGGAATCCATAGATTACTTATATGCAATTCAAAAGAACATAACAACCAACCTTCATTTGACAAAAGTGTTCTGACATCTAAGCTGCTCAAAGATCCAAGATAATCAACCAACGGATCAATAAAACTGAAAAGGAATACCTCTTCCTTCTGTTTTAGCTAAACGTCAGAAAATTTCTTCATATCCTCATGCTGATCATGGATTCCACCTACAACTACCTGCAAATCTGAACATAGATTCAAACTAACTTCACCGTTGATGATAGAATGCTTGTTGTTGTCTGTAGATCCAGGTTCAAATATAATGCATGCAGGATCATTGATTTGTAGAGATGAATGTTGAATGTCTTCAACGGTTTTCTGATGGCTGATTTCTTCAAAATATTGTTCTCCATCATAATCAGATTCATAATTGTCATAACTCGGTTGGCTCCTCCTCAAATCAGCAAAATGAATCTGATCTTCTTCATGAGAGTATTCATCAAAGATAGGTGAGACCAAGGCTCCTTGGTCTTGCACAGAAAAATGAACAATCCCCCGATCTCTCTCTTCAATCTTAGGTGAAAAGATATCATGGGAAACCTCTTGCAGGAAAAGAGAAAGATCCTCTTCTACAATTGGTTCTTCTTTCGAATCGGAGATATCAGATGCATAAGGTATAGGATATAATGAAACTGAAGCCATGCAATCATAAGTACAATCATGACTAATATCTATAATATTTGCTTCTCGGGAATAATAAAGAGAAAGAGGTTCATTGATATCTTCATTTGGACAGTGAATACAATTGTTTTCATCTTTATATTCAACAAAGTAATCTACAAATCTTGAGCACATTCTACATATCCCTCACATCAGTGATGACAAATACTTTCAGAGGGATAAAACCTTTTTCACTGTTCATTGAATACTCTGTGGAAATCCTTCAAGGATAAAATGTTGGAAGGGGGTAACGAGAAATACCATTTACGTGCATCCCCATCCAATGAATACAAGAACATTTTCATCAATATATATTCATGATGGATGTCAAGCTGCTGCATCAAATTATGAAATTCATGAACATGCTCAACAGGGCTATCATCCTTACCTTCATAAAATCTGGGCAACAGATCTTGCCATTCATCAATAAGAGGCACATGATGTGGATAATCCTCTATAGCTGAGAAATTGAGTGGGGAAAACCTCCTGGCTAGGATAGCCTTCATAGCCATTTAATTGGTCTTATTCCAGTGGAGTCACCAACATATTCTAAACAATGGAGTCGCCATGGTGAATGTGAAGTCTTAAAGGTGTCCAACTTCAGTCATCATCTAAAGCTAGAGTTGTGCAATGTCATTCTTCCCAGGGAGATTTTCAATCTGCTCAAATCCGTCCCCGACAATGACGCCAATTATGTTATCAATCCAAGAGTCACTCCCAGACTGCAAATTAGAGTAATCTTGGTAACATAGAAATGAAAATGGATTAAAATAGTTTGAATAGGTGGATCAACAAGAGAAGAGTAAAAAGGAGGGCATCAGATGACTGCAAATACATTCCATTGGGCATGGAGTCATAACATCCTACAGATCAAAGGAAATCAAGATGCCTACCAGAAAAAAGGCTTATGCAAATATGGATAGAAGAATAGAAGGTAAACAAAGAGAAGAATAACCAAATAACAAAGATCCTTTCTGTAATATAGATTGAAGAGTGATTGAACAATAAACTATGATTAGCAAGCAATTACCACAAATCCTTTGCAACTCGTGAATTCATTAACCAAAGGCAACTTTTGATCTTCAAAATATGTAAATATTATTCAAGCAAGATGAAAAGATAGAATGATAACAAAGAACACAAAGTCTGATAAGAAAATCTCATGAATATCTAATGGCAGAAATGCTAATTACAATAGGCCCTCAGGCTTACAATTGAGCAAATAAACTGCTCCTCTAGCTCTCTCCCCTCTTGGATCATGAATCCAACCCCTTATCCTCAAGATATATCCTTCCTTAAATAGAAAATAACATCCAAATAACCTTAAGGAGTTCGAATCCCATCTCCTTCTTTGGATTCCAAGCCTTGGATATAGGTGGCAACAATCAAAGAGACAAAAATCCAACAAACTGCTAATTATCAGGAATTTGTCGGAAGTCATTAATAAAACTTCTCCACCTAATTGCATGAGGCCTTTTCTAGAGATAAATATTAGGTGCAGGTGTCCCTTGACATCTAAATGATCCTTAAGAATCCGTTCAAACCCTCCTTGACATGTGGAAACCTCCCAACAAGGCGAATATCAAAACTGTGACCGCTACAGGAAATTAGGTAGCGTCGTTGTAAAACAATATGTGGCACCACTTCTATGTCTAATATCTATCAAACCATAACACATTTTAAAAAATTGAGAGAGGTTTCTATTATTTGGAATTTTATAAACAAAAACCTCCTCTGGTTTTCAAAAATACCTTTTCAATTGTTAATAATACAAGTTTCAAGTTAGTGACTCAAAACTGGTAAAATAACTCCACACAATTCATTTTCTGCCAAAATTTAGGTAGCGCCCGCCTGTGTGTCTGCGTGCGATTGGGTAGTGCAAATACGTGAGTGATTTTGATTCTTGGAACCTTGTGAGAGTTTTTTCAATGCTTTTTCTTGAAACTTGGCACCTTAACCAATCTTGTGCTAACACTGTGAAAACTGGTTGGTTCTCTGATTTCTGTGCCTACCCATCTTACTGCGCGGTCTATTCTTGCACATATTCTCGTGGATAATTTGTGTATCCTTTGTTTCCAGTTCTCTAAACTAGTATCTGAGTCTGTTTTACATGAGGTAATGATCCACCAACTAAGTATCCCATCTGTAGTTGGGTTCACGTAATCCTCATCGTGCGTAGTTGTTCTGTACAACTAGCTGATTTCCTATAAGTCTAGGAAAGTAGGTTCGACAAACCTCTCCCCCTCCAATGGATATAAGGGTGCAATGAAACTGTATTCTCCTGACTAAAATGTCATTTTCCTGGTCTTCAAGTTGATTATGGCCTGGTTGTCAAACACCCAATCCATACCAAGCAACACTAGGTAAGGTGTTGTGCCATCCACTATTTCAATGACTTCAAAATCTTCTTTAGTGCACACTCCATCTAGGTCTACTATCACTCCTTTCAGTATACCGATTGGTAGGACTCTATGGTTGTTTTATAGTTTCAATTGAACTGGCGAATAGCCTAATGTGGGCTCTCCCATGCATTTCCATGTCTTCTTTGGTAATACATTAACTTCCAACCCTAGATCCAATATGATATCTCCCATATTGAAATCTCCAATATTGGCATTCAGTCAAATTCCCTACTTGTTCTTCTTCTTGTGTGTAGGTGATTGACTCTTTCTGGTTCTAGTTTTCCTTCCATCTCGATGCTACATTTTTCTAGTATGTTTTGCAATATTTTCACAGATAATGGATAACTTAATACCTTTATACATGATTGAAAAAAGCCTTTGATTGTACATACTTGTCCCATGGAATGTATTTCATTGGTATTATCCAATAACATAAGCATTTTGTATTATGGTGCTTCCTTACTTTGTTGTGCAGTTGAAGTTTTCACAATATCTTCCTTCTGGAATTCTTGTCAGGCTTGCTTAAATATCTCCTTTTCCTTCTGTGCATCGAACTGCTTCCTTGGTTCAGATTTCTTTTTCACCCATTGATTTTGTGCTGGCTCTTGTCGAACAGTGTCATCCCTTGTTTTAGCTCCTTCGCGAGTAACTATATTAATATTCCATCCTTCCTCCCTTTCTTTGGTGGAAATCCACTGAACATTCCGGTTGTTCTGGTTCCTCTTTTCTTGGATCTTTACTAGTAGTGTTGGATATTCTTCTGTATCGTGGTCCGATGCATGACAATACATACAAGTTGTTGGTGGAAGTGGACATTCCCTTTCATAATTTCCCAGTTGTTGACAATTGTGACACACCACTAGTCCTCTACCTCATTCTCCACCTCCTCTTGCTCATCCTCCACCTTTGTATCCTGCTATATCTCCTCTCAATGCATTATAATGAGGCACCTGATTATACTGCACAGTATTGTACTGAGGTTGTGTTGCATTGTACTGTGGTTGTGTGTTATTGTATGGTTGTTGCGCAATGTTGTATGGAGTTGGAATTGTATTAAAGTGTGGTGTGGCTTTCCCCGTCATCATTTATGCCTGCACTCTATATGCGTCTGATGTCCTTTCTTGCATCAACTCCATAGTTATGGAATCTTTGTAATCGTAGCCCACTGACTTGAAAAAGGTGCAATATGAACTCTTTGGGACTATCTAGTATTTCTACATCATCGGGCAGTGTTAGGGACCATGACCCTGTTTCTTACAGAATTCACACCATGGTCCTCTTGTGGGTAACGGGTTTGGAATTCCTGCTACCATATACTGCGTGAATTTTGGAAATTCGTTCTTGTGGTGGCCTTTTGTCCTGCATGTAGAACACCAAACAAATTCTCATTTGTCTTTGCTCTTATTCTGGTTTATTTGAAACCTTAATTTCTTCAAGTCTTCCTTCAGCTCTTCAATAGCTGGGTCTGTCTGCTGGTACTAGTTTTCTTCCAGTTGCAAGGCTTCCTGCAGAGCCTCTGCTTGCATCTGGAACTTTGGTTGTTGCAATGGAAATTTTAAGTGTGGGAGCAGTGAGTTAAAAAACAAGTGCCGATGCTGCATATCGGTCATGATATATTTTAACTTTCCCTTCAGTCGCTTGAATATCTAATCAATCTCCCATACAGATTATCCTGGTTTCTGTCAGATTTCTATCATCTCATTCATGTATTGATCTTATGAGCTCGGCTTCTGGAACTCATTTATCAGTAATTTATTAATGTCTGTCAATGTCCTTGTCATCCCCGGAGCACTGTTTGCATCTAAACTCATGTACCAGTCTAGTGTGTGGTCTCTTAGTGTAATCACTAGCTGCGCAAGTTTGGTATCTTCATTAGTGATCTGTTTTTCTTCCCATATATTTTCATAAATGAAAAAGTGTTTCTCAGGGTCTTATTCTGTTTCTCCTCGAGATTATGGTAACCTGATGGTAGGATTGTGTCCTTCCATTCCGAATGTTGAGCTACTACCTCCGTGCGGTGTAGATACCTAACTAGTGCTACCTGAACTGGCTCCTCAGTTGTTGTTCCTTGTGTGGATGTACTTCCTGCTGTCTGACTGCTTCTGAACTTTGGTTGTCTAAACAATGGTGTTCTCTTTGGTGTATTAATCGCACATGGGTTTATGGGTTCCACACTGACATTAATATGGATAGGATTTTTTCCTTCTTATCCTGTTCTTGGACCTCTTTTCTTCCTCTCATACATTACGTGTAGGATTTCCTCAATCTGCTCCACAACCCGAAGATCCCCTACCTCTTCCTCATCACTCGCCAAGCCTTTCCTCACAACTACGACTCTCTTCTTGGTATTCACCTTGTATTGGTAGGGTATTCCACTATGCTTCTTTCCATCTATCATCATGATCTGCTTTATCTGGTCATCATTCATCATGATTGGGTCCAAAGGTTCCTCCTTCTTGCCCTTATCCTTTCCTCTTTCCATTTCTCCTCCTTCTGTTAGTGATTCCCCCCTTCTCCCATGCACATAGGGAAGTTTAGTTGTCTGACTCCATTGTCAGTACTCCTTTTTTATACAACAATATTTTAATATATGTATACATCGATCGAATGTACCTTCCTCGGGGTCCACATAAAAAATATTTCTCCGCTGCATTGTACGACTTCGTTGTGTTGACTGCAAACTCTGTTATAAAAATTTCCATAACACTATCAAGACAAAAATCTACTGCGTAGGTGAACTTGTTGTTGACATGTTGTAACTGTTCAATCTGTACTGGGGTCCACTCTATCTATCGAATTCGGTTTGTTGTGTGGTTATCTTTCAACCTTAGTATCCACTCCTGCAATAGATGTGGAAAATCACAGAAAAAGACTTCATTTAAATTAGTAAACATGTGTTTCTCAAGATATTTGTGAGGTGTTAGTCTAGGGTTTCTATTTTCTTTCTGTGAAAACTCTAGTTCCTTATTTCTTAGCCAAGTTTTTATATCTTCTTTTGTGGGATTCCACGGTCTCAACATTCCCTTCTAACATATCATTTCTCTCTTCCCTAACCTTTTCTTAATCTGCCTCTGACAGATCTTTGACTTATCTCATCTACTCAACCCTCTTCTATTCCTACCAATGACAACATAACCATTTGTTTGTTACTATTCTTCTATTCAATCTGAGTTTATTGACCTAGGTTTTATGTATGTTTGGGTTTCCAACAAAGCCTCTAAAACTATCGGCCCTCCTAGTAAACTAGAAGGCAACACAACACACATAATGTGTTGTGCAGTCTCACCCGAGATAGCTTTAATGGGTGACTGTAACACCCAGGTGTTTACAACCTAGGATTGAATGTGAGATAAGAGAGCTATATATTGAACCGTTTATTATAACTTGTAAACACAGTATGCTTGTTATCGACGAATAAGCAGGAAATATAACAACTCATTCATTCAACATAATAATAATTGTTGAAGACAATAAAAATATGTACGCATTCATCACATAACACAAATGTTACCGTGGTTCACCCCATCCTGGGCTATGTCCACAAATATTTGGCTCTCAACTCTTTTATTATAGTATTTCCACCTCTACAACGCTCTACAACACCATGCGCTTACAACTATACTGATTCAGGTAAGATCTATATGAGGCAGACTAGATCACACCAGGCTCCCCATCCTGCGATCTAACCCTCAAGATATACCTTCCCTCATCCTCTCTAGCTCAACAGATTATGCCAAAAATGGAGTATACAACAAAGAATTACATGTCGCATCAACGCATGCATACCTACAACAACAAGAACAATCTAAACCTTCCCCTTATGATGCCTAAGTATCTATATTCATACATTTCAGGCTCTTCAGTCGTTTAAAATACCTTACCAAAACCCTAACCCTACCATCGTTAGGTATTCCTCCCATGCATGCGTGTTGTTCTTCCTTCCAGCTGTTGCATGTGCACATGCTTTGTTTCCTTTCAGCTGTCGCTTTCCTTGTGCACACTTTTTTTCCCAAAAGCACCTTTCTTTTCCACTTTGGCATGCCTCCAACAAGAACGATATGAGAAAATGAATTATTACTTTATTTCTCAACATTTTGTTAGATGCAAATCAAATCCAAATGTCGACATGTTGAGAACCTCATACTCCTTGATGGTATTAGTTATCTGTGTTGATGACCTCCTAATCATAGGAAGTTTGGCCTAAAAAGTTGTTGCGGTCAAAGACATTCTATAAAAAAGGTTCTCTATGAAGGATATGGTTCCATTGCACTATTTCCTTGGTCTCGAGATCAGTTAGGATGCTTCAGAAATCAAGCTATCTTAGACTAAATATGTCACAGATATCTTGGTTAGATTCCATATGACCAACTACAAGTCAACAACCACATCCTTTCTATCTAGGGTACATCTTGAGGATGGCATGGATACACCATTGGTAGATAGAAAATTGTATTGACAGCTTGTGGGGAGCCTTATATATCTCACCCATACCCAGTCGGGTCTCTCATATGTAGTAGGCACAGTTTCCAAGTACATCTAGGAGCTGCATGAGCTACATTGGAAGGATTCCAAGCACATCCTAAGGTATGTTCAGGGAACCACATGTTATGGGATCCACTATGCAACAAGTTGTGCATTGGATCTCTTGGGATTCACTGATTCTAATTGGGCTAGCCATAGCATAGATCACAATTCCATGTCTAGGTACATCCTTAGCTTGGGTTCTGGTCCCATCTACTAGTCGAGCAAAATGCTGTCAACTATTGCTCTATCCTCAACAAAGGTCAAGTACAAAGAAGTGACCAACGTCACTATTCAGGAACTTTGGATTCAAAACTTCCTCACTGAGCTTGGAATCTAGTTCTACTATTCGATTGTCATTTGGTGTGACAATCAAAGTACTCTCAAGTTTTGCAAAGACCTAATGCAATGAAAACGAACCAAATACATCGAGATCCATATGTATTACATTAGAGAGTTGGTACATGATAGGATGATCGATTTATAGTACTATCTATTCATCGAACAAATTGTAGACATCTTCACCAAGAATTTTTTTGAGTAGAAGTTCCACCTTCTGCGTGATCGTCTTGGATTGAAGGACACAATTTCTTAGAACCTTTCTTTCTTCCTTCTTCATTTTGATGCATTGTACTTTAAGGGGGGATTTTCCCATGAGTTTTCCCCTCTTTCCTCTATTTTCAATGTTTCATTCTTAGATGCATTGTACAATGGGTACCTAACATGGCCTTGGTTTTTGGGACCCATTCATCATTTAAACCCTAGTAGTGTTCAGGGGGTGTGTTGGAGATATTACACAGTCACCTAATATTTATTTTCCTAGGTCAACTAGTCTATGTTGAGGGTGCCCCTCGTTAGAGATATTCTCCCCTAGATGAGGGTGCCACATCCTCTTTAGTCTTGAGTCAGTTACACCTTAATTAGACTAATGGAGTGGATTCTTGCATGGAAACCTTGATATTATCACCAAGTGTTGCATGCATACCTCGGTATCATCACCATGAGGTCACACTTACCTTGGGATCATCACCAGGAAGGTGCCACACATATGCATGCTAGATTCTCTCCTCACTCCACTTGTGATTATTTAGTTAACCGATGACCGCATGGTCAATTAACTAGGACTAGGTGACAATTCACTCTGGAGTCTATCAGTGAGTCCTCACATCTCTTTAGATCATTACTATGGCACATTAGTTTTCTTATGTAGAGTATATCATCTGTATTTTTACTACTCTCTCATTAGTTAATACAATTCATTCTTTCTCTCAATCTTGTCTCTCTTCTCTTCTCTCTCTCACAAGATTTGTGTGATTTTTTTACTAGCTAGGTTCACTATGAAAACTTTACATTCATTTCTCACATGCTCGAATTCAACTCATTATTACATAGTTGAGCTTCGTACACTTGATCGTTCAATGTTCCAATTGATTGTACCAAATTTTTGGATATGCGTGAGTTGTCTTAGTCCTTAGAAGGCAATTTCCCTTTAGGTAACTCCTGACATGTTCTGGTGGCAACATTTGTTTCCAAAGATATAGCTTCGCTTGTCTCACTTTCGATGTTGGTCCTTGGAAATTTCTCTTATTCCTAGGAGCCATTGAAATTTCCCCTATTGACACTAGCACTTTGATTTTAGGGGCTAGTTTTGCTACATTGTGTACCTTGGTCCCATTTTCTTCATTGATGGGTACTTTGGACTAGACTAAAAGAGTCATCATTGTGCTTAAACTTGGTAATAACTCACATGATTGACTCTATCTCATTCTCACATCGTTGAGATTGGAATTGATAGAATTTCACATGGAAATCATTCTCAAATCTAAGTTAGACAAACATATAATAATAATAATAATAATAATAATATATTTTTAAGGTCACAACCAATCCAAACATCAAGTTGGTGTATAAGACCCCCACCACCTAGCGATTTGACTAGTCTACAGAGGTATACATACCCTACCCCCCTTTGGAATTGAACTTGTGACCTCTTAAGAGGAAACACACGTTCTTAACCATTAGGCCCACTCTAGATTTGAACTTGTGACCTCTTAAGAGGAAATTACAAAATATGATTTAAAAACTATGTTCAATGGCGTATGTAGTTAGACTTTTTTTTTTAAAACTTGTACTTCAAGTGGATATGCATCCCAATCAGAAATTGGAACTAGAATAGAGATAGGTATGGGATATATAGTGCCGTAAGGATACTATCCTTTTGAATAGACGCTTAATCTAGGCATAGAAAATACAAGTCTCTATAACGCTTCGAGGTTGGAGGTAAGCCAATATGTACAAGTCCAACATATACAAGGATTGAAAGGAGATTACTTTGCCCACTCATATAATTGCATATGAGGTGATAAAACTTATGAGAATTAAATCAATTCATCAATTCCAATAAATAAATCAATCTCTTAAATAAAATGTTTATTTTTAAATTATAACTCTGGAAGAGATCCATAAATTTATTGTCAAAAGACAAGTAATATGCAAATAAAAACCTAGGGAAGACACATTGAATGCTATTTATCCTACCTAGTTTCAAGTACAGCAAGTGTTGCGTGGCAGCGTAGTCCCTTCCAGGTTGAATTGGAAATAAATTCATAGGGATGGGAAAAAGTAGCGGAGGCAGATGAAAACTGTAGCGGAGATGTGGCAAGCAGCATGAAGCACAAATGGTATCCATGTAGTAAATGACATGTGGCCTCTAGAGTCCCATTTATTTTTTGAAAGTATATAATCTATTTTTCTATGTTGAAAATTCCTATCTATTTTGTCTCTAGATGTGGCACAACAAGAAAAAATTATATTCAAATTAAATAAATACAATTTCTTGACATTCATCATAGTGGAAGATAAAAATTTATGACGACATAAACATAAAATGAGATAAAAAAAATAGTTTAATTTGAAATATATAAAAAAATGTTACATATTCCTGGAAATTTAAATGCATTTGTCATATAGACTGGGATTGGGGCTCCCGTGGACCATAAGCATAGTGGAAGATAAAAATTTATGATGACATAAATATAAAAGGAGATAAAAAACAATTTTATTTGAAATATATCAAAAAATAATATTGTCTGTTACATATTCCTGGAAATTTAAATGCGTTTGTCATATAGACTGGGATTGGGGCTCCCGCGGACCATAAGATAAATATGTACAAGAAATAGGACTATGGAAAGAAGAAGTGGGCGACAGTAGAGTGTAATACCTGAAAAGAATAAATTGAAAGGTATGAGTCTTTGGCTAGACATTTCTATTCAAGAAAGTTGAATAACTAGGTTGATAAACAAAGCAAGATGTGATCAGTATAGACTTACAATGATGGTACATATGACCCCTTTTGCTATTTGCTTGTTGATGCATTTTCATTGATGTCGTCGACGACTACTGGAATCGTGGAAACTGCCTGTTGCCTTTCGTCGACGACTTGCTTCAATTCCCTTTCGAGCCATTCTTCAATGTTGCTTCTCATTGGGGCGACATTGATCTCATTCTGGATTTTTATGTTGAAAAGTTCCTTTTCTAATTCCCTGAAGTCGATAGAAAGATTACACAGAGACTGCTCAATTTCCTCATTCTGTACTGAATGTAGGACCCTAACCTTGCAAAGTTGAACTAAAAAACAAAAAAAACAAATACAACTGCGAATGCAGGACCCCAACCTTGCAAAGTTGAACCAAACAACAAAAAGCAACAACCGACGAACCAACGAAGAAGAAGCACCCACTGAACTAGTAAACAATGTATGTAGCTGCAATGATGATGAACTTGTATTCCAAGCCTAGAAGAAGTATGAAACATACAATGCCTATTCAACTGGCGGTGGACAACAATATTGTCCAAATTCACTGCAACATTGTATGGAAACTTTCGAGGAAAAATGTACTCCGAGAAGGCTATTTAGGTAAACATTTAAGGTTGTCAAGTCGTCTAAGGGCCTCGCGATATGAAAACATTTAAGCTGTCAGACCTGTTTCAGGACCTCATGCCATGTAAATATTTAAGATGTTAGGCCTATTCAAGCACCTCAAAAAAAGTGTCAATGATCTAAACCTTTGGTATGCAAACATTTCAATACAAATACAAAGACTAATAATAATAGGACAATTATAAAAATAATAGGACAATAATAACTTTCGGTTTGTAAACATTTCAGTAAGAATGTAATAAAAATTAAAAAGGAGCGTCTAAGCTCAAAACTTTGGATATCTACACATTTACAACATTGGGAACAACAAAGCTGGCAATAAGACCTCGAATGTATTCTCCAATGAGACGATGACATATAAGTATTTTTATATATATATAAAATAATGTTTTTACTTCTATAGTATGAACAATACAGATGATGCAAAAATTTATAGTCAAAGGACAGATTAATATGAAGTCATAGTCCCTCTGCGCCTTCAACATGGACTAATAAGTGGATATTGAAAAATGTATAAAAGTATGGTTTACAAATATTTGCATTGTTTCTTTCTAAATGTGTGAAAGAATAGTGATATTATTTTAATTTTATTTTTCAAATAATAATAATATTTTATTAAAATGTTTATTATGAGTATTTTATAATTTTAAAAGTATTTACAATATTACTACGGTGAATTATGGGTTTTTATTTGTCATTTAGAATGTGATAAATAATTTTTTTAATTTAAATAATGTCAATTCAAGTATAAGAAATTATGCCATCTTCTCGCATCACATGTAATTAATTATTTTAAAGTTATTTTTTACCTTAAAATTTTTCTGATTAATTTTTTTTGGTTATATGGATTTCCACAACTTATAAAAATGTGTTCTCCAACTTTTGAATTTTGATATTGTAGGTGTTGTGGCAAAATGTGACACTTATAGAAAAAATACAAGCAATAATACCACATAGAACCTAAACTGACAAAATCATTTTTCCTAGCAAAAATATCAGCTAATAATGCCAATTATAACTTAATTTCACAAAAAAAAATTAAAAAAAATCAACTAATAATGACACTTATAACTTAATTTAAAAAAAAAAAAGCCTATAACGATGTAACTCTAAAAATTAAAGCATAAACATTTTACATTCTTTATATCCTTTAAAAATATGGAAAGTGAGATTAAGGACCATCTTGGTAACATGACACATGTTAGATATATTTTTCCCTTATGAGAGGGTGGAGAGTAGAAGCTTCTTCATTTGCCTCTACTTCTCTTACAAAAGGGAATCCCTACTTGCACCATATCAAATTAAAACATATCACAAAATACAAAACACTTGTTATTCAACAAAACTTTAAGTGAATAGATAAAAAAAAATTGTTTTTTTAATCATGGAAAGTATATTTTGAGGAAATAAATTGGGTACTTCCCCTCATTTTGAGGTTGGTGCTGAAGGTAACCCGATTGATTGCAATTTTAGCAATTTAATTGGATGGGGACACCGAGAAAGGTCTATAATATCCACAGAGGCAGGAAACCTAGGAACTTGACCCCATGGCCTCCTACTCGTAATTCACAACACACTCAACCACTCCAGTTAACCCATAGGCTAACAATATTTTAATATTTATATAGATAATTACTATAATAATGGCAATTTTGGCAATTGAACCTACTGGGGACATCAAGTGAGGTCCTTAATATCCACAAATCCAGCTAGATGAAGGACTTCACCGCATTACCTCCTGCTTGTAATTCAAACAAAGAGAAAAAAAAAAAAAAAAACAATGACTTCAATATTCAATCTAAAATCCAATAAAAGTCATCATCTATATTTTCTAGAAATGCTAATATTTCCATGAAAATCCAATGCAAATTGTTATCAATATCTCCAATAATTGTTTTTGTCAAATGGAAAAAAGAAAGAATTACAACAAATAAAAGAAATTATCATCAATATTTCATAAAAATGATTTGCTATGAAAAAAATAAAAATATTTTTTTTTTATGAGTGTGTAGGTTTTCACATCCAATCATAATGTTGCTTGAACTTTCTATAGGTAAACTAAGTGAATTTATGAAACATCCAATATTTAGAGTGGACACTCCACCCATCATCAGAGACAAAGGAAGTTGAAATCATTTGTCTCTTAGGAAGGGCAGAGTGTCACGATCCATATGGATATCGGTGGTCACCCACCTCTTCCATTGACTCAATGGTTCTCTATCTTCTTGGCAATTTTTCTACGGTTTTTCGGGTTCCAAACTTCCGGGGTTTTTTTGAGGCCCCAAACGATGTTTTTTGGACATTCGAGAGGCCAGGGGTTGACTTTCCATGCATTGGAACCTGCTAAAAGTTGTAGTCCTATGATAGTTCTTTCCAACAAGCTATTGTCACCTCAAACAAAAATCGTATGCAAAAGTTGCACCCCGAAAAGTTAACGTATCAACTAACCATCTCGAGGCCCGAAATACTTTTGAAATTTTATCTTCTGGGGTTAGGGTTTTGATGTTTAGAGTTTTTTCCTCTCTATATTTTAGGATTCATGATAAAAGGCCCTTTTCAACCTATTTGTAATTATATTTTTACAAATTAACATAGCTAACATCTCTTTCTCTTCAAAGATAAGCTACCACCATTCTAGGCAATTTGTGTTCTACAATATTCTACTATTTTATTCGTTAATAGAAGTTGGATTTCATTGTGTTTTTGTGTTCTCTACTATAGTTTTGTTTGTATCTCATTTCGTTCTCAATATAATCTGGATCAGTGGTATCAGATCAGTCTTCTCCCTATTAGTCCTTACTGCATGTCTGACGAGGTCAAGGTTTAGAGAGTTGAGTCTCGAGCTAGTTTCGATTGAGTACGACCACTCTTGTTGGCCCAAGAAACCTCCCATAGAAAAAGAAAATAAATACGACGAAGAAATATATCCTTTCAAATTTTTTCTCAAGGAATCCCTTGTGCGAGAATGGAACGAGAGGATGGACACCTTTTCCCATATACTTCAACAATTGTTGACGATAGGCAAGGCACCTTCAACAAGAAACCATTTTGGAGGTACGACATTCTTCAAGGTACAAGTTAAATTTGATATCCCCTTATTTGAAGGCTATATAGAAGCATATTCTTTGAATAAATGAATGAATCTATTAGAAGGGTATTACTCTGTTAAAAAAAAAAATCGACATTGAAAATATCACCTTCACTCCTTAAATCCATCCCCCATGTCAAAGATTGGAGGGAATGTTACTAAAAGAGACATAAAAAGGATGAGTCGATGGAATTTTTGATAGGACCCACTTGGGCGACATTTGTTGATGCCCTCAAGGAGGAGTTCTATCCTGTCAGAAGCTATGATGACTAGTACAAAAGATGGACAACTCTACGCCACGAAGGAGACCAAACGATATCAGAGCACACTAACATCTTCCATACCTTATGCTAAAAGTTGGGTATCAGAGAATCTGAGTTGCACCTAGTTTTGAAGTACCTCAATGGCCTACACATGTACACCCAAACATAGATGTATTTTTTGGACATATCCTCACTGGGAGATACTTATCGATATGCTATCAAAATCGAGAAAAAAATTAAGCAACAAAGTAAGCGAAAGTTCAGGTCTGCACATCTGCAACAAAAAAAACATGTCAAAGGTGGCCCTAAATAATAGAAAAAGGGCCTGAAAAAGTAAGGCCAACCTCAAGAGAGCTAGTCCAAGCCACAGGAAAAGAAGCATAACGGGAAGATGAATAAGGAGACTAGAAAGTGGTGTGAGTTCCATAAAATACCTTCGCACAAGACTACTGAATTCCACTCAAAGGAGTCATTGTTGTCCAAGATTAAAGAAAAAGAGTCATACCCTAACTTAGACTCTGATTCAGAGAAGGATAAGGGAAATCAAATCATTGATGTGGAACCTAGTGCTACCATCGAAACTACACATATCCAACCAAACAAGTCAGAGGATCTTGAGGAAGGGGAGTTCCTCTTCCATTCACAAACGTGGGTGAAGAGAACCCCATTGCATTTCATTGTTGACAACATAAGCCAAAAGAACTTTATCTCATCCGAGGTCATCAAGATATTGAATTTTATAATAATTCCACACCCCCACCCATACACTATTGGTTGGTTTATCCAAGGACGAGACCTTCACGTCAGCCAACAGTGTCGTATGTCCTATGACATCAATCTTGTTACGAAGAAAATATATATGTAAAGGGGTAAACCACAACAAACAAAATGACACCCATAAATCAACTCTAAACTCAAGTATGCTAGATAAATGGAAATGATAATGAGAGAAGGCTAAGTTTCTACCTCGTTTGAACGTCCAAAGAAGACCTCGGCTAAGCTCATGACTGAAAAATTGATGCCTGCAACTTGTCCTCAACAATCAAGATATAAAAACATATAGAAATTATATATAAAGTTAGCATATAAACTATCATAATCCATTAAAATGTATGACAAATATGCCCATGGAAAGTAATGTAAATATTTTCAAAATATAATTGAATGAGAAAAGAGTATTTCTATTAATGTAATCAATAGAAGTACATGGGTGAATTTTTTTTGTAACAACACATATCAGAACCGAGAAACTAAGTCCCTCCAGCTGATCCTTCACCACTTCAATCCTCCACAAAGGAAAGCTCACAAGTAGTAGGAGTCAATGAGGTTCTCCATCTCAAGATAGGCAGAGCTTGAGGTCTTAACACAAAGAGTTCATACTTTCAAGGTCAAAGGGATGCATACTCAATATGAAGTGAAATTTCTCCAGAGTGTATTTGATCTCAATGGTGTGTGTGTCTAAAGGCTTATGTATGGCTCAATTTATAGCCTCCAAATGGAATTGAAGGGTTAGGTCGGAGCGTTTCTAGTATATGAAAGGTCAAGGATCATGGATCTCGTGACATGTCGTGGAAACCAAACATATTTTTATTTTTATTTTTGAGAAGAAAACCTGATGTATGTAGGATGTAATGGGGAAACCTACGTATACTCAAGTTGTCTAACTGTAGGTCACGTATACGGCCAAAAATATGTGTTTTTAGTTATGGAGTGAACAACAAGGGAATTTAACTCTGTAGAGGGAAATGAAAGGCTATCGAATCAAGATGCATGGAGTGTGGAAAAAATTGCTATAACATATTCCCCCTAATGTGCGAGGTCAAAGAAGAAAATGTGATGGCCGAAATACATTATAATTCCCATAAGTGGATTAATGAGGACCCAACTGGAAAAACTAGTTACTCTTGATAATATTACAATGCATCTTGACTCTATACACATGGCTTCCAAACTGAATTACACTACAGATCCATGTGGATATATATCAAATAGTTGTTCATGGCCATGAATATACAATACAATGTGGACATATTCCATAGGCTTTCATAGTCACGAACAAGACATTGTGGAGTCCAGTCTCAAAATCAAATGAAGATATTTGTATACAATGGAGTGAAATATGATCTTCCATGATCACTGATGTCATATAAGTACTGGTCCGATGAAAGACAACAACATATATGATATCTACTACTGTGAACTGGAAGTCTTCAACACTATCCGCCGAAGGTGAAATTCTACATCATGTGAATAAATGGTTTGAAGTCGAACACAATGAGAATTTGTTTGATTACCGGTCATTGAGGTATATCGTTAACAAACGTAAGACAACCCACCGATAATTAAAGTATGTGTCAAGGAACCAAGTACATTCCATAAGTGTGAATAAGGGTGTTGAGGTCGAACACTTGAATAATCCATTGATCAATAAACATTAATGTATTCCCAACTATCAATGGTGGTAGAACCTACCACTAATGACTGCAAGCCTCTAGGTACTCATATAACTCTAGATATTGATTTCAGAATAGATGGGATGAAGTCTATGGAAGGATACCCATTGAAAGGAGAGCATTAAGGAATCTCTCATCATCTAGCGTGAGGTGCAAAGCAATATCTTGATTATTAGGGAGAGATCAGACGAATAAGATGTTCAAGAGCCAACGACCATGTGTGTCTCTTGCATGCACCAGATGCAAGTAGTACATGAAAGAGACCCTCTAACTAGCATCCAATAATGAAAATTGTTGAAAAAGGAGAGGAAACCACCAATAGGGTCTAATGGAATCCAGTACATTGCACGAATCCCAATGTGTGAATAGATTTCTTTTCGTCAAACACGAGGGAAACCCCCCAATCAATGACCAATGGAGAGATATCATCTGCTAGGTTCAAGGTCACCCACCAATGATGAAAGTAGGCCCATGGTGAAAGGTGGGACAACATTTTCATGTGATTATGAAGTTCACTTGTAAGGGGATAGTCGACATGCAAATTCAAGGAGTTTTGAGGAATGGCCGACATAAGATTAGACTTACTTTGAACAAGAGCATGAGACAGAGGAATAACTCAGGAAACATATACTTAACATTGATCACTAACAAAATTTTGTGACGCAGGAGGCATCAACAAACTCTCCATAGGGATTGTAAGAGTAACCAGTCAGAGGAGTATACTCTAAGTAATGAGGTCAAATTCCTAAGGTCATGCTAAA
Organism: Picea engelmannii; assembly: GCA_009831015.1. Lineage (NCBI taxonomy): Eukaryota > Viridiplantae > Streptophyta > Pinopsida > Pinales > Pinaceae > Picea > Picea engelmannii. The sequence goes on from ML777633.1 coordinate 300,893, forward strand.
CTCAAACCTTGGATGAAATGGGCTTCAATAATTTGTGCTCTGTTCAAAGGAGACATGACTGCTGCCAATATGAGATAACATTCTTTTCCCGCCCGTCTTTTTTTTTGTTTTTTCATAGGAAAATAAATGCTATGATACAGGAGAGGAAACAAGTGTCGCGACTAACCAACTAGTTCTGAGTAGCAAAACATTCATATGCTCAATGTAGGGAAATGCATGTGGTACATGGACACTTAGGGGGAGTTTTCCTCTACGGGTAAAGGGATGTCGAGTTCCAAAGGGTATATAAAAGGAACTACTTGGATAATGCTGAGAATTGTTGGGGGAAAAGGGATTATAATGAAAAAAAGGGAGCCGACATTAGGCTCAACAATACAAGAAATTTAATGGGATGCAATTACAACTTAACCAAAAAAATTCCTTTTTCATAGATTTAGTCCCCTAGGCCCGAAAAAGTATAAAATAATACCCAAGATAACTCTTCTAGCTAATGGTGACTAGATTATTCCTTTTTCATAAGTAGTCTATTTCGTATGGAAAAGGGTCAAACTTATACCAAAACATACGTCCTTTCAAATCCATTTAACGAGTGTGAAAGAGACAAGTTCAGTCAGAAATATTTGAAAAGATATTAACCAAGACTCGAAGGGAGTCCCATAAGTAGTGGTCAGAATTATATTGAGTAAGATCAATGAGGTTCAAACACAATGTCATATCGATACTATAAGAGAATCCCATACCTATGGAGTAATTTTTGCATGGGCACCAAATGAAAAAATTTTCTAACTAGGGTACCCATGTTTGGTAAGTCTCTACCACTTAATAATGAAACTTCTAGTAGCAACAAGAAGGTTATGTGTCTCTACCAAATGGGTTCGTACCTAGGGCATATGAATCATGGTCATAAGATAATGCAAAAATGCAAAGCGGGATGAAAGCCTACCCTATATGCCAGTGATGGTAAATACCTACCGGAGGCACGAATGGGATGAAGAGTGCCATAAATCCATGAAAACCTAGACAAAACCACTTCAAAATAGGTCTTATACTGCTCAATCAGTTCACTTGGTTTCAAAAATACGAGATACAGGGTAAAAAACTATAGAAGGTAGATGAATTTTTTTACAAATAGTAAAAAACATGACATTTACCATATCATTTGAGTTGTTTCACCCACATAGTGCATTTTAGGCCATTTTAACCACGATATTCCATTGACGATTTTGAGAGATATGATCGACATAATTGCAAACCGTTTGGACCAAGTAAGTATCCATGCTATCCTCTTTCATTTCAATGGTTAAATTTCTAGTTTTAGTGTCCAAATTTTGAGTATAAGAGGCTGTAATTTAGAAATTAGGGTGTACACAAGCTACAGTTTATCAGGTCGCATACATGACCTCATGTACGAAGGAAATATAAATCTTTCTTGCGTATATGATTCCCTATATGCGAATGTCATAAGGGTAGCCCGTGTACAAATCCATGAGCAAGTTTTTTGAAGAATTTAAATAAAACATTGGTGTTTCATTTGTAGGATGGTGATTGAATGGAGGGATAGGCAACATGAAGAGGTTGATGCAGAAATATAAAGATATTTAAGGTCCCAACAATAATTTTTTTGGTGTGGGCTCTATAAGTTTTGTGCCATAAAAGGGATGAGGGCCCAAGTGAGGTTTCTCCAAACAATTATAAACTATTGGGATCCAAATATCGAGGCATTAAACATGGATGGGAAACCATTGAGGATAAAAGTGGATGATATTTACTTCATAATAGGATTGTCTCACCAAGGTGAGGTGGTGAATCTCAAAGCCCAAGGGGTTGGAGGTGGCCAGACTATGGAGGAGTACATCGCCACCTACTGCATTGCAGGTACAAAGAAAGTGGGGAGTCATCTCCCTATTAGGGAGATTGAGAGTCTGAGTCTGAAGATCATTGTCCTAGTACTCACATGTATATTAGGATCGAACACATTACATCAGGCATCAAGGTTTCTCATGTTCTATTTCATGGAGTATTGAGACCCACGGTTTACGACTAGTGCACCTCACTACTTGCCAATATGAAGAGCTAGTTGACGGATTGCAAACTTGATAGGATGAGGAACTTCGGGTCCACATCCATACTATGTAGTTTTTTCTTTGATAGAGTTCTATATCTAAGAGTGGGAGTAGATATTACTCCAAATGATCTACGCGATCCAACCATGTCATGATGGACCGATGTGATGCGGTGGCTAGGTGGTGGTAGGGTACCAACCCCCTACAACGATGAGATATTCCACTAGTGGTGAAGACATATCATCATGATTGATGAATAACCTTATGAGGGGATAGACTACTGAGGAGACCAAGATATTCCATTTCCACCCACCTTCAGAGAGATGGGTGAGCATTGATATTATATATTTCATTTTTTTGTGTGTTTTTTCAATTTGATAGAGGCAAACAAAAAACAAAAATATTTTTGTATGGTATCATTTAATGGTTATTTCTTTGACGTAGACATAGGTCCACGACAAACAAAGGGATATCCATGACATTAGTGTAGAGGTCGAGGAGATGATATGGTAGGTGGGGACACAGAGATAGTCCTCCAAAATGTGAAAGGAAACCTGTCTCATTTGATGCACGGGGTTCCTAAGGTGCAAGTGGAGGATCTACCAGAGGTAATGCACCAACAGGTGGGGGGTGTACCCCGTGTGTGTGTGAGGCTCTTCCGACATCTCACAAACACCATAGTTTGTTATCATGACATGCACCCAGGACCTCAGGCATAGATTTCATGTTTATATGATGTACCAACCGTATATGTATTCTAGGGCTACAAGCCCCATTTTGTACTATGACACCATATTTTTCTGAAATATATATAAAAAATTATTTTGGTCTTTGACTTTCTTTGCATACATTACAATGGATGTATGAATGTCTATATGTTTTTCATTCCCTATTTATGTGACATATGCCAATCTAAAATGTAATTACCATATGCATTGGATACATGATTGGAATTTCTAGGTATATGATCGTAAGTAGTAAAATCAAAATGTCGTTCTAAAAGTTGTACCCGAAGGAAATGTCAGAGTATAATAGGATCTCTGACTCAGTAACTTCCGTTCAATTGACATACAACTAACTAAGAATCCAGGAGAAATTCTAAATATCAAACACCATGTGAAATGAAATCGTGAAATATCTCTATAATGACGCTATACTCAACCACATTGTTCGTTGATGGCCCTAGACAAACACCACCTGAAGACACTAGCTTTCCCTAAAGTGAATAGATAACCCAAGTGGCGGAAGCCATGTTCCAAGTATGACGATTGGCACCATCCATGAATCCTAAGAACATTGACGATTCCATTGACATCTACCAACCAAGGGAAAACTTAATAAGAAATTTGTCGACACTAAAGAATAAAAAGAAAAATATATACACTAACATACATTAGTATACAAAGACCATTCTTGATATCTAAGGATCAATCATAATATCATTTAAGATAGAGCCCATTTATGGGCTCATCTAGCACATTCCTTTCATAATATTCTAATTCATACGATCCTTTCTCAAGGACCCATCGCATGATGTAAGGATCATGCCACATGAGATTAAAATTTCTTTCCCCCAATTATTCTTTAGCTTGTTCATAGAGAAGGACCAAGTCACCCTCATCATATAGTGGGGGATGGAAAGACTTATCGTATTGGACCTTGAAATGTCGTTTATTTTCCTCTATGGTCGAAGTTTCATCTCAACGCTGCTCATCGAGTTTCTCTAGGTGTACAAGGCGTTCTTCGAGATCGGTCGTGTCAGGTAGGAGCTCTATTGCCAACTTGAGAGAAGGGATTTCACATTTAATAGGAAGAATCAACTCCACCCTATGAACTAACTGAAATGGTGAGAAACCAGTGGAATTCCTTTCCATGGTTTGGTACACCCATAGTGTAGGGTAAAGCATCACATGCTAGTTAGATTTACTTTGTCTTATAGTCTTTTTAAAAATGGTCTTAAGAGATTTATTCACAACCTCTACTTGTCCATTTTCTTGGGGATAGTATGGTGATGAATGGTCATTTTTAAAACCTAGTCTAGATGCTAACCCTGTCATCATTTCATTCTAGAAGTGACTACCATGATCAATGAAAATATCCTTCGAGATTTCGAACCAAACTATAATATGATTGAATAAGAAAAACTTTGCAGTGTCACCATTGAATTTGACGGTAGGCATGGTATCAACCCATTTAGTGAAATAATCTACGACCACAATAATGTGATGATTCCCCCTAGCCAAGGTTGGATTGAAGTCCATGAAATACACCCCCCACTTACTTAAGGGATCGACGATAATGACTGGGTGCAAAGGGGCATGGTGTGAGCACATCTTACGAGCGAATACCTGGAAAGGGTGACACTTCTTGACCGCTTCAACGTAATCTTTAAAAATTGACAGCCAAAAATAATCGGCTCGCAATATTTTTTGGGCTGTCACAAACCTAGATAAGTGACCACCACACACCCCACTATGGTATTCATTGAGAAAAAAATTAGCCTCTTCATGAGTCAAACAACGATGCAAAATATTATTCACCCCTCGCCAATATAATGTATCATCGATAATGAGGTAGTTTTTGGCTTGATGGCATATACGTTGTCGGTCGTCTCTTAAAATATGTTGGGGAAGCTTCAGGGATTGAATTTAGATTAAAATATCTCCATACCAGGGGTCCAAAGATGAGATAAGGAATATGTGTTCATCCGCGAAGAACTAGCGACTTCTTGGATTTCGCATAAGTAAAATTAAGATCAAATTCCTATAGAATCACAATCCATTTATTATACTCCCCCCCTATGATATGTCATGTAAGGAAGTATTGAAATGGATTGATATATACAACTACGATATCCTTGTAGAGTAACATATAATGACATAATCGTTGAACCACATGCATGACTACTAAGGCTAACTTCTCTATGTGAGAATACTTAAGTTTAGGACCAATTAGATTTTGGATAAGGTAATAGATAACGTGCTCATGGATCTCATCATCCTACTGAACTATAACCATACCAATCGTCCTGTCGGACGTGACAATATAAAGAAAGAAATCTCCATTGTAGTATGGGGGATTCAACAGAGATTTCGATACTAGGAATTTCTTAAGAGCATCCAAGGATTCTTGGGCTCACTCATCCCATATGAATAGAGTGTTGTTCTTCAAAAGATGCATGAAACCCTTAGTTATACTGGCATAGTTTGCTACAAAATGACACAAGAAGTTATAATTCCCATGTAAATCTTGGAGTTGTCGACGTGGGGGAGGAAATTGAAGTATTTCCTCAACCTTCATAGGATCCACTATGATCCCATGCTTAGAAACTATGAACCCCAAAAGGTGGCCAGACCTAATGCAAAAGATGCATTTCTAAGGGTTCAACTGAATGCGATAATAATGGCATCTCTCAAATACAAGTCAAAGGTGAGTCAAATGATCAATCCTCTTTCGAGAATGAGCATTGAGCTCATCTAAATAGGCTTCGATAATGTGCTTAAGATCGTGAAACACAAAGGTCATGGTGCATTGGAAGGTTTCTCCGGCATTTTTAAGACCAAAAGGAAAAATAAATGTTATCTTGTGTTGATCGTTGCGTTTAATTTGAATTTGATTATAACATGAAAAATCCATCCATAAAAGAAAAGACTTTTCTTTCCATACACTCATCAATACTATGATCAATGAAAGGAGTGGGGAAATTATCTTTAGGACATGCTTTGTTGAGGTCTCTAAAATCCATACATACATGAATGATTCCTTTCTTCTTATCAATGGGAATGGGGTTGGATACCCATTTGGTCAAAGGAACCAGGTAGATGAATCTAGCATTGAGCGACTTCTCCACTTCTTCCTTAATAGTAGGGGCCTTCCTAGGATTTACAACTCTCGTTCTTTTCCGAATAGGTTTAGAATTCAAATAATTTTTAATTTCATGTTTGAAAATACTGGGGTCGATCCTTGACATCTCTTCATATGACCAAGAAAATACATCTCATAACTCTTTAAAGAGATCGGTGTAGTTATAAATTTCTTTAGGCAAACAATCTGCATTGATATATAAACTTTCAATTTTTCCAGGGGTTTGAGAGATGTTGATCGCAACGGTGGGAGAAATATTCTCCATGTTTTCTTAGACATATACACGATGAATATCTAATGAAACCACGACATGAAATACCATCTCACTCAAGGTGGACCTACACTCATCATGCTCAATCCGTTCAATCCCTGGGAGAAAATAAGATCTATGATGAAGGTCGTCCCAAGGCCTATCCAAACGAGAAATGGCCTCTAGAATGGATTCATCCGAGGGTAAATTATTTTTGAGGTAGTCATGCAAACAATATGATTGGACAACCCATATGGGAACTGTTATCCCCGATATCTAGGGATAACTAGGAGATCATATCTCGAGGCCCACATGATCCCAGACATGGAGTACGAGAGCAGATTGACTTGAGCATGGCCCTTGAGGGCCCATCTTTTCTTCTTCTCAGCCAGACTTGTCCTGTCAACAGTACCAGCCTCCATCACTATCGGCTTGGGCTTGCATCAGAAAAGGCTCTTGCTCCATGAGGTAATTGGTCCGAGGTATCATGGTATGTGTCATATTTGATCATTATAACCTTCTTATGTATGCATTAGATCTCTTTCATTT
>ML777633.1:315102-329063 GCA_009831015.1 Picea engelmannii
TTTCAGCCCTAGATTTGTGCTCCTAAGCTAGCCGTTTTGTCAAACAAGTCTTAAGGAGAGGAGAGAAAACTTTAGGCCTAGCTTTAGCTACACCTAGGTAAGTCTTTCCTTCTTAGGGTTTAGACTTGATGGCCTTGCCATAGAAACACCATAAAACCCTAAACCCTCTTTTCTTTAAGTTTGAGTCTTCCTAAACCATTAGTCTCACTTCAAATTGACTCCATTAACCCAAGGCACTAGTCTAGAAACTCTCGTGAACTTGTTTATGCCTCAAACTCTCTTCCAAACTACTTTAATTTGAAACCCTAACTAACCTAGCATCTAACCCTAGCCTTTTCTTTGCTAACCCTAATAAGGTGACGTCCTGCTAAATTTAACTTTTGTTTGGATAGAAAGGTGCGGCCTAGTCATCTTATCATAGCCGTGGAGTTTTATTGCATTTTTGCTGGTTGAATTTTTCAAAACGTCACTCCTTGGCTAGCTAACCCTAACCCTATATGCAGAAACATTATAGGGCTGACGTCACACTTATTTGATCTTTGCTTGGCTGAAAACATTGTGACTTTTATCACTTGATTTGATAGATCTTGAGTCATTGATTACACCTATAAGCTAATTTGACAAAACGTTGCACTCTTTGTCTTTCAAAGTGACTTAACTCTAGGGCTGACGTCATACCTATTGTAGCAACAATATAGGTGACGCAACAACATTTTATTTATGAGCAAACTTGCATTGTGATGATATAAAGGATTGATATTTAGCATTGAATGCCCTTGTCTCTTGATGTACTTATTGAAGAAGTGATTTTGTCTTTGTTTGATAATCATTGACTTCGTCAATAATTATATCTAATTATTTGCTCATATATATGATAAAGATAGTCATTAAATATCTTGAAGTACTAACCACTGCAGCACATATTCTAGTTATTTGTCTTGTCTCGCAAACAGGTGCATCTTCAGTGGATCTTTCTCCTTGACTATCTCATTTGGGCAGCAATCTGTGAAAGAGAACTTCTTTGACTTGGTCCATTACCCTTTAGCCTTTCATTAAACCTAGATTGCTTAGGGACGTCTCCCTTGGACTAGCCCTCCTAAATATAAAGAGCCCCCCATCGAGGTGACAGTGGGTGGGGAAGCTCCTGTTACGCCAGTTTTAAGCCTTGAATCAAGCCTACTTAAACCCCTCCTACAAACCGTGTGATAACAGGAACTAATACAGGATCCACCTCATATGTCCATGAGGAGGGAGGATCTGAGTTTGCAGTAGCTTCCAGTATATCTTGATATGTAATCTCTACTACATATAGTGGAATTTCCATCCCGATGTGTGAATTACCTCCATATGACATGTCCAGAGAAGGTAGGGTCCATGGTTCATTAAGATATGACGTACGGAAAGGAACAGACCGTAGTGGCGATGAAGACTCACCGGAGATGGCATTGATGTGTGCAATTGGTGTCGAGAAATTGAAATTTCTCATCAAGGGGGAGTACATACCAACACCAATGTTCTCAGTTTCCTACTGAGAATTATCAATAATGGGGAATGAGGGTCCCACAGATGCAGTAGGACTAGGATGCAAAAAGAACAACTAGTCGATCGTCACTATATTCCCTTCATGAGGAAAGCATAAAATGCGAAAAAACAATGACACAAGGAATGTCATAGCGTAAGTATAATTATGCCCTAGTAAAATGTTGTAGTTGAGAGGCACATTAACCACCTCAACCTCGACCTCGATTGTATTTCCGCCTAATTGGACCAGGAAATTGGGAAGAATACCATGGGGCCTGAACGAGCATCCATCGAATGTGTCAAGATGGTCATTGACTGGGAAAGCAACAGAGAGCCAATGGATTTCCAACAATATAAATACATAACATATCTCGAAGTGCCTCCATCAATGGCAGTACGCTTTGTGGTGAAAATCATACCCTCCACATGGATATGAAAGGACACATGATAAGGAAAGAAAGGCTTGAAATTCAACATCAAACTTGATAACTTTTGAGCCACTCGGGTCTACAGCTCCCAAATCATATAGCAAGGAATTCCTCTGTATGGGACATGTTTGGGGCATCTCCAAGGTTGAAATCATGCACGATGTTTGGCCCAAATACTTGACAATCAAGTAATTTTGGGTGGCTCTGGCATTGGGATTGTGGGCATAGTGCTTAAGGACTCCTTTCAGAATACAAGGCAGAGGATCTGACTTATCAATATGAAAAGGTGTTTTCGGAGGAGAAGGATTTGGACCTATAACATTCTATGAAGAACCATAATCGAGATATTGAGTGGCTACATTGATCATATATTTAACCATATTGATGCATAGATGGCTACCATCATGTTCCGAGGGGTTTTGACTCCCGCTCGACGCATTTCCTGTGTTGGAGGATCTCGAGGTCATATTTTGGTTATGTGGAAATGGGTTCGTCAGCATAGCAGGCTGCTGCACTATGAGCCTCGAGGCTTCCTCGATTTTGGGGCACAAGTGGGTAAGGTGATCATGTTTACAAATTTTACAAGGAAACTTCACCTTCCTCTTTTCTTTCTTTCCCTTACCATCATTATTATTAGATTTATTGTTATTATTGTTGTCCTTTTCTTTATTATTTTTATTATTCTTTCCACATTTATGATTATTTTCATGTCCTTTCCTTTTATTCCCTTTGGGTTGTTGGTCACTGTTCTTGTTTTTTGAATGTACAGAATGCACACCTACCGACTGGGTGGGTGCAGACAAATATGTAGACTGTCCTACTGCAGACTGGTTAAGAGACAAATCCTTCAACAGGTTCATCACAAGGTCTGTCATCTTAGCATTTTTGGAGCATATGATTCCATTGAAATGAGGCCTAGGATTTTTTATAGGATCATAGTTAGACCACAGTGCATCAGGGATAATTTCAAAAACTATCCCAGATTGAGCATATATAAGGTCTAACTATTGGGATTTGAAGATGGCCTCTTCCTCAGACATTACTCCAGATGTAGAAACATCCTTCAAAATGTAAGGCAACAAGAAATTGAGGAACCATTCTGACATAAATTATGGAGGAATGTAGGGTTTAATCAACCTCTTTCGTCTACACCACTCTTGAATATGATAAGAGATGTGGGTGGACTTATCCTGACAAAAATTCGATAAAATTTCTATGTCAACATCATAATGAACTGACAATTGGAAGTGGTTGAGAAAAACCAGGACCATCTGATTGAAATTTTCATAAGTACCCCTAGGTAGCTCAATGTACTACTTCACATCAACCCCCATAAGGGTGCATTGAAATAATCTCAAATGAAGAAAATCCTCATTTAGGGAGTTAAATGATCACCATAGGTGAAAGGTAGTAACGTGATCACCTGGGTCCTCACTAATTTTTCCCTCAAACTTTGGAATGTTAGAGGGAATATTGGTAGGGATGGAGGGCCAAGATGGATCATGACGCACTGGGTCATTCATTAATTTTGAAAAATATGGAAGTTTTAATGTGGCTAGAAAATGGATTCGGGGTTACTTCGTTTGAGCCCATGATCCCAAGAAATATTGGGGTTGAAATATTGTGGGCCAACTAGGGTTCTAGTATACACCATGGCCCTAATCGATAGGATAATATCCTCCTCCCAGCTGATTTATGAAAGGTTGTTATGGCACCATACCCGCGAAAGCTACTTTCGATGAGAAGGCAACATGATAAGGATTATATATGTTTCCCCCAGATGAAGGAACTCAATGTTGGGGGTTTCCCATACCGTAAAAATGACTCCCCCTTGATGAAACACTAGAGGTTAAAGAAATATTCGCCATAATAAAAGTGTTTGTAGGAATTGGCATGGAGGAAGAGGGAATGATGGGAAAAATATAGGAAGTAAACTGACTGCCCATTTGAGCACTCCATCATGGAGCATTGAAGCTAGGATGAGGCTCAAAAAAAGGAGGATTCTAACCTCCTACTGTAGGAGTCGCTTGAGGGATATGACCCCCACCAAATGAGAAAGGAACATAAAGTGGAGTCGTGCCCTCATACCCAAAACTAGGATTCATGTTGGCCATCGAAATAGAGGATGAGAAGTGCGATGTCATGTCAGGCATACCAAAAGAGAAAGGATTAGAGTCCCCGAGCATTGATTGAGTGCTATAATCAAGTGAACCACCTGGGAACACAAAAGGATTTGTTCTCATGGGCTGAGAAGAGACCATGGGTTGGGAAGTATTAAGTAAAGTTTTTTTTGGAATCCAAACCATCGATGATGCATGAGTCGAGGGGAATCCATTAACTATAGTGAAGGTTGGAGTCGAGGGGGTTCTTGATACATTTGTATCTGAATTATTACTCATGGTAGTACGATCACGAGTCTAGGAGGTGGAGATATATGTACCACACTTATTAACTCTACGCCTTTTAGGAGGCAACTTTGGTAAATGATCTTATCGTGGCGGTAGCTTCAAAAGATGAAGAGACCAGTGAGGAGGCTAGTCTTTCTCCATGATTATTTAGAACTAGTGAAAAAATGTAAAATCCTAAGGCCAACTAATAATCAAATAGAACACACCTAAATAAATATAGAATTCGGTGCACACAAACAAGATATAATGGCTAAAATGGACCTCATGAATTAAACTAGGTATTCCTTGCCCAGGAGGATCATGAGAATCTGCAACAATAGAGTGGAGGTGTCAAAATTAGTTATAAGGACCCTTGTAGGTTTCACAGTGCAGTTGTTCAGATCTATCCAGAGAGGAAATCCTCCATAAAGTCGGTGTGTTGTCCGATCCCTATCCGACTCAAGGTACCTGCAGAATAATCCCTGGAAGAAACCTATGTGGCTACCTATGCCAAGCAACTAGAGTCACCACGATATAATCAATGCATAGGTGAGAAACTACAATTCTGGTCCACCATATGGGTAGGGTATCAAAGCCCAAAATATTGAAAGCATCACCTCTCAAGGACGTAAAGTCACTAGCAAGATCCCCAAATACAAATAGAACCCTAGAAATATCTCTAACGCTAGAAAGATATTAGAGGGATATCTTTGCAACCAACTTCACACAACTTTTTGCTTAACTCCGGTGTGAGAAGAGCCTCCTAACATCACTAATTACACAATGGGTTTCACCACTCCATGGTCAAACACACGTTGATTTTTATAGCCTTGGGGAAGTTTACTCACAAAATCCTATTCCAAGGCCCTAGGTCCTACACTTGTTTGTGAACCCTAAAAAATAAAATCATCTCTAATCAATTTTAATTATTCAATGTTAATTTTAATGGCTTCTGCTTACTCAAGAGGTGTAAACGTGAATTTATTGATGGTATGATGACTCAGTATAAAAGAAGAAAATATAAAAACACTTCTAATGACTAGTCTTGATTTTCAAATATATGGAATGCTTATAAATGTTGTTATATGAAAGGAATCTTTGTAATTTCAATGAAGTGCAATATTTCCTAACATGCCAAAACTAATGTAATGCAACCAAAAGTGTAAAATATCTAGATAAAATGCAAAAAGAAAAATATTTTTTTATTTTTATTTTCAATATAATGGAATGAAAATGCAAGGACTGAATAAACAACCTCCAAGTAGACCCTACTATAAGCACAAAGTGATAATCCAAGTAGGACACTAAGAAACAAATACCCAGACCAGAATGCAAGGACAACGAAATGAGAAAAATTACATGACACACGTTTTCCCGAAATATTAACCAATAAAGCGGATTCCTATCACTATGTGGGCACTCAAAAATCAAGACAGAGACCCAAGAAGTCTCAACAACTAGTAAACACTAAACGCAACCAAACATACTCAGAAAATAGTGTACGCGACTTTTCAGGGAACATAAGCGTATGTACATGCCCTAAGAACTGACAACTCACGTATGTATGTGAATGTCAAGGGAAACCCCACGTATGCCAGAGAATACACTGCCAGGGTAAGTTTGAGGCCAAGAAACTCATATGCAAAGAAAAATAAAGGTTGTTAAGCAACAAGTGACATATAATATTAGGAAAACATAGACCAATGAAGGAGAAAAATCATCCAATACCCGAAAACGGGGACCTTCCCTAGTGGAGTCACCAATTATATTACAAGGCAAATCTCTATGGCAAGGGGTAAACCACAACATATTGGATTACTGAGAGGGGGGGGGGGCGCGGTTGAATTAGTAATGAGCAGTTATGCCACTAATTAATCCTTTAAACCACAATGTATATTATTTTACTTATTCAACCATGTTCATTTGTTCATCATCAATATATTATTGTATCATAAACATTAACATCCATCAATGCATAATAAACAATAACAAACACATCGACATAATACCACATAATTATTTTCTTATATGTCAGGAATTACATTCAATGAAGCACCAACTTTCAATTCTCTAGCTCCAATTGGAAGGAGGTTCCAACTTGAAGGAGGATAAAACCCCCTAAGTTCTCCAGCTACAATTGGAAGGTGGCTACAACCGCCTAGTTCTCATGATCTAACCTAAAGGAATCTCCAACTCCCTGATTCTCCGACACCAACCATAAGGAGGCTACAACTCCCTTTCCTTGCCCCGTCCAACCACCCTGAAATATAAATTCCAAATGTAGAAAAATTGTCATTAAATCAAACACTGTCACTGTCAACCTATACCAACAACCTGTAACAACCTGTACCAACAACATGTAACAACCTGTACCAATAAAACTACACCAAACAACCTGTACCAACAACCTATAACAACCTGTACCAACATAAGTGCATCAACTATGCACAACACAACCTGTCACATCAACCTATCTCATCAATCTCATCGATCAATCAAATCAATCATTGAGACAAATCTCAACCATATGCACAATATCACCAAGATGTGCATCAACCAAGACTACTTACAAACATCAACAAAATGTATCACAATCAACATGTGCTTTTATAAGTATACAAAGTCATATATGCCACATCATCCATAAACCATGTGCCAACAATACTACTATAAAGTGCCTCTAACAATGTACCAAATATGTACCAATCACTAATCAACTATAGATCAAACTATGACTCATCAAGATGTACCAACATCACCATACCATACACCTCATGTATGTGCCACTCATCAGCTATCTGTCCCAACATGTATATCAATCATATACCAAAGACATATAGCAATATAACCATAAAAAAATCTCTAACAATACATCACACTATCCATAACCAAATACCATAAACCCTCACATCAAATCATGTGCCAAAACTTCACTGTTATGTAACCTCAACTGTGTACCAATCATATATCAATACCATTAACAAAAGCCTCTCACGATGTATCTGAAGATATACCAATAAGAATTTAACATCCACCAACAATATACTTCAATAAATCTGCCTCAAAACCATTCTACAACAAGCCCTAAACTTCCAAGAGAGCATGCAATAGATTTACAAGGCAAAGCTTCAACCAAGTTCATAGATTCAACACTACACATATGAAAACCATTCATTTTTCTTCTTGTAGCTGTGGATCTATTATGGATCTGTTTCTGTAACCGTGATTTTGTTGTCATGATTTTTTTTCATGATTATGTTGTTGTGATTCTGCTTCCGTGGTTCTGATGTTGTGATTTTGTTGCCGTGATTTTTCTGCCGCGATTTTTCTACCGTGATTTTTCTGCCATGATTTTTCTACCATAAATTTGATCTATCAATAATACCTGCCAAATAACCTTTCACAAATGGATATTCAATTATATTCCCAAAATAGGTTCTAATACAGGACCCTTGCTCTCTTATTTATACTCTCCAAGTAGCTTCCTCAAAGGGTTATCTTCTAACTCACTTTACCCAACTTCCTTCTTTTAGTGCTAACCCACTTCTAACTACTTGTCCACTTTCAACCACTTTATCCATAAATAGTAAGTTCTCCACCTTTAGTTGCAACTAACTTTATTATTTAATTAATTCTTTTGCAACCACTTTGACTTATCCATAAATAGTAAACTCACCACTTCTTGTTGTAACCACTTTATTATTTAACTGTTTTTCTCTTTGCATCCACTTTACCATAATTAACAAACTCACAACTTTAATTATTTTCTTAATACAACAACTTTACCCATGATTAGATCCTAGTTACCATCAATTTGACTAGTACACTTCTTCTAGGAGCTTCTAGAATAATTGACTTCTTTGGCCTTCTAGGGGCTTCTAGATAACTCGTGAGGGATCTCCAACTTCACAAGGTCATAACTCTCTAACCGCGAGGAGTTATGTGACATTCCACATATCACCGGAAATGAAATGACATGTAATATCCATATAGAATAGTATTACCTACATATACATTGATCTTCATTACATTATTCCTCAACCAAACTTTGGCTCCTTACCCATACCTCTAGAGTTAGCAGAATGTGCTACCAGACATACTCAAAGGTTGACATCAATATCTAAGGGTTGAAATCAATCTACAACATCACTCTCCAAGGGTTGACATCAATGAAAACTAACTATCCAACTGTCCATCAATATAGATCAATTGTCTGACAATATCCCCCTTTGTTATTGATGGCAACACCAACATTGATGGAAACACTTAGTCATGGAAACACTCATGCTCATACTCCTCATCAATGTTTCTATCTCTATCCCTTTGAAATCAATGAAAAAGGGTATCTCTCCTTAGGGATTCTCCTCTTGTATTCATATCTTTGATTACTCTCTCTCTCCATTTGACAAGAATTAACTCCCCCTATCTATATTATAATGTACCTTCTCTAACCAATCATGGTTAAGAAAATAACTCCCCCTATGGGTATTAATCCCCCTATCTTCTCTACAATATTTCATGTAATCATTGTGAACAATATGCTATCACTTCTATCTGCATCTACTGCAGATGATTGTTACTCTACTATAACATTCATCAACTTCTCAACAATACCATGATTTTCTATTCCTATGATGATCCTTGGACCTGTCCATGCATAAAACTGTACCTCAACCTATTGGAATTATTGTCCATTGGTGATTCCTTGAGTAATCAACTAACATATATGAAAAATATTCAAGAATAAGAATTCAAATATTCTTGTGTAATTATCATCCATTATGATAATATTCCTTTATCTTTGAACCACTCTCTGAACCAATCTATGAACCAATCTCTGAATCACTCTCTGAATCCATGCTTTCATCCACTATCACATATCTATCCAAACTTGCTAAGTGTTCTTACAAATCCATCTCTCTCTATACTGTTCAAGACTCTGCTACTCAATTGTCCACAATGTTGACCCATCTATCTCAGCTATTGTATAGACTCCCCTTGTCTAATATTCATATTACCTGGGAGTCTCCAAGACAAATGGCTCATAACAATACCTTCTCTGATGTAGTGTAATATTCCTCTTCGTATGTGAATACACATCATTCTGAACTCTGACTTCTTTCTTTTTGCATGTGGATTGATTTTGCACTATAATTACTGAAAGTACAATCTCTTGGGCCCATTCTTTATTCACCTACTCTTCTTTTCTTTCTCGTGCTACTGCAAATAATGTGATCTCTAAGACATGTTCTTTATTTACCTTCTCTTTATTATGATCCTTCTCTGTTGTAGATTCTAACAATGTAGTTCTTGAAAATTGTTCTCCCTTTGCTTGCTTTCCTTTTCTTTCTCATACTATGGAAAGTCTTGCAATTTCTTAAATATGGTCTTTATTCACTTGCTCTTCTTGTTATTTTCTTTTCCATTTTTTTGTATATCTAATATTTGTTTCTTTCTTCATGGATGGCACTGTCATACTTCTACAATTCTGAGCTATATGACCATAGTTGTGGCATTTGTAACATTCAATGTTATGTGAGGCTACATAAGCATTTCTTTCTTGAATATTTCTTTCATAAGCCTTGCAATTTGCAACCTTATGTCCAAAGTTATTACAATAAAAAACAATGACCATAAAATAAATTTACATACCTGAGAGTGGATGATCGTCCCTATGTTGTATTCCTTCTGAAATCATGCTTTGGTTGATCATGATCTTATCTTCTATTGGCTCCTTCATTATGAGTGAAGCTTCTTGGTTGTCTAAATGTGGAAGGTCTTCTTTGATGTCCATCTCTTATGTAGTCTTCTTCTTGAGTTTTCTGTCCTTTTGGAATATTATTATTTAGGGTATTGCATTTTTCCTTCTTTGTAGATCCTTTGATGACTTCTCCATAACTCTTAGGCTTCTCTTCACTTTTCCCTTCTAATGACCTATGAAATTTATCTTCAACTATCTTTACTGATTATGCAAATGCTTCTTCAATGTTTTTGTTGAGATTGACAAGTTTTACTCTTAACATAAGAATTTCTTCTTCAAGCTTCTCATAGTCCTCTTCTTTATTCTTCATCTAGATCTTCATTACTTCTTTTATTCTTCTTGCTTCTTCAAGTTGGATCTTCATGATGAAGATTTATTCTTCAAGTTCTCTTTATCGTTGATTGTTTACTACTTCATTGTGCTTTTCTATCTCATCACTTTCAGTTTTCAAATACATGCATTCATATTCAAGATGTCCTCCTTTTTCACATTTAAAGCAGAAAAACATACTTCTGTTGATTTCGTACTCTTCTTCTTCTTCTTCTTCTCAATCTGTATGAAATGATGATAATATTTCCTCTTGTTCTGTACATGCATCTTCTTTGGCATTCTATGACTTTGTGATGGGTGAAGAATAGATATTATGTAACTTATCCCAAATTTCTTTAGCTGATGAACATTTACCCACTTTGTTCTTTACTGAATCATATAGTCCTTCCAAAATGAAATCCATTGAAATTTTGTTATTTTGTTTCAATTCCTTCTTTGTTGCAGTATTTTCCCTTTTTGAACTATCATATCCTATAACAACTAATTTCAAAATATCATACCCTTGTTCCTGTAAAAATACTTTCATCCTTTTGCTCCATATCTCATACACAAGATCACTTTGACCATCAAACATTGGTACTCCATTCTCAATGTAGTCCATGATCTCCTTCCAGTGGTTAAACTATTTCCTGAAGGAACCTACTCTGATACCAATTGTTGGATTGCTGAGAGGGGGAGGGTAAATCAGTAATGAGAAATTATACCACTTATTAATCCTTTAAACCACAATGTATATTATTTTTACATATTCAACCATGTTTATATGTTTATCATCAATATATTACTATATCATAAACATTAACATCCATCATTGCATAATAAACAATAACAAAAATATCCACATAATACACAGTACACCAATATTTACGTGGAAACCAAATGCGGGAGAAAACCGCAGAATGTTTTTCTTCTATGTCACCAACTTCCAATTCTCCAGCTCCAACTAGAAGGAGGCTCCAACCCCCTAGTTTCTCAGGATCCGACCTAAAGGAGGCTACAACCCCCTGGTTTCTCCAACAACATTCGAAAGGTGGATACAACCACCTAGTTCTTAGGATCCAACCTGAAGGAAGATCCAACTCCCTGATTCTTTGACACCAACTGGAAGGAGGCTACAACCCATTTTTCTTTCCCCGTCCAACCGCCTTGAAATATAAATGCCAAATGTAGAAAACTTGTCACTGAATCAAACATTGCCACTCTGAACTTGTCACTATCAACCTCTACCAACAACCTGTAACAACCTGTACTGATCAACCTACACCAAACAACCTGTACTGGCACAAGTTCATCAACTATGCACAACACAACATGTCGCATCGACCTATCTCATCAATCTCATCAACTAATCGTATCTATTCACCAAGATCAATCACCACAAAAACTCTGATCCATATGCAAAATATCACCAAGATGTGTATCAACCAAGACTACTTACAAACATCAACAAGATGTATCACAATCAATATGTGCTTTTAAAAGCATACCAAGTCATATATGCCACATAATCCATAAACCATGTGCCAACAATACTACTAGAAAGTGCATCTAACAATGTACCAAATATGTACCAATCATGCATCAACTATAGATCAAACTATGACTCATCAAGATGTACCAACATCACCGTACCATACACCTCATGTATGTGCCACTCATCAACTATATGTCCCAACATGTATCTAAATCATATACCAAAGACATATATCAATATAACCATCAAAAGTTCTCTAGCAATACATCACACTATGCATAACCAAATACCATAAACCCTCACATCAAAACATGTGCCAAAACGTCACAGTTATGTAACCTCAAGTGTGTACCAATCATATATCAATACCACTAACAAAATCCTCTCACAATGTACCATAAGATATACCAATAAGTCTCAGACATGCACCAACAATATGCTTCAATAGATCTCCCTCAAAACCATTCTACAACAAGCCCTAAACTTCCAATAGGGCATCCAACAGATTTACAAGGAAAACCCTCAACCAGATTCATAGATTCAACACTACACATATGAAAACCATATATTTTTATTCTTGTAGTTGTGGATCTATTATGGATCTGTTTCTATAGCCATGGTTCTGTTGCCGTGATTTTGTTGCTATGATTTTGTTGTTGTGATTATGTTGCCACGATTAACAATATTACCAACTTAACGAGAATTGTGACTTCAAAACGAGAACTCTAGCTCAAAAAACTCATGTTTTTGCATAAAAAACATGAAAATCAACCCCAAATCAAAAAATGGTGCTACCCGTAGCACTATTTTTTCAAACGGGGTCAAAATTACAACATTTTTCGAGCATGACCTTCAAAACTGATACAATAGCTTAGAAAAACCTTAAAATTAACACCTAAATAAAAAAGTGACGATAACTAAAGCAAAACGTTTTTCTAAACGTTAAAATTATGGCTCATTTCAACGTAATTGAAATCGTGGTTTTGACAATAGATCCCTATGCAAAAAAAAAAACCCAAAATTGGATACAAAATGGTCACTTAAAAATTTATTTACTAACGTTTTTTTTCCTTCTTAAATTTACATTGAAAAATGAATAAATAGAAAGGACAAAATCTTCACAAGTTTTTTCTTTTTAAATGAAGCAAAAATCACATTCAAAAAAATATATTCAAAACCAAAATTATATAAAATATAAAAAAAAAAACATTAAAAAAAGGGTCGAAAAAAAAACTCGAAAAAAATTAAAAAAATAAAATAAAATTTCCAAATTAAATATACACATATTTTTAAAAAATAATAACCAAAATAACCTTGAAACGTAGAAAAAAAAACAAAAACAAAAGAAAAAAAAAATAAACAAAATTAAAAAATATATTTTAAAAAAATCAAAAATTCAAAAAAGAAATTGTATAAACCCTAAACTAAAACATTATATTAAATTTTTTAAAGAAAAACAAAATTGAATCATAAAATTTTATAAAAAATTTAAAAACAAAATCAACTTGAAACGTAGGAAAAAAAACAAAAACAAAAGAAAAGAAAAAATAAACAAAATTAAAAAATATATTTTAAAAAAATCTAAAATTCAAAAAAGAAATTGTATAAACCCTAAACTAAAACATTATATTAAATTTTTTAAAGAAAAACAAAATTGAATCATAAAATTTTATAAAAAAATTAAAAACAAAATCAAATGGATATATATATATATATATATATATATATATATATATATATATATATATATTCTCTAGAAAAATGACTGTTTAAATATATGTTTAGCTGTTTCCGGTTTACCACACACTAGACAAAGTTCATTCATCAACTCACTCTTAACTAAATAGGCCTTGGATAATAGCCCCTCATAAATAACTAGCAGTGAAATGACCTAAAGCTTGTATGACAAGTGAATGGGCCAAACAATATGTAGTTTATATTATACATAAACTATATAGTTTATATTATACATAAACTATATAATTTATATTATATATAAACTATATATAATTTTTAATTTGTTTTTTTATTTATTTTTATAAATATATATATATATATAT
>ML777633.1:329411-340975 GCA_009831015.1 Picea engelmannii
TTTTTTTTTTTTTTTTTAATATAAATTTGTTTTTTTATTAATTTCAATTGTTTTATTTTCCTTAGTTTTTTTAGTTTTTAATTTATAAAAATAAAATAAAATTATATTTTTTTGTTAAATATTCAAAAATAGTGTTATTTAATTACAATTATTTTTTATGCATTGATGTAAAGGTAAACAATTTGTTAAAAATGATGTTTTCCACTATATTTTAATTAAGGAGACACACTTATATGAAAAATCTTAATTTCAAAAAAGTAAATGGTAAAAAATATTTTTAAGATTGAAAGAAGTATGGAAAAATGACTAAAAGCAGGGTTGAAAAAAAAATTTAAAAAATTGAAAATAGATGAAAAATAATCATTAATTTTTTTTTTTTTGTGGAAATATTATGGATAAAAAAATTTAAAATAACAAAATACCACCTAAAAAGGGAGGGGGGTGCTACCGATAGCACCATTTTTAAAAATGAGGTAAAAAATGTGATCCTTGAAAAAATGAGGACTCGACAAAGTTCTGGTTAAGTTGGTAATATTGTTGATTCGGCTACCACGATTTTTCTACCGCAATTTTTCTGCCACAATTTTGTTGCCGTGATTTTTTTGCCGCGATTTTTCTGCCGTGATTTTTCTACTGTGATTTTTCTACTGCAAATTTGATCTATCAATAATACCTTCCAAATAACCTTTCACAAATGGATATTTAATTATATTCCAAAAATAGATGCTAATAAGAGACCCTTTCTCTCTTATTTATACTCTCCAAATAGCTTCCTCAAGGGGTTATCTTCTAACTCACTTTACCCAACTTCCTTCTTTTAGAGATAACCGACTTCTAACCACTTGTCCACTTATAACCACTTTATCCACAAATAGTAAGTTCTTCACTTTTAGTTGCAACTAATTTTATTAATTAATTTCTTTTGTAACCACTTTGACTTATCCATAAATAGTAAACTCACCATTTTTTGTTGCAACCACTTTATTATTTAGATAATTTTCTCTTCGCAACCACTTTACCATAATTAACAAACTCACAATTTTAATTATTTTCTTAATGCAACAACTTTACCCATGATTAGCTCCTATTTACCATCATTTTGACTAGTACACTTCTTCTAGGAGCTTCTAGAATAATTGACTTCTTTGACCTTCTAGGGGCTTCTAGATAACTCATGAGGGCTCTCCAACTTCACAAGGCCATAACTCTATAATTGTGAGTTATGTGATGTTATACATATCACCGAAAATGACATGACATGTACTATCCATCTAGAATAATTTTACCTTCATATACACTGATCTTCATTACATTATTGCTCAACAAAACATGGGTTCCTTACCCATACCTCTAGAGCTACCAGAATGTGCTACCTGACATACTCAAAGGTTGAAATCAATCTCTAAGGGTTGAAATCAATCTACAACATCACTCTCCAAGGGTTGACATTAATGGAAACCAATTATCCAACTGTCCATCAATCTAGACCAACTGTGTGACAAAACAAGCATAATGACACCCATAAATCAACTCTAAACTCAATTATGCTAGATAAATGGAAATGCTAACGAGATAAGGCTAAGTTCCTACCTCATCCAGACGTCTGAAGAAGACCTTGGCTGAGCTCACGATTGTAAACTTGATGCCTGCAACTTGTCCTCAACAATCAAGATATACAAGAATATAAAAATTATACAGAAAGTTATCATATAAATTAACATAATCCATTAAAATGTATGACAAATATTCCCATGGAAAGTAATGTAAATATTTGCAACATATAATTGGATGAGAAAATAGTATTTCTATTAATGTAATCAACATAAGTACATAAGTGACAAACTTATGTAACGACACATATTGGAACCAAGAAACTAAGTCTCTCCAACTGGGCCTTCACCACTTCAATCCTACACAACGGAAAACTCACAAGTAGTAGGATTCAATTAGGTTCTCCCTCTCAAGATAGGAAGAGCTTGGGGGTTGAACAAAAAGAGTTTAGACTTTCAAGGACAAAGGGATGAAGACTCAATATGAAGTGAAATTTCTCCAGAGTGTCTTTGCTCTCAATGGTGTGTGTGTCCAAAGACTTGTATATGGCTCATTGTATAGCCTCCAAATGGAATTGAAGGGTCGGGATAGAGTGTTTCCAGTATATGGAAGGTCAAGGATCATGGATCTCATGACATGGCATGGAAACTTGACATATTTTTATTTTTTGAGCACAAAACCCGATGTACACGGGATGTAACGGGGAAACCTGTGTATATGTGATCTAGATGGATGTCAATGGCCTCCCACCTATTCTAATTGGCTTATTTTGACATTTTTCTAGTTTGACAATTTTTTCCTAATTTCGGGTCCCTGACTTTCGGGCCCGTTTTGAGACCCTAAACAACGTTTTTAGGGCTCGCCACAATTAGATTGTTAATAATGTTAGTGTCTAATGACAACATGTCTAGTCCTCATATAGAACTTTCCAATGGGTTATCGTGCTCCTAAAACGAATATTGTGTGCAAAGGTTACGACCCTGAGAAGTTGATGTACTGGCTTACCCCAACGAGGCCCACATGACTTTTGGCACTTCATCTCCTAGGGTTAGGTTTTTGGATGTCTAGGGTTTTGTCATTCCTATTTATTGTAAAAAGGATTGGAGAGCCTCATTGTAACCAACTTCTTGTGAATGATCGCAGTCATCACATCTCTTCTCAGAGATAAGCCGCCACCATTATAACAAGCTTGTTTTCCGCTACATTTTACAGTTTCAACACATTTTCTTATTGAATAGAAACCAATTTACTGTATCTATGTTATTGTATCTCTGCTATTCTTGTGTCTATGTGCTAAGAATAATAATAATCTGTATTCATTTTCGTTCTGCCCATAGTATTCAAATCAATACATGAGTTGTCTAACTACAGGTCGCGTATATGGACAAAAATATGTATTTTTAGTTCTGGAGTGAGCAACATGGGAATTTAAGTTTGTAGAGGGAAATGGAAGGCCATCAAAGTAAGATTGTTATAGAAATATTTGCCTCACCTTATGAAAATTTTCTCAGAAGGCCTTTTTCCATTTTCCTATGCAGACCTGAAGTCCCTTTTTGTAAATCCCACCGCTAAAAAAAATATTTTTTCCACATATATGCACCCTACCTATTGTACAACATGCATATATGCAAGTTGCACCACTACAAGCTACATACATCGAGTTTTGCACCCAAAATAAAAAAATGGTGTCGGGTTTTCATGTCACGTCACAAGATCCATGATCCTTGACCTTCCATATACTGGAAACATTCTAAATCAGGCCTTCAGTTCCACGTGAAGGCTATAAATGGGCCAAATCCGAGCTATGGTAAAGAGGAGAAGAATTCAACTTTGAGAGCAAACTTACTCTAGAGAAATTATTCACTTCATATTGAGTCTGCATCCTTTTATCCTTTTAAGTCTGAACACATTATTGAGCCCCCAAGCTCTATCCTACATGATTGAGAACCTCATTGTCTCTTTTATATGAGCTTTCCTTTGGTGGAGGATTGAAGTGGTGGAGGCCTAGCTTCAAGGGACTTAGTTTCTCGGTTCTGAATCATGCCGACATGAAAGTTTGTAATTCATTCACTTCTGTTGATTACATTTTAATATAAATACTCTTTTCTCGTCCAATTAATATCTTGCAAATATTTGAATTGTTATTCCATGGGCATATTTGTTATGAATTTTGATGGATTATGCTATTGAATGTGCTAACATTTTATATTATCACCATATTCTCACGTTTCTTGGTTTTTGAGGACAAGTTGCAGGTGTATTGCTTTGATTCAAGTGCTCAATGGTGGACTTCATCGAACGTCTAGACGAGGTAGACTCTTTATCTTGTATTTTTAGCATATTTGTTTATATAGCATACCTGATATTAGAGTTGATTTCTGCATTCATTTTCGTCTATTGTGGTTTACCTATTGATTAAGGTTGGTTTTCATTGATGTCAACCCTTGAAGAAAGTCAGGTAGCACAAAGGTTTCGGTAATGGACCCAAGGTTGTTTCATGTATAATGGTATGAGTTTTAATATATTCTAAGGTAATACTATTCTATATGGATAGTATATGTCATTCCATTTCTGGTGGTATGTGGAACATCACATAACTCCTCACGGTTAGAGAGTTATGGCCATGAGAAGTTGGAGAACCCAGGTTTGGGTAATGGAACCACGTTTGTTTGATGGATAATGGCACGATTTTTGATATATTTTTAGGTAATTCTATTCTATATGGATAGTACATGTCATTCCATTTCTGTTGGTGTGTGGAGTGTCACATAACTCCTCACGATTTGAGAGTTATGGCCTTACGAAGTTGGAGGACCCTCATATGTCATCTAGAAGCCCCAAAAGGTCAAAGTAGTCAAAGTGGTTTAAGAGATTTTAGAAGGTAAATAATAAAGTGAAGTGATGAGTTTACTATAATTCAAAGTGAATACAAAATAAATTATTTAAATAATAAATTTAATGGAGAAATTAGAAGTGGGTTAACCCTAAAATAAGGAAAGTGAGCAAAGTGACCTAGAAGATGCTTCTAAGGAAGCTACTTGGAGAGTATAAATAAGAGGCAAGGATGTCTCATTTTATATCACACTTGAGAATATTTAACATATATATGTGACTAAGGTAACCAAAGGATATCTAAGTCGAATTTCAAAGGTAATATGAAGAAAAGAAGGCCAAAATTCAAGAGAGGATCAATTCTTTTGATGATGCTTTCTAAGGTATGTTATTTACAGGTCATCTCACCATTTTCGCAATAAATATTTTTATAGAATGATTCATACCATGAAATTGATAATACATTGAGGAAACAAATCCAAGTATCTATGGTTTGTGGCTAGTCCTGAAACTAGTCTAAAACACGTGTTTGTGGCTAGTCCTGAAACTAGTCTAAAACAAGTGTTTCGGGTAAAAACATCCTAACTTCTTCGTAATAGATCCAAATTCCATAATACCAAATGTGTTGTTTATAGTACAGTCTGTAGTATTATGGGTAACATTTTCAGATATATTCAACAAATATTCCGCGCGGGGAACTCTCTACAAGGTCGCTCTCTAGAATAATCCAGAATTCAACAAGGTATGCCATTTTTTCTATAACTCCTTTTCTGAGAGGTTCCAAGTAGTGAGATATGGAGGAATTGTATAAAACAAATTGAAGAACATTGTGTACTATTTTCATATCTTTATTCATTATAGGAACATAGTTATGATTATTTCAAGTTAGTGTTGTTGACTAATCCCAAACTAGTCATGTGAGACTAAAGAAAAGTTTGATGAAAATGCTAGTCTCTTGTTGTGAAAGTTAAGGAATGTTTGCAGGTATGTGATCCTATAGAACAAGTCTATTATAGAGTTGCAAATCATATTTGGATGATAAAATTGATGATTGATTTTGGTTAAGGTACATCTTGGGTACATGGTTGAGACAAGTAGTTGATGAGTTGGCACACACATGAGCTGTATAGTTGATGATGTTGGTACATATTAATGAGTCATAGTTGATGAGTAGTTGACACATGATTTGTACATACTTGGTACATGGTTGGATGCACTTGTTTATGGTACAGGTTGATTACAGGTTGTTTGGTACAGGTTGGTGGATGGTTGATGCACTTGTTTATGGTACAGGTTGATTACGGGTTGAGGTACAGGTTGATGCATGGTTGATGCATGGTTCAGGTTTATTGGTACAAGTTTACAACGACATATCTCTCAGTGTGTTGACGGGCGTAAGTGACACACCGTCAACTGGAAGGTCAAATCTGGATCGGGGTTGTCTAAATAACCCAATCCATTTGGAATGAAATGACCTGACGAGTTTAATGGATCTGTTGGCCAACTAAAGTCCTAAAAATGATAAAAGAAACAAAACTAATCTATAAAGATATAATACTTATAATATAATTCTAATAATTTACAAACGTCAAAATAGAAAGATGGAATGTGTGCATATGATTATAAACAGTGCATATACAATTTACAAGATTTACTGGATATATGTGAAATCTAGGGGTTGATTAAGTGGCTTACTTGGTTGTCTGATACAGGCTAAGGAACTATGAGTTCTTACGAGTGACTGATGAACAATTTCTTGGACGTCAACCCCTTGAGGAACTGGTGTCACCAGTTCAACGGGAATATCAGGGTTATCGTTCGAGGTAGTTGTTGTTTCAAGTGTAATGTTATTGTCTGAGTGACTACGCGTTACGGCAGGAGTGAGAGTGTGTGGGGGAGGAGTATTGCGACCTCCATGTGCCATCAATTAAATTTAGGCCCTCCTTCTAGCTCCATTTGTTGATGAGCGCAAGTGACACACCATCAACTGGAAGGTCAAATCTGAACTGGGGTTGTCTAAATAACCCAAGCCGTTTGGAATGAAATGACCTGACGGGTTTAATGGCTCCGTTGGCCAACTAAAGTCCTAAAAATGATAAATGAAACGAAACTAATATATAAAGCTATAATACTGAGAATATAAGTCTAATAATTTACAAACGTCAAAACAGAAAGATGGAATGTGTGCATATGATTATAAACTGTGTATATACAATTTACAATATTTATTGGATATCTTGCGAAATAGATGTTTTTTAAAGTGTTTGTAAAAGACATAAAGAAAACACATACATTTTTCTATTTTTTGTCTAATGTTTAAATTCTAAAAAGAAACTAAAGAATACTAAGTGAATATTATTGAAGCAAGAATAAATGAACAATCAAAGATAATTCAAGTTTTTCCTATTTCATTGATAAATAATCTAACTAAAGAACTAGTAAACTAACCTGTGATTAATCAATTAAAATGAATTTATTCTCTTG
This sequence comes from Picea engelmannii, assembly GCA_009831015.1. Taxonomy (NCBI): domain Eukaryota; kingdom Viridiplantae; phylum Streptophyta; class Pinopsida; order Pinales; family Pinaceae; genus Picea; species Picea engelmannii. Next base: position 336,279 of record ML777633.1, read on the forward strand.
TGCAATTCAAGCTCCTAGTTGTCCCACTTATTAGGGAAACCTGTAACAGAATAGAGCTAATACTTCCAGAACAAACTCAAAGGTGCTTTGGAACAAGAATATAACAATAGATTGATAAAATATACAGATCTGGTGATCTTATGATAATGAACACTTATAATAAAGGAAACTTAATACAAAGCATTCATATAATCCATCATCCAATATCCAACATAAATCAACAATATTTAAATGAAAGATTTGATCACATATGTAATATGGAACAACAGATTATAGACATCATCAAAATACTTAATAATATGAAATACCATATGATAAACAGACTAAAGTTGCATCAAACGTAATAACATTTCATAAGATAGAAGTAAAAACATAACAGGGTAAGCGTCACACAGGTCTAAAGCCAAGTAGTGAACAACCTCTCCATATCAGTCTTCCAAAATCATATGTCCATAATGTGTCCCAACCAAAGATGTCCTTCACTACTAAGAGTACTGACCAATATTTAAACTAGTTTAGGATTCATATACTCTTATCATACAAGATAGAGTTGAATCCACAAAAATAGATAGTATTACAAAAATAGTGAAACTAGAAACCAAAGTTTTATGAACATAAAAGACATAAACTACAGAATAATAGAGCGTATGATCCAAGGTGTTTGCTCCATGAAATCAACATCATAGTCATCAGTTTCCTATGGATATCAAAACATATTTGATATTAAGAAAACAATGATAACTATTATTCAAAAACAAACTGGCTACAAAATCATAGATTCTATAGCTAGTCTTATTATTAGCAAAATAAATCAAAATTAAATCTCCCTATTTTTATTTTTCATAAAAGAATGGAGAAAAATCAAACAAAATCGTTTTTACCATTAGAAATTAGAAAATGAAGGATCAGACAGTTCTGAGTTTATGATGGCTTTGAAACTGGTTGTATTTTTTATGATTATATTACCAGATCTCTTGATTCTTTTATTTTCCCTTTTTGTGTATGCTTTCAAGTCTTGGTTATCTCATTCCAATAGATTATTCTGAGCAGATACATGTTTTACTTGTGCCTGTAAGAGCGAAATATCCCTATAATAACACTCTATCCAATCTAAGCAATTGTCATGATGCACTGGTGTAATGACAGACTGATGTGGAATACAATCAACAACAAGTATCTCATGTTTCCCTATGGCTTGGTCCAGGTCATGACCAATGCCTGCAAAACCCTCCTTGCCTTTGAGACACAGGGGTAATTTAGACATGAAGTCATACTATTTAAACTGGGTAATAGCCTCGTTCCAGGGACATTGGTTGTTTGGATCTTCCTGAGCCAAGAAATCATTCATCTCTTGATCTAAACATTGATCATTGACCTTTATCGTAGAGATCGAGCTCAAATGATCGCTTTTTTGATTCCTTAAACTCCTAGAAATCACTCGACTAGACCTCTTATTCCTAAAATTCAAATTAGAGCTGCATTGTTTCTTACCCTTGTGATTTTTCTTTGCAACAGTCTTATCATTACTGTTCAGTTTAGGTTCGTTCGTAGGCACAAGGGAAACGTTTTCTTTTAATTCCCCAACTACTTGTTCCAAAGATTTCCTGGGTGAAAACCTACATGGTGATTTTTTAACCATAGGGGTTTCCACAACAATAGACGTTGGTTCATTAAATTCGGAGCCATAAGGTGAATTGAAAACCTAGCTTTCGGTCACAGGTCTGTCCCAAATGGGGTTTACAATTAAAGGTGGGTTGATTTATTGTCGACCTAGGTGAATCCATTTCGGCTCAGGAAACTCTCTCAATTGTCACCGATTTTCGATAGGTGAGAAATCAAAAGGATTTTAATGAGTCTGTTATGAAAAAGACTCGACAAAGAGTTCATGCTTTGTCGCTTATAGCATTTAGACATTTTGTAAAGGCTCATTAACAAGTAGAATGACATGTTCAACTCAAACCCTATGAATATCATAAGCAACTGAACGTGGTATAGAAAAACCAACCCATACCGAACTTCACATGGGATAAACTATTTCAAAATTAAAATGAGGTTGTGTCGTCTAGGTTTCAGAAAATCAATGGGAATACCTTTTGGACAACGAGTGGATTTGCGGGAAACCATGAACAAGATCCATGGAACATCCTCCATTTTAGCATTCTTAAACCACTTTTCACCTTTCAATGGGAGTCCCGTCGCCCGACTTATGAAATCTTCTGTTATTTCCAACTGTACATCCTTGACCTTGGACCTAAAACCGTCAAAATTTTGTGCAAAGGCCTGTGCAACCGAGAGGTTGTAGCCTTCAAATTTCCTGAGGAAGACATCCCACTTGTGAGCCTTCAGGTCATCTATTGCGTCATCATGGGAAAGAAGGGATTGGCAACCATTCGACTCGATTCGAACCACAGGTGCCATTGCACCGTGAAATAGATACAATGGATATCACAAGAGGTAGGTTTCAGCTTCCAAAAGACGAGAAGCAGAAAGAGGTATGTGCAGAATGTAATGGCACGAAAACTGCAAAGTTTGGGGACTGTCATAACTTGGAAAAATGAGTTGGTGAAAACGAAAAGATAGAGGGATCGTAGAACTATGATCCATTACCCACAACGAATACCAAACCCCAAATCGCATAATGAATGATCTCATTAATGCTCATGACAACAAGGTGGATTGAAATCATGGGTACAACATGCATGTACCAAGCGACATGAGTGCTGATATGACTGTTGAGATCACAAGACCCATATCAAATTTTAAACCATTGTTTTGTTCATTCAGACATCTCACAAATTAAAACCAACGATCAACCATAGAGCCAATTAAGTCACGATACCCATAATACATAAAAATCATGATAATGAATCGATCAATAAGTTCATAAAAATTGAAATTTAACAATATATGGGTGTCTTCAAAGTGAGATTTCTTAGGTAGAAGATATAAATCCCAAACCAATTTTTTTATTTAAATTCATGCTTACAATCATGAATTTAAAAACAAAAACAAACAAAAATTCAAATGAAAAACTCAATAAGCTAAGTTAATCCCAATCATCGTCTTGAAGTTTAGAAACTTAAGCGTTTATAAATGAAAGGTGGTGGAAGCTACAGAAAGATATATATATTTTTGGTGACTTTGATTATAATAAAAATCGAAAACAATTGGTGGCTTCCAACACAATGATAGTGTGATAGTGGTTCCATCATTCTACTTCTACTTCAGGGCAGTTGGACAGGTGGTTGTAGCCACCTTCTAGTTGTAGCAGAGAACATAGGGGTTTGTAGCCTTCTTCTGTTTGTAGCCATAGAATAGGGGAGTTGGAGCTTCCCTCAGGTTGTAGCCTAAGAAACAAGGGGGTTGGAGCCTCCTTCCAGTTGCAGCTGGAAAACAAAAGAATTTGGTGCTTCCAATGAATGTAATTCTTCAAGACATATAAGAACAAGCATTATGTGGTTTTTTCACACTTTGGGTTTCCACGTAAAACACTGGTGTACTGTGTATGTGTATGCTTGTTCATTTGTTCATTTCTTATTTACTCTGCAGTTATTGGATGATAATGCTACATTGATATAACACTTGGATTATATGGTTAATGTTGGGTATATGTTATATTCTTTGCATGTGTGTGTGTGGGTGCGTCAGATACGACAACTGTGTCTGACGATCCCTTCATATAGATCTCTGCCATGTGCGCCAGGCACTTTCCTAGGGGGGTCCTAGGGGGGGGGGGGCAGGTATGGCCCCCCCTGGTTATGCGCAACGTTCGACATCGGGCGGTTTTTTCTATTTTTTAGCGGATTTTGCTATTTTTAGCGGATTTGTAAATTAATCCCGGATTAAGGGATTAGGGTTTTGGTATCTACGGAATACCTAAAAACATTGTATATATTGTATGGTGAATGGTGAAATTCGATATAATGAAAATAAGAAAGGTTTTTCCAGTTGAGGGTTTCCGGTCTAAAATCTCTGTGTACTCTGTGTATGAGCCATTGATTAATTTCTGTATTGCTTAAGAATCTATATGCATTTCTTTACTTCGCAGGTTTAAAACTTACATGTGGTATCAGAGCATATTTTTGGCTTCAGAGGGTCGCCTTTTTTGTTGAGGGTTTGGCTCGGTCTTGATAGATCAAGTTTATCTTGGGTCTGTGATAAACCTGGGTTTAGTGGGAGCTTTTGTAGTGGAGATTCGAGTAAAGTAAGAGGAATGGCGAGCTCATCTAGAATCGAGATAGAGAACTTCAACGGTAAAAACTTTGAGCTATGGAAGCTCAAGATGGAGGACCTTCTTGTAGACAAAGAACAATGGATCGTTGTGGATCCTGGTACATAGCCTACTAGTACACCATCTACAAGCACACAGGCTACTGGTACACAACCTACCAGTACATAAACTACTAGTACACCAGTTACTGGTATGTCGAAGGAAGATTGGGACAAGTTGGACAGAAGAGCAAGGAGTACCATTCGACTCTGCCTGACAGATTCAGTGTTGTTGAATGTCTCGGGAGAATCTACAACCAAGGAACTATGGGATAAGTTAGGGAATTTGTATCAATCAAAGTCCCTGGTAAACAAGTTGTTTCTTCGAAAGAAGCTGTATGATCTTAGGATGGAAGATGGAGATTCTGTGACAGAACATCTAAATGCCTTTAATACTCTGGTAAGTCAACTTGGATCTGTTAATATTA
>ML777633.1:351814-372125 GCA_009831015.1 Picea engelmannii
GACACACTAATATAGACACATTAATCGACAGTGGATCTCAATCTAATCTAATCTCAGAAGAATTGGTTAAGCAATTGGGATTAAAAACACAAACTCATCATAAGCCTTACACACTTAAATGGATAAGCAATCATCATCAAATGCACATAACAAAGCAGTGCACAATCAAATTTGCAATTTCATCTAAGTATGTGGACGAAGTAACATGTGATGTAGTGTCGTTAAGAGAATGTGGAGTGGTCTTAGGTAGCCCATATTTATATGATCGTAAGACAATCTTCTACAGGACAAAGAATCAATATCAATTCACTAAAGCAGGTCAAGATTATGTGGTTCATACTCATCATGTTAAAGCAACTAAAACACTTCAAACAATGGAACAATTAAAGAAGGCAGTGCAAGAAAGCAACAAACCAATAATTGTTTCAAATGAAGTAATTGATCTTAAGCAAGAACAAGACATGATTGTTGAATGGAAAATCAATCATAAGTTGCTTCAAGATAAGCTCATGTCGTGCAGATATTTCAAGTATATCAGCTCATTTGCAGTCATATTTTTGATGCTATCATTAGTAATGTTTTCTACATGGATGATAGTGGCTTCATTAAGATGTAATAGGGTTCAAATGGCTAACAATATACTGTCAGTTGTCATGATTGTGTTATAGTTGATCTTGATGAGATAGGTGCACATGACAGAGTTCAGAGACATAGGACAATTCGGGTGGCCTATCTTGAGCTTGTTGACTGGTCAGTAACCTTTTGGGGACCAAAAGGTCTTTTTGTGGGGAGGTGTGATCCGGAATCGGATCTAGAAGCCTGACAGGGCTTAAAAATGCTCAAAAATGAAAGTTCTTGGAATCCGACGAAACTAGTGCCATTGCATCTGTCTCGTCTTCTTGATTCCAGCCATATATTTACTTCGTCAAACAGGCTCTGTATGCGAAAGATATCGCGTTCTGTCCGAAAACCCAAATAGGCAAAAAAAGGGGATGATTGTACAGTTCGTACAGTCTGTACAGTGCCATGTGGCATGCTGACTATACAGGCCATACGGTTGTATAGGTGACGTGGAAAACCCTGGAGATGACATGTGGAAGTTCCTGAAGACGACACGTGGTAGGTTGATATGGTGTACGGGTAGACAACTGGACCAATCTATGGGTGACACGTGTCACCACTGTAAGGGTGACACGTGGCGCGGGATGACGTCAGCAGCTGACTGGGCAGGTGATGTGGCGTACAAAATTTGACGCATGGAAGACACGTGGGGCATCCAATGATTGACACTTGGAAGATTGTGGTTGGTTGTTGATGTACCACATGGCCCAATCATGGGCTGCCACGTGGCACCCTGTGGTTGGTTAATGGGTTATGCAAAATTTTGTGGTTTCGCCGAGGGTCGAACCCGCGACCTTCCCCCCGAGCTGCGGACTGGTAGGACCAGGCTAACCGCCCGGCCCACAGGTAGTTCTTATTAGCTATATGGCGGAGTTTATATTTATGTTTGTTTAAAGGTTTTGTCGGCGGGGGAAAGGGCTGAGGCTTAGCCCCAGCCCTCAGCACTGACATACCACACGACCACAGAGCAGGGGCTTACCGACAAGGGAGCGGGAAACAGTTAGGGATAGGGACTAGCCCTTGGTTCCTGGGCGGTCCCATATGACCCAGGACCGTTACCACATAGAGCGCGGGGGTTATAACAGTTAGCCCGTGGTTCCTTCGAATATGCCACAGAACCAGGAGCTAGCAAAGGGGGCCAGCGTAGAGCCAGTGGAGCGCGTGGCCACATGGAGGCACCCAAGTGACCAGGGCATGCGCCAAAAGGGGGCTGCGCCCATAAATTTATATGCAAGTGGGTTTTCTATTAAGTTTTTGGATTTTAAAATGATTATAAGCTTGTAACTAATAGATTTTCTCCATTTTTGGGAGATATTGGGCATTTTTGGAGCCCAAAGGTTGGGAGGAAGTTGGGGATGGATAACCAACTTTAGATCTATATAAACCAGGCCTGATTGAGGCCATAAAAGACAGAAAAAATAGAGTTATGCTGAAGGGAAGCCAAGCCAAAGCCATTTTTATGCAGGGAAGCTATTGAGGAGAAGATGCTGTCGGGCCATTTTTGGGAGCTTCGGATGCCCGTTTTGTGTGCCGTTTTCTTTGTAGGGTTCTAGATATCGGGAAGAACATGACCAGATCAGTCTTGTAGCCAATTGGCACTATTGTGATGTACTTTTGAGCTTTTGAACATAAATAAAGAAGCCTCCCCCATAGAGACAAAGGCCGGGAGACGTAGGCAAAGTTGTGCTGAACTCCGTTATCAATCTGCGTGTTATGGTTTGCTGTCTATTATTTCATTTCAGATCTACATATGTGTATATGGCTTTCATAATTCCTCTTCTTTCCTCATTCTTTCATTAAGTTTCTCGAATGGTTAATTAACGCATGCAAAATTAAAACTCAACCATAGTCATTAAAAGATCCGACGGATCAGTAGACCAACATATTTGTTTATATAGCATACCTGAGATTAGCGTTGATTGGCGACCATACTGGGGATTAAATCTTCTTTACGGGGGTTGGAGTGTTTTTCTCCTTTGATTTATCTCATTTATATTGAGTTTCTTGTCGTCTGACTGCTTGACAAGATTTGTTTATTCTAAGTCTGAGTTTCTTATCCTTCTCCTTAGCCTGGTTGTGTTTTAACACATATACGTGGGTTTTTACCTGACAGTCGTGTACACATGCGTGTTGTCCTTCTACAAAAGGCGTGTATACGCATTTTTCTCCTGAACAGTCGTGTGCATCACCCTTTGTTGCTTGGTTGTTGGGTTTGATCTTTTTTGGGTAAGTTTTGATGGTTGTTGAGTCTTCTTGGGTCTCTGTTATGACTGTTAAGTGTATGTGTAATGATAGGAAACCTTTCTTTGGTTGAATTTTTGGGAGGTTCCTTTCTCATCATCATTTTCATTTGATTGTCCTTGCATCTTGGGATGGGTGTTTGCTTCTTGATATCCTACTTGGTTTGTCGATGTTTACATAGGTTTTTATATCAAGTTGATGTTCAGTCCTTACATTTTCATTCTTTTATATTGAAAATACAAAAATATTAGGCATTTTGCATTGATGGCATTTGATCTTTTGGGTCCTTATCATTGATCTTAATACATGTATAGAAATATTGCATCTTATTGGGAATTGCAGAAGTAAATTGAAAATTGCATTTGGAAAAGCTTATCATTTATTGAGAATTGAATTCATGACTTTACATTTTATTCATATTCATTTATTTTACTTGCTGAGTCATAACATCATTAGTTTCACGACCACACATTTTTTGATTAAGACAAGCCACTAAAAAAAACACTAATAATTTAAAATTGATTAGAAATGATTTTATTTTCTAGGGTGCACAAACTAGATTAGGATTTAGAGCCTTGGAATAGGATTTTGTGAGTAAACTTCTCCAAGGCTATTAAATCAACGGATGTGTCTGACTAAGGGAGTGGTGAAATCCATTATATAATTAGTGGTGTCAGGAGGCTCCGCTTACATCAAAGTTAAGCATGAGGTCGCATAAGGTTGGTTGAGGGGATATCCTTCCAATACCTTCTTAGAATCATATATATTTCTAGGGATCTATTCATATATGGAGATCTTTCTAGTAACTTTACCTTTGTGAGAGGCAGTTCTTTTGAGGTTTCAGGATTTGTTACCCTTCCCATACGATGGACATGACTTATGAATGTTCACCAACGCATCGATTATATCATGTTTTCTTAGTTATTTGACATAGGTACCACATAGGTTAGTTTCATGGGTTATTCTACAGGTACCCTAGGTCAGATAAGGGTCGAACAACACACAACCTTTATGGAGGATTACCTCTCTGGGGGGATCTGAACGACTGGTTGTTAATCCCATGAGGACCCTTATAACTGATTCTAATACCTTCAATATTTAGCAGGGAGTCTCATGCCCCTCTTGGGAAAGGCATGCCTACTTTAGGGAGGGAGGCCCCTTTCAACCACTTTATCCTATTTGTGTGCATATTGGCCTTTTGTTTTATTTTGGTGTGCTCTTTGATTACTAGTTGGCCTTAGGATTTGTTTTTTATATCTCAAGTATTGAGTCATCATGGAGCCAAACCAACTTCCCTGCAGGTCTTGCTACTTGTTATAGTTACCACAACATTTTGAGTCTTTGCCTTATAAAAGGCATAAAGTTATCAAACGTGGTACACACACCTCCACTTATCAGACTTGTGATCATACAAGGATGTGTATTGAATCGAGTCATAAATACACTCAGAGTCTTTCAAGTCCCATACCTACTATAGTTAATGGTACCCCTTCGACACCTTCAACCACAATGGTTGTAGTGTCAGAGGTGCTTATCATCACCTATGTCCGTCCTATAGTGAATAATCAGCCTATAGCCAGGAACCATTTTGGGTCCCTTTGTCACTCATTGGGATATAATATTCAGTCCATCCATATGACCTCTAGTCCTTTTTCTTATGGTATGCCGAATTTCACACCGCAATTTGCAACCTCCATCCCAACGTCTAGTTTGAATACTAGTATTGTACTTGGGGGAACGACTCCTCCTTATACTCCATTTGTGTTTGGTGGTGTCTTTGTCCCACAAACGACTCCTACAGTTAGAGGCTTTCCTCCTTTTAAACTCGGGTCTAATCCTGTTCCTAATTCTTCTGGATGGACTAACCAACCTGGAAGACAAGCTATTTCTTATGGTCTATCCTTTACTCCTCTATACTGGTTCCAACCAACACGTTTGGCATGATGAATCCACCTTTATCCTTCATATTCACACCCAGAGGAGGTCAATTTGATACCTTGGGAAACCCCCAACCTAGAGCCACTCCAACTGGGGGCAGTTTTTACAACCCTCATCAGAAAATTCCTATTGGAATGGTTCCCAACCAACCTCTCATGAATTAGTTTGGAGGAGGGTCTTACAATCATGGACATGTTCATGGTGGTTACCAGAACCTTGGATGGGCTGCACTTACTCAACAACAATCTTTGCTGGGAGCTTGGGGCCAGATGTCGCAACCATGTCTCCCTTTTATGGCCATGCTCAATCTGCCATACTTGTCTAAGTTAATGAATGATCATGTGTGTCATGATCCAACATGTCACCCCGTCCCCACCAAGCTTCCTTCAGATATTCCAAAATTTGAAGGAAAGAACGGTTAGGATCCTGGTGATCGCATTACTACTTTTCACCTTTGGTGCTCTTCTAATTCACTTAACGACAATTCTATTCGGTTGAGATTGTTTCAACACACCCATACGAGAGTCACCAAGAAATGGTATATTGATATACCTAGGGGGACATACAAAACCTTTAATCATATGGTCTTAGTCTTCCTCAACCACTTCCAATTTTTTATTTGTTACGATTTGGCTTAAAACGTTTGTTGACCTTACGTCAGGACAAAGATACTCATATCTCGAATCACATCCAGGAATGGCATAGATTGAAGAGGTTGATCAAGACCTGCATACCCCCGTAATTCCTCCTAGAGTGGTTCCTCAAGTCTCTAATACCTTATATTTATAAGTATGTTTCTAAATCTGTAGTTACATCTGAGGAAGAAGAGATTTTTAAAGCCCAAAAGTTAGATATTATATATGCTAAATCTAGGATGTTATATGAGATTCTTCCAGACACGTCGAGGTCAAACTATGACCCTAGACAAAATCTTGGGCCTCATGTCGATGGAATTGTAGGCTACGCCAATGTAAAATCTGTAGACTCGGTGACAATCCATTTGAAAGAGTTGTCTCTAAACCAGTCCATAGGAGGGCCAGCCTCGTCTGTGTCCTCCTCTCCCACTCAGTCGGAGGATGTACATTATGTGCAGTCGTCGACCAAACCAAATGGTAACCAACAACCGAGAGGAAACAAAAACAAAGGACGTAATAATAATCGTAGGGTTGGGAAGAATAATAATAAACCCAAGGGCAATGATAATAATGAGAAGTCGAATAATAATGCTAGTGAGGGAAATAAATAAAGGAGGAAGGTGAAGTTTCCCTGCAAGCTTTACACAGACGATTACCCTACCCATTTATTTCCCAAAATTTTAGAAGCTGTGAGGCTTTTATATCTACCGCCCACTATGTTGACTAATCCTTTTTCACATAATAAACACATGGCCTCGAGCTCCTCGAATGTCAGAAATTCGGCGAGTGGGATTCAAACAATGTCGACACAAGATAGTGATCGTTTATGCATCAATATGGTTAAATATAAGGTTAATCTAGCCACTTGGTCTCTTGATTACAGTTCTCCATAGACTGTACCTAGTCTAGAGTCTCCCCCTCCTCCGGAGACGCCCTTACAGATCAAAAAACCATATCCCTCACCTTGTATTCCAAAACGAGTACTCAAGCACTCTACCCACAATCATAATGCTAGAGCCACCCAGAATTACTCTATTGTTGAGGATCTAGGTCAAACCCCTTGTGTGATGTCAATTCTAGAGGTACTCTATACGTTTCCTTCACAGAGGAATGCCTTGATATATGCGTTAGGATCTCTATATCTCTATGGCTATAAAGTTATCAATTTTTATGTCATAGATGTGAAGCCTCGCTTTCCTTACCATGTATCATTCCAAATCCATGTGGGTTACTCAAAGTATACCATCAAGCATATTGTTGTTGATGAAGGCATTGCAACATGTGTGATGTCCCTGGTCTATTAGAAAGCCCTCGACTCTCCGACCCTTTCTCAGTCTTTGACCATGTTGACTTCTTTTAACGGTCATTCCTTCCACCCTCATGGTATTCTTCCTACCTTTTCGGTCCAGTTAGGTGGGAAGACGGTAGAGGTGGATGTCAAGGTAGTTGATGCGCCCCTCGAATATAACTTGTTATAGACCTTGGGATGATATGCATCATCGTTATTCTTTTCTCCTAGAGCTTTTCAGAATTGCACAAGATGATTTTAGATCTACTTTGAGCGAGATATTTGGTCACGTTGTAGTTCCACTTGATACGCACGAAATTTATGCCGAAGGAAACATGGCGATTATCTCTCCTACCATCACGATCAATATCTCTCGTACCCATGGAAATATTGAAAATGTATACGTCGGTGTGGATTGTTCGTCAGAAGGAATTCTGATCTACACCGAACTCTTTGAGGAATTTTGCGACGTATTTTCTTGGTCATATGAAGAGATGCTAGGAATCAACCCTCGAATTGTCGAACATGGAATTAAAAACTACCCGGCTGCCAAACCTCTTCGACAACGACTTAGATCTGTCAATTCTAGGAAGGCCCCTGCTATTAAGGCAGAGGTAGAAAAACTACTTAATGTTGGCTTTATATACATGGTTCCCTTGACTAAATGGGTATCCAATCCTATTCCTGTGAATAAAAAGAAAGGAACCATCTGCATATGCATGGATTTTCATGACCTGAACAAAGCATGTCCCAAATACAACTTCCTAACACCTTTCATCAATCAGATTCTCAACAAATGTGTGGGAAGCGAAGTTTTTTCTTTCATAGACATATTTTTAGGGTATAACCAAATTTAGAATAAACCCGAGGACCAACATAAGATGGAATTTATTTTCCCTTCGGGTACTTTCGCATACCGGAAGATTCCTTTTGGCCTTAAGAATGTCAGAGAAACCTTCCAACGTGCCATGACCTTCGCATTTCACGATCTCAAACATATAGTTGAATCCTATCTCGACTATTTTGTTTCTCACTCCTGTAAGAGAGTGGATCACCCTAAGCACCTTCAGCTAGTCTTTGAAATATGTCGCCATTATCACATCCATTTGAACCCTCATAAATGCGTCTTTTGCATTAGGTCAGGTCGACTTCTAGGATTTTTAGTCTCTGAGATTGGGATCATGGTAGATTCGTTAAAGGTTGAGTCAATACTTCGATTTCCTCCCCCATGCACTATTCATCAACTTAAAGGTTTACAGGGGAAAGCTAAATTTTTACGATGGTTTATAGTGAATTGTGCCAATGTCACTAAGGGTTTCATGTGTCTCTTGAATAAGGACACTCCTTTTATCTAGGAGTGAGCCCAAGAATCCTTCGATGCTTTGAAGAAATCCTTGGTATCGATGCCTTTGTTGAAGTCTCCAGACTACGGTGAATATTACTTGCTTTATGTCTTCGTGTTCGAAGAGACAATTGGTATGGTGTTGGTTTAGAAGGATGACAAGATCCGTGAGCACATCATTTACTATATTTTTTGAAACTTAGTCGGCCCTGAACTCAAATATTCTCATGTTGAAAAGATAGCTTTGGCTGTTGTTCACACAGTCTGATGATTATGACACTATATATTGCTTTTCAAAACTACTATGGTTGACGATGTCAATCCATTTCAATACATCCTTACTAGGTGTATCATAGGGGGGAAGTACAATAAATGGATTATCATTCTACAAGAATTCAATCTCAATTTCTCTTCTGCAAAATACAAAAAATTGCCAGTTTTTGCAGAGTTAATATCCGACTTCCCTCGATTAGACGAGGATTTTATTCATTTTGATTCATTTGTGGATGAAAACATTTTCCTTGTCTCATCATCAAACCCCTTGTATGGAGATATTGGTCTCTATCTTAAGACTTTGAAGTTCCCTCAACATCTCTTGTGAGATGATCGATAACGCATACAATACCAAGCAAAGAATGACCTTATCATTGAAAACACTCTGTATTGTCGAGGAGTGGACAATATCTTGCATCGTTGTTTGACTCACGAAGAAGCTGATTCTGTTCTAAACGACTGCCACAGTGGGGCTTGTGGTGGTCATCTATCCGGGATTGCGACATCCTAGAAAATTTTGTGAACCGATTATTTTTGGCTATCTATATTTAAAGATTGCATCGAAGCGGTTAAGAAGTGTCACCCCTACTAGGTGTTCACTCATAAAATGTGCTCACATCCAGCCCCTCTCCATCCAGTCATTACCATTGGTCCCTTTACCAAGTGGGGGGTGGAATTTGTGGATTGCAACCCAACTCCGGCTAGGGGGCATAAACACATTATCGTGGTCATTGACTACTTTACTAAGTGGGAAAAATCCATGCCTATAGTTAAATCTGATGGTAAGACTATTTCCTTCTTCGTATTCAATCAAATTATATCCAGGTTTGAAATCCCGAGTGAGATTGTCACTAATCATGGAAATCACTTTCAGAATGAAATGATGAAAGAAATAACATCAAAACTGGGGTTTAGGCATGGTCATACTTCCCCTTACTATCCCCTAGAAAATGGACAAGTAGAGGCCATTAACAAGTCCCTCAAGACCATTTTACAGAAAACTGTCAGCCAAAGAAAATCTGACTGGCATATCATGCTTTATCCAACACTTTGGGCATACTGAACCTCGGTCAAGACTTCGACTGTTTTTTCTCCTTTCTAGTTAGTACACAGTGTGGATTTGATCTTACCTATTGAATGTGAAATCCCTTCTCTTAGATTGGTAGTTGCGCTCCTACCTGACACTTCTGATATCGAGCAATGCCTTGTACACCTAGAGAGTCTAGATGAGTAGCATTGTGATGCTTCTATGGATATCGAAGAAAATAAAAGATGTGTCAAGGTCCAACATGATAAGTCTATCTGTCCTTAGCATTATGCTGAGGGTAACTTGGTCCTCCTGTATGATCAAGCCAAAGAACCATTAGGGGTAGGAAAGTTTAAACCCATGTGGCACGGTCCCTATATCGTGTGATGTGTATTAGAAAAAGGATCCTATGAATTAGAAGATTATGAAAGGAACATGTTGGCTGACCCTAAGAATGGGCTCTATTTGAAAAGATATTACTCTTGAGCCCCGATATTGGGTGTAACTCTTTGTATACTAATGTATTTTAGTGTATATATCTTTTCCCTTTGTTTTTATCTTCAGCTTGCTTATCAAGTTTTCCCTTGGTTGGAATATGTCAATGGATTTTTCGGTCTACTTAGGATTCACAGACGAGGCCAATCGTCATACAAAAAACTTGGATTCCGTCGCTTGGGTTGTTTAATCACCTGAGGGTCTACTAGTGTCTTCAGGTGGCATTTTCCTAGGACTATCCACGAATAATGTGGTTGAATACAACATCGTTATAGAAATTTTGCGCGATGCCATTTCACATGGTATTCACTCATTAGAAGTTTACCTAGACTCCCAGATAGTACTATGTCAGTTGAACGACAGTTAATCTGGAGAAATTATGATGGAGAAGAATTCAACTTTGAGAGAAAAGTTACTATGGAGAAATTATTCACTTCATATTGAGTCTGCATCCCTTTATCCTATTAAGTCTGAACACATTGTTCATCCCACAAGCTCTTCCCTACAAGATTGAGAACCTCATTGTCTCTCTTATATGAGCTTGCCTTTGGTGGAGGGTTGAAGTGGTGGAGGCCCAACTAGAAGGGACTTGGTTTCTTGGTTTCGAACTGTGCCGACATGGAAGTTTGTAATTCATTCACTTATGCAAATTACATTTGAATATAAATACTCTTTTCTCATCCAATTAATATCTTGTAAATATTTGAATTTTTATTCCATGGGAATATTTGTTATGAATGTTGATTGATTATGCTATTGAATGTGCTAACACTTTATATTATCACCATATGCTTTTGTTTCTTGGTTGTTGAGGACAAGTTGCAGGTGTATTGATTTGAGTCAAGTTCTCAACGCTGGATTTCATCGAATGTCTGGACGAGGTAGGATCTTTATCTTGTCTTGTTAGCATATTTGTTTATATATCATACCTGATATTAGAGTTGATTTCTGCAGTCATTTCCATCTATTGTGGTTTACCCCTAGCCATAGCGAGATTTTCCTCGTAACAAAGATGCATGGAGTGTGGAAAAAATTCCTAAAACAAATCCCTTCAAAGATGAGGTATGTGATGTCCCGTTCCCAAGAGTAGGCCAGTAGGGAGTGGCTTAGTAGTCTATGTGTTCCCATAGACTATAGTCAGGCAGAAACAGGGAACAAAATGGAGAAATAAGGGTGAATTGATGGCTAAACAATGAATTAAGCCAAAAACTTAGGAAAAAGTCACTTAAGCCTAAGTCAACGAAGAATTAGAATGAAAAGGTGCTAAAGGGGGAATTAATTAATTAATTAATCACTTTAGGAGGAAAAGCGCCTAGCTTAAGTGAGGTCAATGGTGAATTAGATTGGGAAAGGTATAAAGGGAAGAATTTGATCTAATTCCTCATCATGCATTGTTATGATTTGATGTTGAGAGCTTCCAGAGGAGGAGGAGAGCCGACCTTATTGTTTTGTGGATTTCTGGAGGAAACCACCACCCTTGATCGGTTTTGGTGTTGAGAGACACACCCTAGCCCATCGAAGATACCATCCAGGTATTTCACCGTTCTTTTCAGGAGAGACTATTGTGGAGGGCACAACTCAGCCAAGGAGGGCGCAAGTCATTTTGGAGATTCAGAGATCTGCAGTAGACCGTGGTCCCGATTGCAGATTCATTCCAACCCAGTAGAGATCCAGCCAGGGCGCTTCCATTGAGCCATTCATCATCAGATTCCGATGGTGGAATCTTGCAAATCGACCCATACAACCATTTTGGGCGCAGTCATTCCGGACAGACCTTTGGCATTGCATGCAGGGGTTTCCTATCAAATCCGTCCAAACCCTTCCAACCCATTTCATCATTGGATGAGACGATCATTTTGAGCTATATAGCAGCAGATTCCAATGGTGGAATCCTTTGGGGCACATTCAGTGCCCAAGGAGGGGCGCAAACCCCCTAGGGGTCCAGATCTAGTGCCGTAGAGGTCCGATCCAAGTTTCGTCAGACATTATTTCTAGTGTAGAGGCCAAGGCACATTGATTGGGGTAGTTTCGAGTTCATTCTGATGGTGGATCCTTTAGATCGAGTTTTCCAGTTGGTAGCAGTTACCGTACTTCTCCAGGATCGCTCATTTTTTCCTATCTATCCGTGCATGCAGCGGATCTTCTTTCTTCTTGCGGTCACAGGTATTTCTTTTGTTATTTGATTGTATTCCAGTATAGATCCATGAGATCTGACTGACGTCTAGTCTCTATATTTCAGTAGGCAATTTGTATTCCCATGCATGCACTATTATTATTCATGATATTGAGCAGTTGACATTCTATACTATCGCATGCGTCTTTTTATGATTGTTAAACCTTCATTATGCAACATGCACTTGTAATAAATGACATGCAACCATAATAACCAACATGCAAACACTATAACCGAAGAACATCTCAATCACCCAGCTAAAATGCATCCAGAAACCCCCAGTGTACCAGATCTACATGCCAGAGCAGTAGAATAGTAGCAAATATCTTGATCAACCGGATCGGGGATATTTCAGTGGTATTAGAGCTTTAGTCCTGCCAGCCTGTGACTAAAGTCGATGAGTTCAGCGAGTGACCTAGAAGGCAAAGAGGATGTGGGGAGACAGATATGAGAGGCCAGAGGGCACTGGTAAGGCTCCCATGGAACCAGAGGCAACCTTCATGCAGGTTATCAGTGATATGTTAGCTAGTCAGCAGACTATGTCTCAGTCCTTGGCTCAGGTGGCTGAGATATTGGCTATGGTGGACATTCCGGGCACACAAGCCCCACATACAGCACAGGGGAACTCGGGGGCAGGCAGTAGACCCCAAACACCTACTCGCACATACACATCTTCGAGTAGTATTCCCAGACCATGGTTCCCTAGTTTTCAGAGGGCACCACCAGCAGCAACACAACAGTCGTTAGCACAGAGGTTGCCCACTTAGGTGGAAGACATTGTAGAGTACAAGAGGGAGTATGCAACGTTGGGCCGTGACTTCCATCATGACATGACACTAGTCGAGTATTATGGACTTAGGGGCATGAACCATCCTAGAGAACCTCAGAGAGGAGGACAACAACAACAATAGGGGCATACCATAGATTTCATCTGGAAAGTTGGTAAACTCACCATACCTTCTTTTGACGGATCGTCCAAATGCACTGACAAAGCTGGGGTAAAAAAGCTAGACATGCACTACAAGCTCAACCGGATGACCGAGATGGTGGCTAGTGACTCTTGCGCATTTGAGGGACAGTTGGATGGACAAGATGATATCTCATGTCCTTCATCTTCCCCGTCAAGCAATGTCGAGGATTCAATACTTCAGCATAGTGGTGACACTTGTGAGGCTTCATATGTGTTGGAACTTAGACATGATGAGATTAGGAGGTTAGATGACCTACCTATGGGTGTAGACATGGCTTCCAGAAAGTCATGTATGGAGGATGATGATTTTCCTATGAGTAGTGAGCCACATTTTTCATCTTCTCAATCACCTATGCTAGCCCCGACACATGAGGATATCAGTGGCATTCCTGATATGGTAGAGCAACCTTGTGTGGGGATTGTACACAAGGAACATATGGATCTGCAGATCCAGGAGGAGAGGCATGGCTTGGAGATAGTTGACCTTACACATACCTATCAGTATGAGGAGAGTGAGTCATCACTCTTGGAGATTGCATTGATGGACCAGGTTGTGGAGACCGACAGCTTGTTGGGACACTTACTCCCAGGATCGATCTACAGTGATGAGGATGCACTCCTTATTGGTCGAGATGACCATAGCACGTGTCTGGACACATCTGTATGGGATCCAGGCACAAATGATATTAGTAGGGTGAGTGCGCAGGAGGATACAGCTGCCCATACTGGATATGGTGCGATTCAGATAGGGGTCACAGTTGGTGATGGCGTGCAATGGCATATAGGAGGACTCAATAGCACAGGGGATAGTGGGCAGTTCAACACCTTATATTTTGAGGAGTTTGTTGTTGGGGATTCCATTGTTGACACTAGCAGTGAGAGGCATGAGGTAGCACCTCAGCAGGGTTGTGACCAGGAGTCACAACACTTGGCAGGACAGTTGAGAGTTAGTGAGGACATGATCATGGCAGCCACTAGATGCATTGATGATACACATGCATTGGTGGCAGATTATTGTTGGAGGGCCTCGATGGCACATGATATTTTAGATGGGGGACTTGTCATTGATGACTTACATACACTCAGGGAGAGAGTGATTGTGATGAGGGCCGACTACCAGCAGTTGTTGAGGGATAGGGATTACCTATTGGAGGTTGGTGAGATGTATCACAGGGCACTGAGGGAGCAGGAGGTTGAGGTGGACCGACTCACTCATGACTTGGTGAGCACACAGAGATTCTTGGAAGGCACACAGACTTCCCTTCAGGAATAAGAGTCTAGATCGGAGGAGCTCCTTGAGGAAATTAGACAGAGAACCACTACATCTATTTCAAGAGAGAGTCAGATATATCCCTCAGCCACATTGCGAGAGGATGTTGGTGATTTAGCAGTGGAGCACCAGTTGAGGGAGAGGCATGAGGAGTACCTAGGATCACTGATGAGTATGGAGAGATATGATCCTGAGACACAGGAGGATGTCCATAGGTCACATGGACCACCCTTCACGAGGGGTGTTGAGACAGTTGGGCACACACATACACATGGGGATTCCAGAGCCAAGGGCAATTATGAGGTCGATTCCATTTGTGTTCCAGGATTGATTGACCTTCATGTAGAGGATGACCCAGTAGTACACCCAGGATCCATGATGTTGCAGGTGTATACAGGAGATCACATGAGTATGCAGGGGCTTATAGTGATGAGTGGTAGTTCATAGAGACATATAGAGGTGTACAGTGGGATTCATGGGGACACACTAGATTGCAAGGAGGAGATGTACTTAGTAGAGCATGGAGATTCTTCTCCCTTGCAACAGTATACAGATCTGGGAGATCACCTTCATCGTAGCAGCAGTTGGGTGAGTGATGATGGATGGAGAATGATTGACCCTCAGTTTTTGGAGATACCTACTATTGTAGCCGATGGTTGGTGTTTAGTGATGAGTACAGGCGATTATTTACCATGGGTGCTCGTGGAAGAGCTTTTGGTCAAGTCCTGGGGATTGACCAAAGCATATGATACTTTCCAGTCCTACAGTTGGGTGCATATATTTATGATAACCTTTCTCGACACTTTTATCATTGACAACAACATAGTGGGTGCTAGACAGTGGCAGGGGACATGGAGAGTTGGTAGGCTGAGACCACCTGACAGGAGTGTATTGATTGCATACATCAGGACATGGGTGGATCATCAGGGGCAGACAATTGAGGTCCTAGGTGTGATGGAGAGTATCCTAGGCCATGGGACAAAGAATAACTCAAAGGTTGCTAGATATTCAGACTCTCATTGGGATGAGGGTGGACGGATTTTGACAGTTACCAGTAGGGCACATCAATAGTTAGTGGGGATTGGAAGTGACGAGCTTCCAAATTTGGCATGGGATCCTGGAGTCCATTGGGTCGATAGTTTGTTTCATCTTATGAGGATCCATGCGTGGAGGGTCCAGTAGGGATACCTTGAGAAGACAGTCATGATCAGAGTAGAGCAGCATCAACATGATGGTCCCTGTCAGAGACTAGCATGGGACCCTGGGATTACAGGCTGGGCATTTCATTGACTGATGGAGACAGGCGGAAGTTTGCAGAGGGAAGTCACTTTGATTTTCCATTAACTTTCAGTATTGGGAAGAGCACGTCACTGACTGGTGATTCATTGAGGTCTTGTAGCACCTCACTGTGGCAACAACATGTTCAGTTGGTGCGGGTCGTGTTCAGTTTGGTATGGTCTAGTAGGATAGACCCATTTCAGGTTGAGGCCATGTGTTATTTGCAGGAGACTCATGGTGTTTATATGTTACAGAACTATACTCCACAGAGCATTGCGGGTCACATTCTGATATGGGATCCAGGGATTGGAGTGCATGGTAGTTCAACGCTTGATGGAGCTGAGTTTCGAGTAGAGTGGTTGCTCGGGGAGTTGACTGAGATTCTTTGGCTATTGATCATTCTACTCATCATGAGCATTTGGGTGTCATGCATGGTGAGCACCCAGAGAGGACTCATCTTGAGGGGAGTCTACCTTGTGTCACACAGGTGGATATGGGACCCCGGTATCATATGTAGTTGGATTGATGTTGCTTGAGGACAAGCAATCTCGGGAAGGTAGGACTGTGATGTCCCGTTCCCAAGAGTAGGCCAGCAGGGAGTGGCTTAGTAGTCTATGTGTTCCCATAGACTATAGTCAGGCACAAACAGGGAACAAAATGGAGAAATAAGGGTGAATTGATGGCTAAAAAATGAATTAAGCCAAAAACTTAGGAAAAAGTCACTTAAGCCTAAGTCAACGAAGAATTAGAATGAAAAGGTGCTAAAGGGGGACTTAATTAATTAATTAATCACTTTAGGAGGAAAAGCACCTAGCTTAAGTGAGGTCAATGGTGAATTAGATTGGGAAAGGTATAAAGGGAAGAATTTGACCTAATTCCTCATTATGCATTGGTATGATTTGATGTTGAGAGCTTCCAGAGGAGGAGGAGAGCCAACCTTATTGTTTTGTGGATTTCTGGAGGAAACCACCACCCTTGATCGGTTTCGGTGTTGAGAGAAACACCCTAGCCCATCGGAGATACCATCCAGGTATTTCACCGTTCTTTTCAGGAGAGACTATTGTGGAGGGCGCAACTCAGCCAAGGAGGGCGCAAGTTATTTTGGAGATTCAGAGATCTGCAGTAGACTGTGGTCCCGATTGTAGATTCATTTCGACCCAGTAGAGATCCAGCCATGGTTCTTCCATTGAGACATTCATCATCAGATTCCGACGGTGGAATCTTGTAGATCGACCCATACAACCATTTTGGGCGCAGTCATTCCGGACAGACGTTTGGCATTGCATGCAGGGGTTTCCTATCAGATCCGACCAAACCCTTCCGACCCATTTCATCATTAGACGAGACGATCGTTTTGAGCTATATAGAAGCATATTCCGACGGTGGAATCCTTTGGGGCGCATTCAGTGCCCAAGGAGGGGCGCAAACCCCCCAGGGGTCTAGATCTAGTGCCGTAGAGGTCCGATCCGAGTTCCGTCAGACATTATTTCCAGTGTAGAGGCCAGGGCGCATTGATTGGAGCAGTTTCGAGTTCATTCCGATGGTGGATCCTTTAGATCGAGTTTTCCAGCTGGTAGCGGTTACCGTACTTCTCCGGGATCGCTCATTTTTGCCTATCTATCCGTGCATGTAGCAGATCTGTTGTCTTCTTGCGGTCACGGGTATTTCTTTTATTATTTGATTGTATTCCAGTACAGATCCATGAGATCTGACTGACGTCTAGTCTCTATATTTCAGTAGGCGATTTGTATTCCCATGCATGCACTATTATTATTCATGATATTGAGCAGTTGACATTCTATACTATTGCATGCGTCTTTTTATGATTGTTAAACCTTCATTGTGCAACATGCACTTGTAATAAATGACATGCAACCATAATAACCAACATGCAAACACTATAACCGAAGAACATCTCAATCACCCAGCTAAAACGCATCCAGAAACCCCCAGTGTATCAGATCTGCACACCAGAGCAGTGGAATAGTAGCAAATATCTTGATCAACCGGATGAGGGATATTTCAAGGTATTGTGTGATGTTTCCCCACTCGAAGTTTGTGATTTTCTTTTAGGAAAACCTTATATGTGGAAAAGTCATGCTATTTATGAGTCTTCATCCCATATTTTCATTATCACTCTAGGGGGTCAGCCCTACAGGGTACCCACGCTATTTTTGACTACTACAATTTCATTGGTCTTGATAAAATAGTGTCGAAAAGTAATCTCATAG
This sequence comes from Picea engelmannii, assembly GCA_009831015.1. Taxonomy (NCBI): domain Eukaryota; kingdom Viridiplantae; phylum Streptophyta; class Pinopsida; order Pinales; family Pinaceae; genus Picea; species Picea engelmannii. The sequence continues at coordinate 369,597 of ML777633.1, forward strand.
ACTGCAAAGTTTGTCTTATTCATGGTTCAGTTAGAAGGGGAATAAAAGGTCATTGCAACCACCACAAAATCAACACGAGGTCTCTGTACATAGTAGAAACATGTGGACAAGCTTGAAGAGGAGTAAATGGACCTCTTCACTTCACTTGTAGGTGTAATACTTCAGGTTGACCCCGGTTGTAATTGAGCATATAGGCTGGTGAGATGTGTTGCTTTGAGGCTAGAGTTCCCGTGTACTAAATAGGTTGGTGAGCCAGATACTAAAAGGATTGTAGGCCTATCGTATGTATTATGTAATCATAATTGGATAATAATAAAACCACACCACTGCATGTAGACTGACTCGACAAAAGAGTAATGGGGATAAAATCCACTAGAAAAAAGGAAAAAGGGGCTAAGAGTATTAAGTTAAGGGGATAAGACTAAGGGACTTAGGCCAAGAGAATTTTTTTAATAATAATTTCTAAATTTTAACTTAGGGATGCATATGCATTATGCTATCCTAAGTTCCTATGGAAGGGGAATGAATCACCAAGTGGGTGCAAAGGGATATCATAAAGTGACAAGTGTCATTTTATGCACATGCAAATATAATGGGAGAATGGAGTGTAGTTTTCAATATGAAATTTCATTTTGTCACCATCGTGGAAGAGGATCATCTCCTCTGCTACCATCTATACTTGTTTCCATCACCATAACCGCGCGGGGGGGGGGGGGGGGGGGGCGAAGCAGGGAAGTGTTTTCTTGTGAATTGGAACTAAAGAGGTGGGTTTTCAAGCCCATATGTTGTAGAAGAGGCAGGTTGTCAGGCCCGTAAGCATTCTCTCCAGGTGGGAGAATCACTAGGAATTGAATTCCCAAAGTGTCAATTGTAGCTACAGGGCTCAGAGACTTCATGTATGGCTTGTTGTTGAAGCTCGGAAAGGAAGTGGGGCATCTGATGGGGCACACTTTTTGGATGGGAAAAGCATACGAGGAATTAGATATTGCAGTTGGATGGGGTTGGAACTTAAATATGAGCATTATTGTTGTTTAACAGACTGGTCTGGGATAGGAATCCATTTTTCCCAAGTAGATTTTAAGCCCAACTCGGGGCAAATTTGATGTCATTTTATGGGTATCAGAGTCTATGGCTGGGAGGAAACTCATAGGTCTACATGAAATTGGTGGTTATTTATACTAGATAAGTGGTTCACCATGTACTTGTCTGAATTATTCACTAGCATATTTGGCCCATTTTGCAGCGGTTGTTTCGACGCTTATGCGACGTTATGTCATTGATATGGCGACAAATTTGGAGTCTTTGAAACGTCAGTTTAGGTGACGTGGCATTTGCGATGAACTTGATCCAATGTCGCATAAGCGACAATATAGGGAAACAATCTTAAACCAACTTTTCGTCTAAATTGCGACAACAACTTTTATAGTTAAATTGACGCATCAATAGAAGTTGTCGTCGCCTATTCGACGCATCAATAGAATTTGTCGTCGCCTATTCGACGACAAATTTTTGGTGTTTATGTAGTTAAACCGACGCATCAAAATAAGTTGTCGTCGCCTATTCGACGACCACTATTTGATGTTTATATAGCAAAACCATCACATTGATAAAAGTTGTCATCGAATAAGCGACGACAACTATTTGATGTTTATATAGAAAAACCATCGCATCGATAAAAGTTGTCGTCGCCTATTCGATGACAACTTTTCTATGTTTATATAGAAAAACCGCCGCATCGATAAAAGTTGTCGTCACCTATTCGATGACAACTTTCCGATGTTTATATAGAAAAATCGTCGCATCGATAAAAGTTGTCGTCGGATATGCGACGACCAAAATTTATCTAGAAAAAAAATAAAAAATTATTTTGGGAATTAATTTTGATATTAATATCAATATTAAATCCCAAAGGGTATTGCATGAGCCCCATATTGATTTCACAAATCCTTGGGACTTCTTTGATGGAGCTTATCAAGGCTCTCCAAAAATGTGTGGGGTCGATGGAGTCATATAACTCTTTTTAGATCATTACCACTTCTTCTCCTTAAAATATGGAGTAGGACTGGGAGCAAATAACATGGTTGAATTCTACACCCTCTAGATGTTGATGAAAGTGGCACTTGAAAAAAATATTAGGTGTTTGCAAGTTCTTGGAGATTGTAAGTTGTTGATGGATTGGGATAATGGAAAATTTAATATTACATATTTGGTCTTGGAGCCAATCATGGCACTATGCTTGGAGAAAAAATCTATGTTCGAGGAGGCCTCATTTTTCCATATCTACATGGATTTTAATAAAAAATAGGATATGTTGTCAAAATAAGCCATCATGCTACAAGGCTCCTTGTGGGAATGTGAATACAAGGACAATTCTCTACTAGAATCCACTCAATTGTCTATGTTTTGATGTTTGGTTGATAGGTCTTGGGGTAGATATAAAATTATGTTTTCTTGGAGGTTAAAGACGATTCTAGTTATGTTAGGTTTTGTCTAGATTGATTTTGTATGGCTATGTACGAATCATATATG
>ML777633.1:404140-473931 GCA_009831015.1 Picea engelmannii
AAAACAAATATAAAAAAATCAACATTTATGTATAGTATGAGATGAAACATATTACATACCTTAGTATCTGTGTCATACAAGTGTTCGAAAAATTATTCATAACCTTTAAGTTCACCAGCAACAATGTAGCAGAGAGAAGATTTGTCCTTGATCCTTCATAAAGTTGTTTATTTTCCTTTTCTAATAGAGGTTCATCATAAATATTAGCATTTTCCCCATCCTCATCCAGCTGCGAAAACAAATCTTGGATCATTTGATTTGTCCCATCATCTTCTTCCATGAGTTCCTCATTTGCTTGGTCATGATGATGTTCCTCAGCTTGTACAACATCATTTCTACTAATTCTTGGTGCAATATTCTGCGGAAAGTTAGAGGGAAACTCTAACTTTATAATTACAAACAATCATGCAAAATTAGTGTATACTATAAAAAACATTCAAACAATATATATACATATATATAATTTTATATAAAATTGACAAAATAAAAAAAGATAATAAATATATAGCTAATTACCATGGTATGATATTCATTCGATCCACCATCATTGTGACCATATTTCCTACAATGTTTTGTAGCTGTTTCTATTAAAATTCTTATGGGACATCTGAGGCAACATTTTTTACAAGGGCAATAACATCTACCATCACCCTTTTCACCCGCTTTACTTTTTTCCCCACCTCTAACAACATTCTGCGACATTTTTCCGCACAAAAATACCCTTTCGGAACCGTCGTTGTTATAGCAAGATTGTCACAACATCTTCTAATCATCAAATATTTATAGGTCAATTTTAGATCACAATTGTCGCAATTGCGACGATAGTGACCTAAATATATATATATATTTACAGTTATTTATTTTAGATCATTTTCAACAGTAAAGTTTGACTAAATTATTATGGTCAAATATCGTCGCTTATGTGACGGACATTCTAAGGTCGTCGCTTATGAGACGAACATTGACCATTACAGTTCAGTCAAACTATAGGTGTCGAAATTGCGACGAACATGGGGTAGATTTAGAAAAAAAAAACTTTTTCTCTTGCATGTTGCGACAAAAGAGTACTTTCATCACAAGTGGTCGTCGCAAATTTTTCAATATGTAGTAGTGATTGTATGAATAACTATGTATTCATGTTAACGAATACTACTATGTTATTATGTTCAATATGTTTTTGTTAAACTTGTAGAGGGACTATGTTTATATATTTCCTTTCATGAATATTTACTGTTGGAATTATCATTGAGCATTTGCTTCTAAATTTGTACAAGAATTGGTATTATACTCCTCAATCATGAGTAATGGATTTTGAGATTATAATTTTGTATATGTTTCCAGGAATGCTAGCTAGGACTGTGTAATCGGTGCATGAGAAAAATTATGTAATTAATCTGTGCTTCTATTGTTATATCACTTGTGTATACAAAATATTTATATATGTATATATTGGTAGTAATCTGCGTGTAATAGAGCCACAGGTTCGTATATTGGACCTGCACGGGCTGAATATAAAGTGTAGACGTGAAATTGTTATCAGGTCTACATTTTTTTTACTAAATTGCTAAACAAAGTTTATCTCTATGAACTGATATCATAGTTATAATTAGTGTGATTGTTACCATTTAAGGCTGGAAATGTAACTGGTAGAATCATGCAGCGTGAAGTTGTAGGACTGCTAAGTTTCAAGGCATAAGTAATAATCCATTCAACATTGAATGAAATCAATGAAACTCAGTAACCGTTGATCCATGAGTTGGAATCAATCATAGTCATCCAACGACAAGCTATCGCTCTTTGGAATTACGCCGTAAAGAAATGAGAGACAACAATTGTCGATATAGTGAAGAGGTTTAATCACGACCATCCGTAGATGGAATAGTAACCACCATCATATCACAGTGTCAAGTAAATATCAGTCATTGAGTTTCGTAACCAATCTTAAGAGGGAGTTTCGCATCCCGGGGAACCAAAGCACCGGACCTCACAATAATTCTAAGTCCAAGCCCATTTGGAAGTCCCAATAAGTTGATGTTCAGGGACCAGGGTTCCTTCCCCTGGTCCCACACCTCATTGCATAAACATGAAGGAGAGGGAGAGAATATGATGTAATAGTGACGTAATGTGCCATCTTGGCAGACATAGTGTCAGGAGGTTGACACATATCCACGTATGGTTGTAGATGAGTAGAGAATGGGTCCCTATTGGGATTTATCCTTTGGAAAAGTGCCTTAAGATCCGAGTTGTTGGATTTGGGAATACAATAGATATGATCCATTGATCATATTCAGATGGGGTCCATTGGATCCCAGACCCTTGAAATTTTTCCTGAACTCAAATTGTTGGATGGGCCAATGGGAAGGGTTCCCACGTGGGGTTCCAACCCTCTACGACAAGTGTGAGCATAGGTGATGTCATATGTGATGTGTTCTGCCAACATGGTGGTTATGATGTCACCAAGGTGACACTTGTTAGTTCCTTGTTCACGAATGAATTGAGTGTGGGCCTTGTCGGGCTCAAGCCTTTGAATTATCACCATGGTTTTTCAACCATTAGATCTATTGACTAAGGGATCGTAGTTGTAGATATTTTCACTGGACCCCGAAAGAATCCTAATTTCAAATTATTTTAGAAGCCCAATAGGCCGATATCCAGTGGGCGAGAGGATATCCACCGTGGATCTGCAGGACCAGATCAAATCCTAGATGTATATCTTGTAAGGTCGTAACCCCATGAAGAACTTGATTATGATCTTGTAATTACACGATTAATATTAACTAATCCCCTTGTGATACCCAGAATTGGGATATTTCCAAGTTACCACCACAAGTAAGGTCCGACATCTGGTTCCCATTGGTGACATGGCACACGACAATTGGTCTATGTTTCATGATGAAGGAAGGCCAGATGTCACCCCATGGTGGTGCCATGTGTCACGTGGATTTGGCCGAATTGGATAGCGATCTGTGGGGGAAATGAGTGCCACATATCAAGAAGTATGACTACCATTTTCCATCCCACACTTCATTCCATGTGTCTCACCATGTGTCATACCACATGGAAGTAAGGGAATTCGTTGATGAGTCAAATGTGGGTCCGACGGTGGATGAATACCCTTGGGGTAATGTTGTTGGATCCTGACCATCAAATCTAAGGAGGATAAACCTCCACCATTTATCTGAGTCAATGGGAGTCAATCATCCCTCAGACCAATGGGGATTTTTGTAACTTGGATGTGCTGGGAAGTCTGATATCTTGGTGATCCAGTGTGACATCACAGGAAGCTGCACAACCAATCGCCTATGGACAGGTGTTAGCGCATGATTGGGTGAGCCAAGCACCCTATGGTGGCATTCACTCCAAGTTAGAAGGCCATATTTTAGGTGGTAATAGGGCCATGAGGGGATGTTGTGTGGCATATCATGGAAATGCCACATGTCAGAGGGGTAGTTTGGCCACTGGATCAGGCCTTGATTTTATAATGGACACGATCTTGCTTCGATGGGTCAATAATATGAAATCCAGTGGTTAAGTGTTGCGATATGGTGAATTTCACTTGGTGGCACATGATAGGACATGTGTTCAGGGGACCATCTCATACCAGATCAAGAGTCTAGGGATGAGGCTTATGAAGGAACTTCTAGTGGGTTGATGGTCCAGTAACTCAGTGGGATGTCGAATGAAATCACCTAAACTAAGCCCAAAGGACAAGTGGCACCTTATGAAAAGACCATGTACCTTTAGCGCCGGATCATGTCAGATGGGGCCTTTGGGTGTATAATAATTTGGAAAATTGGTTGAGGTCCCGGGACCCGATAGGTCGAGAGACCGGAAGAATAGGTGGCAGGTGCCATGCCAACAACCACATCTACATTAGAGGGTGACGTGGAGCCATGTGGAATTATTATGGAAAAAGACTTAGAAACTTTAAGAGGCCATATATTTTGATCCAGATCTCAGATTTAGACAAATTTATAGTTAATGGAAATATCTTGACGAGCAAAAGGTGATGGTATCCTTTTGAAGAGAATTTGAGGTGGTCAAGGAAAAATGAAAATTTAATATCCCATCCCTTAAAGGGTAATTAGGGAGTTGGGTTTGTGCCCTCGGTATTGAACGCAATCTAGAAAATCACCCTTGCTTCCCCTTTCCCCATAACCATATCCCTATCCTTTCCCAAAACCCTCATTTTTCTTACCCTCCCTTTGCACATCCTTCTAACACCAATGTTTCTAACTTTTCATCCTCTCACACCCTCCCCTCCCCTCAATCAGTGTCACTATCATAAAAATGCAAACTATGCTGCTACATATTATAGGTTCTTACCATTCCAAGCCACCTCTACCACCTTATATTTGGAGGAGAATGCCATTTCATTTTCCAATTCATCTCCATATCCTAACCCATATTCTCAACTAGAAATAATCCCTCTACACAACCATAATATAGAAGACCCTTCCTTACTTTTAAGACTAATAAAATTATTTTCACTCTCCAAATATCCTTTTCACTAATAATTGTCAAGTGAAAGACCAACTATCCATGATCATCCTCAACAATACATCCAAAAGAATCTTATATCCCAAGACCTTGTAGGTATGAGAAATTTTGTCTTCCTAAACACCATTCAAAATGCAAAATTTAAATTGATTTTCTTTGTCAATCTTGAACCTCAATTATTCTAGATATGAGAAATATTTTTAACTGTTTGATATTGGGAACTTTTCCTCGATCCCAAGGGAAATATCAACTCTTGAATCTAATCTGCCAACTGAAATATGGGTTGACAATTCTTGAAGGTGATTTAATTCAGTATTGATCATGATTTTATCAACCTGGAATTAATTTCTCATTCATAATGTTTTCCCTAGAATGGGTTGAATAACACATCCATTGTTTATTACTCGGATTGCAGTCACTGTTGTGGAGAAAATGGAACACCTTTTGCAATATGGAATAAATATTGATATTCTCAAATTATTTTTTAAATGAGAAACACCTTTTTCCAAAGAAAAAAAAAAACATTGTTTAATTTTGTTTCAAATCATGACTAGAACAAAGTTTATATTTTTTTATATAAATTGTTCCAATGGTTTTAGTTGGCTAGTTATTTTTATGTTTCAGGTTTAGATTCTTGATAATGAGCCCCACCTCTACACTTTCGATATTTTCTACAACAATTCTTATAGAGTTCTTGTGATCCTTTTTCGTGGTCATGGCATTAGTACGCACTTATACTTGAAAAATTGCTTGAACCTCATCTTATGTTAATTTTCTTTATTCTATTAAGCATAATTATTTCTAAAGAATGATGTTGTCTTCACCATCTGTTCAAGAGAAATAAAAATGTTTATTAATTATATACTTGGATGGGAAACTACTGGATTGGGAAGACATTGAGAAGGATTTTTCATCATATACTCATCAACTACTTAAAGAATCAAAATGGACATTTATTACACAAGAGGTACCTTCTTATATGCTTTTTGTATTTTTTCTTGAGAAAATATCCATGTTTGGTATTATGATTACTTAGATTAGAGTTTTCACTCCAAAATTTTGTACTTTTGTGTTGTTTTAAATATTTTGTTAATATCACAGGAGCATCCTTATTTAAACCATCCATGGTACTCACATCCATGTGGAACTAGTGAATGGATGGGATTTATTTTCTCAATAAAAAGATCATCAAAATCATCTACTAGCAGTGGTAACAACTTGAGGATTCATTGGCTTCAGTTTCCAGGTTTTTTGTTTGCGTTTTGTAGTGTTTATTGCAGCTGCTATAGAAACCATTAGATTATTTACTATTTCCAGGTCCCACTCATAATAAATAATGCCAATGTTATCTCTTCCATTTGTGTATTTGGTTTAAATGTAATATGCATTGCAAGAAAATTGTTTGTAAAAGTTATCCATCAAAATTTGCATAAAGAATATATGAGTATAATTTTTTCAACAAAAATAAAACACCCAGATGCCATAATTTGCACAGTAAACCATAATATCCTAGTTGCATCCATCCAAGATATCACATATCCACATGGAATGCACCCTTCAATAATGCACACATGCAAGATGTAATAAAATAAGTCTCCACATTGGAGGATGTGCTCCAAGGTCCACCTAAGAGAACTCACTAAATGTGCCCTCCAAGATGCATGAAAGAATAAACAATATATTAATCCTCCCAAAATAATGCTCCAAAACAACCTCATCCAAAAATAGCAAGAGTTTCATGAGATTCATGCAACCAATCCACATGTGTGAATCCCAAGGAAACCAACTCCATGGATGAATGTGTAAGATTCCAAGCATATGGAGCTCTCCATAAGAAATAAAGTATTCAAAACCCCGAAATAGCAAGTGGATCATCTCCAAAAAAACAAATCCAATGAGATAAGGGGGAATTAGGGTTTTGACCATGCCAAAAATTGATGAAATAATAAAATATATATCTCCAAGAATAACAAGAAGTGTCTCCACAAGTACTCCCTTCAAGGATATTCTCAAAAATAGTAACAAGACCAAGTAACTGCATGCAAAAGACACTCATGTGGCCCTCCAAGTATTCCACACACCTCCCAATAAAATCCCTCCATAACTACCTCCAATAAATATATGTAACAAATCAAAGAGGTGAGGGAACGTTCCAATGAAGGTCAAAATATAATAAGTGTGGCTAAAATAACCATGCAATAAAGATGAGAGAGCACCTAGGAGAGGTTCTCCCTAGGAAAGTGTGCCTCAACCACCCAATAAATAATTAAATAATCTCCAATGAAGTGTGCCCTAAGAGAATGTGCCAAGGTGGTTGGAACGCGTCAATAAAATACTCCTCCACATTCCATATCATAATGATGTACAATCAACCCAAGAGAGTGCACCCTAGAGAAGTGTGCCAACCTCTCCAAGATACAAATAAAATATTGCATGCCTTGGAAATTGTACTCAAGAAGGGGGGGTGTGCCACTAGAAAGCCTCAACCAACTCCAACGTACTAACCACTTAAAGTGTGAAAAAAAAGCTAACGAAGTATGGTGCCCAAGATATTAAAATTAATCTGGATAAATTATATTAATTTAACCATTGAATAGTTAAATCAACCTCGACATGTGTGCACAAAGGTTAATGTTGAAATAAAACTATAGTCCCCCTCCAATAGTCATCCACTGATTAAACCACCATGAACATGTGTGCCAATGAGGGGTTCACTCTAATAAAGTGTTGTACCATTTAAACAAAAGATGTTCTCCTTTTCAAAACCCCACCATGATAACAACAAAACATAAAAACTGAACCTAAGGTGCACCACCACCAAGGAATTATTACATAAAAAATCATCATCCAACCTTAGGAAAAGGTTAGATCACCATCAAATCACATTTAGTACCCCCCTCCTCTAACTCAAACTTAGGAAATAACACATCAGTGAGGGTACTAAAATCATCAAACACATTTCCCCCTAGGTGATGTCTAGAAAATGTTACATCATTAAGCTACATCAGCTAGGAAAATCTCACAAAGGAAAAATAAATCATCCCACCATAGAAACATCATAACAAAAAGGGACATAAAAAAGTGATAACTCATCCAATCATCACGTGTGTCCCCCCTTAAGCATCCAACACATGAGGACCATGTATAACACCCCATCCTAGTGACACCAACAACAACATGAAACATGTACCTCCTACTACCATCATCTAACCCCTTGGGGGGATAGAACCATCATCCATATCCAAGATAGGCATAGATATCATACCATAATGAGATAGAATTCCCCACAACAATCAAATATGAAACCAGTGGATAATCAACAAGAAAAGAACATGTGAGAAGATCATCAAACCAGTAAGCACAATCATCCAACCAAGGAGAAGTGAGACTCCCCCAACCAAAGACCTCCATCTAATGATCTGATGCCAAGAAGGGAAGGAGCTTCAAGAGTACTAGCAACAAATCTCCATCAATGTGATGAAAATCACAATGTGGAGCCTCATACAATATGAGGTGTAATAAGGCTCATTATCATGCTTTACATATATAGATTTGAGCAATTTTTCTTTGCAAACATCAACCAAGGAATTTATTGCTTCATATTTATTACAAAGAAGACTCGAAAGCATTCATTTCTAACTAATATTTATCAACAAATCTCAATCAAAGAATAAGAGTACCAACAACAAATCTTCATCAATGTGATGAAAATCACAATGTGGAGCCTCATACAATATGAGGTGTAACAAGGCTCATTACCATGCATTGCATATACATATTTGAGCAATTTTTATTTGCAAACATCAACCAAGAATTTTATTGATTCATATTTTATATTACAATGAAGACTTGAGAGAATTCAATTCTAACTAATTAACTCTCAAGAGACTCTTCAAATAAGGCACAAACCAAGATGCCAAATGGAAACACAAATCAGAACCTAATGTTCACAATATCAAGCTTATTCTTCCTACCCTACTCTACATCAGGAAGAAAATATGCATGTGCTACATGAAATCAAACAACCAATGCATCATCTCATCAAGAATATAATATCTTCCCTTATGTTTGGTCACAAAAAAAATCAAAGATATGCCAAACATCATGTACACATATGTTGGAATCTCCATCATTTCTTGGCTATAATTGTAACTAAGCTCCTACACATGGAAACAAAACACTAGGATCATGCCAATATTGGCATCTACCACTACAAGATTTTTCTATCCAATGTTGGATAGGACCAATAATATCATCATCTATGATATATGCATAGAACAACTCATCCTTCCTGTGAAGCTCATCCTTATACTCTAAATCTCCTAGATGCTCCAACATGTGTTCTTAATGTAAGTCATCCCTCGTACCCTCAAGAAACAATGGTTCAGGAAGAACCAACAAAAATATGTAATAACCTTATGATCTAGGTGGATATCAGTGGCCACCCACCTTTTCCAACTGTCTCAAAATAGTTTTCTAACAATTTTGGCAATTTACTATTTTTAGTAGGTTTTAACTTTCGGGGCCATTTTGAGGGCCTAAATGAAGGTTTTTTGAGATAGAGGTCCTCAATGATAGATGAAGGCATGATTGATCCCCCACAATGAATCTCCTTGAAGATACCTTTCCAACGAGCTATCATACGCCTAAAACGGAGATTGTATGCAAAAGTTACGACCACGGGAAGTTGATGTACTAACTTACCCAAACACGGCCCACATGAATTTTGGCGCTTCATCTCCTAGGGTTAGGTTTTTGGATGTCTAGGGTTTTTGGCATTCCTGTTTATTGTAAAAAGGCCTTGAGAGCCTCATTGTAATCATCTTCTTGTGAATGCGAGTAGCCGTCACATCTCTTCTCAACGATAAGCTTCCACCATTCTAGCGAGTCTTTCACTCTGTATTTTACAGTCATTGTACATCTATTTCATTAATAGAAATTTTGTATTACTGTATATATGTGTTTATGGTTGCATATCTGATATATTTATGTTATATTATTGGATATACCCGATATATCTATGCATTTATTTATTATATCTCTGCTCTCATTTCGTGCCGAAAATAATTCAGATCAGTGGTATCAGAGCAGGCTGCTCTTGATCGTTTTTTCAGTGCATGTCCCCGACGAGTTCCAAGTATAGAAAGTTGCGTCTCGATCTTGTCTCTCTTGAATAAAATCGCTCTCGCACACCCAAGAAACCCTCAATGGTGGAAGAAATAAAAAAACGACGGAGCAGATGGTCATATCAATATGTTGCTTGAGCAAGCTCTCACGCGACAGAGGGACGAAATGATGGAGAATTTTTCCCACATCCTTAAATGCCTGTCGATAGCATCAGACACATCATCATCAAGCAACCACTTTGGAGGCACCTCTCCTTTCAAGGTACAAGTTAATTTTGATATTCCTGTATTTGAAGGAGAGATAGATGCAAAAGCCCTAGAAAAATGGTTAACTCTGCTAGAAGGTTATTTCTCTGTTCACAATTTTTTCGACAAAGAAAACATCACTTTCACACTCCTTAAATCTCTCCCTCATGTCAAACATTGGTGGGAAACTTACTGGGAGCAAAGTTCCATAGAGGAGTCTGGAATATATGGGGTTGATCCCACTTGGGATTTTTTTGTGGATGTGGTAAAGGAACAATATTACTCTGTTGGCAACTATGAGGACATGTTGGCAACTATTACTCTGTTACTCTGTTGGCAACAATGAGGACACTGTGGCAAGAGAGGGGCCAAGCAGTTCCGAAGTTCACCAATACCTTCCATACCTTGCGCACCAAGTTGGGTATCAAAGACTCAGAGCGAAATTTGGTTCTCAAATACTGTGGGGCTCTACATAGATACATCCAGACTAAAATGGATTTTTTGGACATCTCATCACTTGGTGCTGCTTATCGATATGCTCTTAAAATTGAGCGGAAATTTAGGCACCAGAACAAGCGGGAGTTCGGGTCTCCAAATCTGCAACAACCAAAGTATGACAAATACAACCCTAACAAACAGTATCTCGAAAACTAGTCCAAGACACAAGAAAAGAAGGGTCACGTGAAGGCAAAGAAGGACACCGGAAAATGGTGCGAGTTCCACAAAAGCCCCTAGAAAAACACCAATGAATGTCTCTCAAAATAGTCATTGGTGGCCGCGATCAAAGACAAAGAGCCGAACCCTGATTCAGAATCTGATTCTGAAAATATTGGTAAAGGACAGATCATTGATGCAGACCACATTGCTATCGTCACAACCGCAATAATTAAACCAGAAGAACAAACAGATCCTGAAGAGGGGGAGCACCTTTTTCGTTCACAGATGTGGGTGAAGGGGACCCCGCTGCATTTTATTGTTGATAGCAGAAGCCAGAAGAACCTCATCTCAGCAAAGGTTGTCAAACAAATGGGATTGTCGACAACACCACACCCGCAACCATAAAACATTGGGTGGCTTTTCCAAGGACGAGATCTTCGTGTCAGCCAACAATGTTGATTGTCATATGGCATCCAACCCTTCAATGATGAGGTATTATGTGATGTTTCCCCACTAGATTTCTGTGATGTTCTCTTGGACCAACCATATATGTGCAAGTGCCACGCTGTTTATGAGTCTCGACCCCATAGTTTCATTGTTTCTCTGAGGGGTCATCTCTACAGAATACCAGAGGTAGTTTCGACTATTGTTCCACCTAAAACGTTCCACAAGGTAGTATCTCATACTGAAAAATTCAGCTTCTTCACAATCTGTTCAAAAGGGGAACAGAAAGACACTGCAACCACTACATCTTCGCCCCAAGCACCTTCTATCCAACAAAAGCAGGTCGACAAGGTTGCAAAAAAGCGCAAAGATTCCTTCTGCACATTGTCCTCTCATGTATCCCGACTTGTTGAACAGCCTCAGCCTCAACAACTTCGTGACAGACTTCCACAAACTGAGCAACACGACATTTCCAACCAGGCAAGCAACTCACCAAGATGCAGATTCAACAAATGCTTTTCCCTCTCCCATGGGAACTCAACGCAATGGATACCATTGCTTCCTAAGGATGGAGGATTGATCCAGGTGGATATCAGTGGCCACCCAACTTTTCCGACTAGCTCATAACAGTTTTCTGGCAATTTTTGCAATTTACTATTTTTAGCAGGTTTTAAATTATGGGGCCATTTTGAGGGCCTAAATGAAGGTTTTTCATGATAGAGGTCCTCAATGATACCCGAAGGCATGATTGAGCCCCCAAAATGAATCTCCTCATTGATACCTTTACAACAAGCTATCATACGCCTAAAATGGATATCGTATGCAAAAGTTACGACACCGGGAAGTTGATGTACTAATTTACCCAAACGGGGCCCACATGACTTTTGGCGCTTCATCTCCTAGGGTTAGGTTTTTGGATGTCTAGGGTTTTTGGAATTCTTGTTTATTGTAAAACGGCCTTGAGAGCCTCATTGTAATCATCTTCTTGCAAATGTGAGTAGCCATCACATCTCTTCTCAGAGATAAACTGCCACCATTCTAGCGAGTCTTTCAGTCTGTATTTTTACAGTCTCTGTACATTTCTTTCATTAATAGAAATCGTGTATTACTGTATCTCTGTGTTTATGGTTTCATATATGATATATTTATGTTATATTATTGGATATACGCGATATCTCTGTGCATTTATTTATTATATCTCCACTCTCATCTCATGCCGAAAATAATCTGGATCAGTGGTATCAGAGCAGGCTGCTCTTGATTGTTTTTTTAGTGCATGTCCCCGACAAGGTCCGAGTATAGCAAGTTGGGTATTGAGCTTGTCTCTCTTGAAGACAATCTCTCTCTCACACCCAAGAAACCCTCAACGGAGGAAGAAAGGAAAAACGATGGAGCAGACGATCCTATCAATTTGTTGCTTGAGCAAGTTCTCACGCGACAGAGGGACGAAATGATGGAGAATTTTTCCCACATCCTTAAACGCCTGCCGATAACATCAGGTGCATATTCATCAAGTAGCCACTTTGGAGGCACCTCTCCTTTCAAGGTAGAATTTAATTTTTATATTCTTGTATTTGAAGGATAGATAGATGCAAAAGCCCTAGAAAAATGGTTAACTATGCTAGAAGGTTATTTCTCTATTCACAATTTTTTCGACAAAGAAAAGATCACCTTCGCACTCAAAGCTCT
The DNA here is from genome assembly GCA_009831015.1 of Picea engelmannii. Classification (NCBI taxonomy): domain Eukaryota; kingdom Viridiplantae; phylum Streptophyta; class Pinopsida; order Pinales; family Pinaceae; genus Picea; species Picea engelmannii. The sequence goes on from ML777633.1 coordinate 416,803, forward strand.
CCCTCATGTCAAACATTGGTGGGAAACTTACTAGGAGCAAAGTTCCACAGAGGAGTCTGGAATATGTGGGACCGATCCCACTTGGGATTTTTTTGTGGATGCGATAAAGGAACAATATTACCCTGTTGGCAACTATGAGGACCAGTACATGAGATGGACCACACTGCGGAAAGAGAGGGGCCAAGCAATTCTGGAGTTCACCAATACCTTCCATACCTTGTGCACCAAGTTGGGTATCAAAGACTCCGAGCGACATTTGTTTCTCAAATACCGTGGGGCTCTACACAGATACATCCAGACTGAAATGGATTTTCTGGGCATCTCATCACTCGGTGCTGCTTATCGATATGCTGTTAAAATTGAGTAGAAGTTTAAGAACCAGAACAAGCGGGAGTTTGGGTCTCCAAATTCGCAACAACCAAAGTATGAAAAATATGAACCTAACAAACAGTCTCCCGAAAACCAGTCCAAGACATAGGAAAATAAGGGTCACGGGAAGACAAATAAGGACACCGGAAAATGGTGCGAGTTCCACGAAATCCCTTGGCACAAAACCAATGAATGTCGCTCAAAAAATTCATTGGTGGCTGAGATAAAAGATAAAGAGATGAACCCTAATTCAAAATCTGATTCTGAAAATATTGGTAAAGGACATCTCATTGACGCAGACCCCACTGTTATTGTCGCGACTACAACAATTCAACCAGAAGAACCAACAGATCCTGAAGAGGGGGAGCACCTTTTTCAATCACAGATGTGGGTGAAGGGGACCCTACTACATTTTATTGTTGATATCATAAGCCAGAAGAACCTCATCTCAACAGAGGTTGTCAAACAGTTGGGATTGCCGACAATACCACACCCTGAGCCATACAACATCGGGTGGCTTTGCCAAGGATGAGATCTTTGTGTCAGCCAACAATGTTGATTTTCATATGGCATCCAACCCTTCAAGGATGAGGTATTATGTGATGTTTCCCCACTAGATGTCTGTGATGTTCTCTTGGGCCAACCATATATGTGGAAGTACCATGTTGTTTATGAGTCTTGATCCCGTAGTGTCATTGTTTCTCTGGGGGGTCATCTCTATAGAATACCAGAGGTAGTTCCAACTATTGTTCCACTTAAAAAGTGATGCAAGGTAGCATCTCATACTGCAAAATTCATCTTCTTCACAATATGTTCAAAAGGGGAACAAAAAGACACTGCAACCACTATAGCTTCGCCCCGAACACTTTCTATCCAACATAAGCAAGTCGACAAGGTTGCAGCAAAGTGCAAAGATTCCTTCTTCACATCATCCTCTCATGTAGCCCGATTTGTTGAATAGCCTCAGCCTGAATAGGTTCATGATAGACTTCCACAAACTAAGTAGCGCGACGTCTCCAACAAGGCAAGCAGCTCACCAAGATGCAGATTCAGCAAAGGATTTTCCCTCTCCCCCGGGAACTCAATGCAATGGATACCGTTGCTTCCTAAGGATGGAGGATTGATCTAGGTGGATATCGGTGGCCACCCACCTTTTCCGACTGGCTCAAAACAGTTTTCTGGCAATTTTGGCAATTTACTATGTTTTGCAGGTTTTAACTTCCGGGGCCATTTTGAGGGCCTAAATGAAGGTTTTTCACGATTGATGTCCTCAATGATATCTAAAAACATGACTGGGCCCCCAAAATGAAATTCCTCGATTATACCTTTCCAACAAGCTATCATATTCCTAAAACGGAGATCGTATGCAAAAGTTATGACCCCGGTAAGTTGATGTACTAACTTACCCAAACAGGGCCCACATGACTTTTGGCGCTTCATCTCCTAGGGTTAGGTTTTTGGATGTCTAGGGTTTTTGGCATTCCTGTTTATTGTAAAAATGCCTTGAGAATCTCATTGTAATCTTCTTCTTGCGAATGCGAGTATCCATCACATCTCTTCTCAGAGATATGCTCCCACCATTCTAGCGAGTCTTTCACTCTATATTTTTACAGTCTCTGTACATTTTTTTTCAATAATAGAAATCATGTATTACTGTATCTCTGTCTTTATGGTTGCATCTTTGATATATTTATGTTATATTATTGGATATACGCGATATCTCTGTGCATTTATTTATTATATCTCTGCTCTCATTTCGTGCCGAAAATAATACGGATCAGTGGTATCAAAGCAAGCTTCTCTTGATCGTTTTTTCAGTGCATGTCCCCAATGAGGTTGGAGTATAGCAAGTTGGTTCTCAAGCTTGTCTCTGTTGAAGACAATTTCTCTCACACACCCAAGAAACCCTCAATGGCGGAAGAAAGGAAAAACGACGGAGCAAACGATCCTATCAATCTATTGCTTGAGCAAGTTCTCACGTGACAGAGGGACGAAATGATGGAGAATTTTTCCCACATCCTGAAACGTCTACCGATAGCATCAGGCACATCTTCATCAAGCGACCACTTTGGAGGCACCTCGCCTTTCAAGGTACAAGTTAATTTTGATATTCCTGTATTTGAAGGATAGATAGATGCATAAGCCCTAGAAAAATGTTTGACTCTGCTAGAAGGTTATTTCTCTGTTCACAATTTTTCCAAAAAAGAAAAGATCACCTTCGCACTCCTTAAAGCTCTCCCTCATGTTAAACATTGGTGGGAAAATTACTAGGAGAAAAGTTCCACAGAGGAGTCTAGAATATATGGGGTCGATCCGATTTAGGAGTTTTTTGTGGATGCGGTAAAGGAACATTATTACCCGGTTGGCAACTATGAGGACCAGTACATGAGATGAACCACACTTCAACAAGAGAGGGGCCAAGAAGTTGCGGAGTCCACCAATAATTTCCATACCTTGTGCACCAAGTTGGGTATCAAAGACTCTGAGCGACATTTGGTTCTCAAATACTGTGGGGCTCTACACAAATACATCTAGACTGAAATGGAATTTCTGGATATCTCTTCACTCGGTGCTGCTTATCTATATGCTCTTAAAATTGAGCATAAATTTAGGCACCAGAAAAAATGGGAGTTCGGGTCTCCAAATCCAAAACAACCAAAGTATGAAAAATAAGGCCCTAACAAATAGTCTTCCGAAAACCAATCCAAGACACGAGAAAAGAAGGGTCACGGGAAGACAAAGAAGGACACCGGAAAATGGTGCGAGTTCCACAAAATCCCCTGACACCACACCGATGAATGTCGCTCAAAATAGTCATTGGTGGCTGAGATCAAAGACAAAGAGCCGAACTGTGATTCAGAATCTGATTATGAAAATATTGGTAAAGGAAAAATCATTGACGCAGACCCCACTTTTATTGTCGCGACCGTAGCAATTCAACCAAAAGAACCAACAAATCCTGAAGAGGGGGAGCACCATTTTCATTCACAGATTTGGGTGAAGGGGATCCCGCTGCATTTTATTGTTGATAACGGAAGCCAGAAGAACCTCATCTCAACAGAGGTTTTCAAACAGTTGGGATTGTCGACAACATCACACCCGCAGCCATACAACATCGGGTGGCTTCACCAAAGACGAGATCTTCGTGTCAGCCAACAATGTCGATTGTCATATGGCATCCAAACCTTCAAGGATGGGGTATTATGTGATGTTTCCCCACTAGATGTTTGTGATGCTCTCTTGGGCCAACCATATATGTGGAAGCGCCACGCTATTTATGAGACTTGACCCCATAATGTCATTGTTTCTCTGGTGGGTCATCTCTACAAAATACTAGAGGTAGTTCCAACTATTGTTCCACCTAAAAAGTGCCGCAAGGTAGTATCTCATACTGCAAAATTCATCATCTTCATAATCTGTTCAAAAGGGGAAAATAAGGACACTGCAACCACTACAGCTTCGCCCCAAGCACATTCTATCCAACAGAAGTTGGGTGACCAGGTTGCAGAAAATCACAAAGATTCCTTGTGCACACTGTCCTCTCATGTATCCCGACTTGTTGAATAGCCTCAACCTCAACAGGTTCGTGACAGACTTCCACATACTGAGCAGGGCGACATCTCCAGGAAGGCAAGCAGCTCACCAAGATGTAGATTCAACAAATGCTTTTCCCTCTCCCCCGGGAACTCAACGCAATGGAGACCATTTATTTTTAAGGATGGAGGATTGATCCAGGTGGATATCAGTGGCCACCCACCTTTTCTGACTGGCTCATAACAGTTTTCTGGCAATTTTGGCAATTTACTATTTTTAGCAGTTTTTAACTTTCGGGGCCATTTTGAGGGCCTAAATGAAGGTTTTTCATGATCGAGGTCCAAAATGATGGACTAAGGCATGATTTATCCACCAGAATGAATCTCCTCGATGATACCTTTCCAACAAGCTATCATACGCCTAGAACATAGATCGTATGCAAAAGTTACGACCCTGGGAAGTTGATGTACTAACTTACCCAAACGCGGCCCACATGATTTTTGGCGCTTCATCTCCTAGGGTTAGGTTTTTGGATGTATAGGGTTTTTGACATTCCTGTTTATTATAAAAATGCATTGAGAGCCTCATTGTAATCATCTTCTTGTGAATGTGAGTATCCGTCACATCTCTTCTCAGAGATAAGCTGCCACCATTCTAGCGAGTCTTTCACTCTGTATTTTTACAGTCTCTGTCCATTTCTTTCATTAATAGAAATCATGTATTACTGTATATCTGTGTTTATGGTTTCATATCTAATATATTTATGTTATATTATTGTATATACATGATATCTCTGTGCAATTCTTTATTATATAACCGCTCTCATTTCGTGCCGAAAATAATCTGGATCAGTGGTATCAGAGCAGGCTGCTCTTGATCGTTTTTTCAGTGCATGTCTCAGACGATATCGGAGTATATAAATTTGGGTCTTGAGGTTGTCTCTCTTGAAGACAATATCTCTTGCACACCCAAGAAACCCTCAATGGCAGAAGAAAGGAAAAATGACGGAGTAGATGATCCTATCAATTTGTTGCTTGAGCAAGCTCTCACGCGACAGAGGGGCGAAATGATGGAGAATTTTTCCCACATTCTTAAATGCCTACTGATAGCATAAGGCACATATTCATGAAGCGACCACTTTGGAGGGACCTCTCCTTTAAAGGTACAAGTTAATTTTGATATTCCTGTATTTTAAGGACAGATGGATGAAGAAGCCTTAGAAAAATGGTTAAATTTGCTAGAAGGTTATTTCTTTGTTCACAATTTTTCCGACAAAGAAAAGATCACCTTCGCACTCCTTAAATCTCTCCCTCATGTCAAAAACTGGTGGGAAACTTACTGGGAGCAAAGTTCCATAGAGGAGTCTAGAATATAAGGGGCTGATCCCACTTGGGATTTTTTTGTGGATGTGGTAAAGGAACAATATTACCCTGTTGGCAACTATGATGACCAGTACATGAGATGGACCACACAACAACAAGAGAGGGGCCAAACAGCTTTGGAGTTCACCAATACCTTCCATACCTTGCGCACCAAGCTGGGTATCAAAGACTACGAACGACATTTGGTTCTCAAATACCGTGGGGCTTTACACAGATACATCCAGATTGAAATGGATTTTCTAGACATCTCATCAATCGGTGTTTCTTATCGATATGATATTAAAATTGAGAATAAATTTAGGCACCAGAACAAATGGGACTTTGGGTCTCCAAATCCGCAACAACCAAAGTATGAAAAATACGTCCTTAACAAATAGTCTCCTGAAAACCAATCCTAGACACAGGAAAAGAAGGGTCACGGGAAGACAAAGAAGGACACTGGAAAATGGTGCGAGTTCCACAAAATTCCCTGGCACAACATTGATGAATGTCGCTCAAAACAGTCATTGGTGGTTGAGATCAAAGACAAAGAGCCGAACAATGATTCATAATATGATTCTGAAAATATTGGTAAAGGATAGATCATTGACGCGGACCCCATTTCTATTGCCGTGATCGCAGTAATTCAACCAGAAGAACCAATAGATCCTGAAGAGGGGGAGCTTCTTTTTCATTCACAGATGTGGGTGAAGGGGACCCCACTGCATTTTATTGTTGATAGCGGAAGCCAGAAGAACCTCATCTCAGTAGAGGTTGTCAAACAGTTGGGATTGTCGACAACACCACACCCGCAACCACACAACATTGGGTGGCTTGACCAAGGACGAGATATTCATGTCAGCTAGCAATGTTGATTGTCATATGGCATCCAACCCTTCAAGGATGAGGTATTATGTGATGTTGCCCTACTATATGTCTGTGATGTTCTCTTGGGCCAACCATATATGTGGAAGCGCAACATTGTTAATGAGTCTTGACCCTGTAGTGTCATTGTTTCTTTGGGGGGTAATCTCTACAAAATACCAGAGGTAGTTCTGACTACTGTTCCACCTAAAAATTGCCACAAGGTAGTATCTCATACTGCAAAATTCAACTTCTTCACAATCTGTTCAAAAGGGGAACAGAAGGACACTGCAACCACTACAGCTTCGCCCCAAGCACCTTCTATCCAACAGAAGTAGGTCAAAAAGGTTGCAGCAAAGCACAAATATTATTTCTGCACTTCATCCTCTCATGTAGCCCAACTTTTTTAACAACCACAGCCTCAACCGGTTCGTGACAGACTTCCACAAACTGAGCAGAGCAACGTCTCCAACAAGGCAAGCAACTCACCAAGATGCAGATTCAACAAACGCTTTTCCCTCTCCCCTGAGAACTCAATGCAATGGATACCATTGCTTCCTAAGGATGGAGGATTGATCTAGGTGGGTATCCGTGGCCACCCACCTTTTCTGACTAGCTCAAAACAGTTTTCTGACAATTTTGACAATTTACTATTTTTAGCAGGTTTTAACATCTGAGGCCATTTTGAGGGCCTAAATGAAGGTTTTTAGAGATCAAGGTCCTCAATGATAGCCAAAGGCATGATTGATCCCCCAAAATTAATCTCCTCAATGATACATTTCCAACAAGATATCATATGCGTAAAACAGAGATCGTATGCAAAAGTTACGACCCCAGGAAGTTGATGTACTAACTTACCCAAACAGGGCCCACATGAAGTTTGGCGCTTCATCTTCTAGGGTTAGGTTTTTTTATGTCTAGGGTTTTTGGAATTCCTGTTTATTGTAAATATTCCTTGAGAGCCTCATTGTAATCATCTTCTTGCGAATGTGAGTAGCCGTCACATCTCTTCTCAGAGATAAGCTGCCACCATTCTAGCGAGTCTTTGACTCTGTATTTTTACAATCTCTCTACATTTCTTTCATTAATAGAAATCATGTATTACTGTATTTCAGTGTTTATGGTTGCATATCTGATATATTTATGTTATATTATTGGATATACTTGATATATCTATGCATTTATTTATTATATCTCCGCTCTCATTTCGTGCCGAAAATAATTCTGATCAGTGGTATCAGAGAAAGTTGCTCTTGCTCATTTTTTTAGTGCATGTCCCAAACGAGGTCTGAGTATAACAAGTTGAGTCTTGAGCTTGTCTCTCTTGAAGACAATCACTCTCGCACACCCAAGAAACCCTCAATGGTGGAATAAAGGAAAAACGATGGAGCAGACGATCCTATCAATCTGTTGCTTGAGCAAGCTCTCATGCGATAGATGGATGAAATGATGGAGATTTTTTCCCACATCCTTAAATGTCTACAGATAGCATCAGGCGCATCTTCATCAAGCGGCCAATTTGGAGGCACCTCGCCTTTCAAGGTACAAGTTAATTTTGATATTCCTGTATTTGAAGGACAGATAGATGCAGAAGCCCTAGAAAAATGGTTAACTCTGCTAGAAGGTTATTTCTCTGTTCACAATTTTTCTGACAAAGAAAAGATCACCTTTGCACTCCTTAAAGCTCTCCCTCATGTTAAACATTGGTGGGAAACTTACTCGAAGAAAAGTTCTAGAGAGGAGTCTGGAATATATGGGGCCGATCCCACTTGGGATTTTTTTGTGGATGCGGTAAAGGAACAGTATTACCGTGTTGGAAAATATGAGGACCAGTACATGAGATGGACCACACTGCAGCAAGAGAGGATCCAAGAAGTTCTGTAGTTCACCAATACTTTCCATACCTTGTGCACCAAGTTGGGTATCAAAGACTAGGATTGAATTTTGGTTCTCAAATACCGTGGGGCTCTACACAGATAGATCTAGACTGAAATGGATTTTCTGGACATCTCATCACTCAGTGTTGCTTATCGATATGTTGTTAAAATTGAGCAGAAATTTAGCCACCAGAACAAACGGGAGTTCGGGTCTCCAAATCCGCAGCAACCAAAGTATGACAAATACGTCCCTAAAAAATAGTTTCCCGAAAACCAATCCAAGACACAGGAAAAGAAGCGTCATGGGAAGACAAAGAAGGACACAGGAAAATGGTGTGAGTTCCACAAAATCCCCTGGCATAACACCGATGAATGTCACTCAAAACAGTCTTTGGTGGGCGAGATCAAAGACAAAGAGCCGAACCTTGATTCAAAATCTCATTATGAAAATATCGGTAAAGGACAGATCATTGACGTAGAACCCACTGCTATTGTTGCGACCGCAACAATTAAACAAGAAGAACCAAAAGATCCTGAAGAGGGGGAGCACCTTTTTCATTCACAAATGTGGGTGAAGGGGACCCTACTTCAATTTATTGTTTATAGCGTATCTCAACAGAGGTTGTCAAACAGTTGGGATTGTCGACAAAACTACACCCACAACCATACAACATCGGGTGGCTTCGCTAAGGACGAGATCTTCGTGTCAGCCAACAATGCCGATTGTCATATAGAATCCAACCCTTCAAGGATGAGGTATTATGTGTTGTTGCCCCACTGGATGTATGTGATGTTCTCTTGGGCCAACCATATATGTGGAAGTTCCACGTTGTTTATGAGTCTCGACCCCCTAGTGTCATTGTTTCTCTGGGGGGTCCTATTTACAGAATACCATAGGTATTTATGACTAGTGTTCCACCTAAAAAGTGTCGCAAGGTAGTATCTCATACAACAAAATTCAGCTTCTTCACAATCTGTTCAAAAGGGCAGCAGAAGGACACTGCAACTACTACAGCTTTTCCGCAAGCAGCTTTTATCCAACACAAGCAGGTTGAAAGGGTTGCAGAAAAGTGGAAAGATTCATTCTACACATTGTCCTATCGTGTAGCCCGACTTCTTGAACAACCTCAGCCTCAACAGGTTCGTGACAAACTTCCACAAACTGAGCAGCGCGACGTCTCCAGCAAGGCACGCAACTCACCAAGATGCAGATTCAACAAACGCTTTTCCCTCTCCTCTGGGAAATCAATGCAATGGAGACCATTACTTCCTAAGGATGGAGTATTGATATAGGTTTATATCAGTGGCCACCCACCTTTTCCAACTGGCTCAAAATAGTTTTCTGGCAATTTTGGCAATTTACTATTTTTAGAAGGTTTTAACTTCTGGGGCCATTTTGAGGGCCTAAATGAAGGTTTTTAGATATCTAGGTCCTCAATGATATTTGAACAAATGATTGATCCCCCAAAATGAATATCCTCGATGATACCTTTCCAGCGAGCTATCATACGCCTAAAACGGAGATCGTATGCAAAAGTTACGACCCCGGGAAGTTGATGTACTAACTTAACCAAACGGGGCCCACATGACTTTTGGCGCTTCATCTCCTAGGGTTAGGTTTTTGGATATATAGGGTTTTTGGCATTCCTGTTTATTGTAAAAAGGCCTCGATAGCCTCATTGTAATCATCTTCTTGTGAATGCAAGTAGCCGTCACATCTCTTCTCAGAGATAAGCTGCCACCATTCTAGCGAGTCTTTCACTCTGTATTTTTACAGTCTCTGTATATTTCTTTCATTAATAGAGATCGTGTATTATTATATATTTGTGTTTATGGTTGAATCTATGATATATTTATGTTATATTATTGGATATACGCGATATCTCTGTGCATTTCCTTATTATCTCTCCGCTTTCATTTTGTGCCGAAAATAATATGGATCAGTGGTATCAAAGTAGGCTGCTCTTGATCGTTTTTTTAGTGCATGTCCCTGACGAGGTCCGAGTATAGAAAATTATATATCGATCTTGTCTCTCTTGAAGAAAATCTCTCTTGCACACCCAAGAAAATCTCAATGGCGGAATAAAGGAAAAACGACGGAGCAGACGACCCTATCAATCTGTTGCTTGAGCAAGCTCTCACGCGACAGAGGGATGAAATGATGGAGAATTTTTCCCACATCCTTAAATTTCTATCGATAGCATCAGGTGCATATTCATCAAGCGACCACTTTGGATGCACCTCGCCTTTCAAGGTACAAGTTAATTTTGATATTCCTGTATTTGAAGGACAGATAGATGCAGAAGCCCTAGAAAAATGGTTAACTCTGCTAGAAGGTTATTTCTCTGTTCACAATTTTTTCGACAAAGAAAAGATCACCTTCAAACTCCTTAAAGCTCTCCCTCATGTCAAACATTGGTGGGAAACTTACTGGGAGTAAAGTTCCATAGAGGAGTCTAGAATATATGGGGCTGATCCGACTTGGGATTTTTTTTGTGGATGTGGTAAAGGAACAGTAATACCCTGTTGGAAACTATGATGACCAGTACATGAGATGGACCACACTGTGGCAAGAGAGGGGTGAAGCAGTTCCAGAGATCACCAATACCTTCCATACCTTGCGCACCAAGTTGGGTATCAAAGACTCCTAGCGACATTTGGTTCTCAAATATCGTGGGGCTCTACACAGATACATCCAGACTGAAATGGATTTTCTGGACATCTCATCACTCGGTGTTGCTTATTGATATGTTGTTAAAATTGAGAAGAAATTTAGGCACCAGAACAAACGGGAGTTTGGGTCTCCAAATCCACAACAACCAAAGTATGACAAATACGGCCCTGACAAACAGTGTCCTGAAAACCAGTCCAAGACACAGAAAAAGAAGGATCATGGGAAGACAAAGAAGGACACTGGAAAATGGTGTGAGTTCCACAAAATCCCCTAGCACAACACCGATGAATGTCTCTCAAAACAATCATTGGTGGTCAAGATCAAAGACAAAGAGTTGAACCCTGATTCAGAATCTGATTATGAAAATATTGGTAAAGGACAGATCATTGACGCAGACCCCACTGTTATTATTGCGACCACAACAATTCAACTAGAAGAACCAATAGATCCTGAAGAGGGGGAGCACCTTTTTCATTCACAAAGGTGGGTGAAGGGGACCCCACTGCATTTTATTTTTGATAGAGGAAGCCAGAAGAACCTCATCTCAACAAAGGTTGTCAGCAGTTGGGATTGTCGACAACACCACACCCGTAGCCATACAACATCGGGTGGCTTCACCAAGGACGAGATCTTCGTGTCATACAACAATTGCGATTTTCATATGGCATCCAACCCTTCAAGGATGAGGTATTATCTGATGTTTCCCCACTAGATGTCTTTGATGTTCTCTTGGGACAACCATATATGTGGAAGAACCACGTTGTTTATGAGTCTCGACCCCATAGTGTCATTGTTTCTCTGGGAGGTCATCTCTATAGAATACCAGAGGTAGTTCCGATTACTGTTCCACCTAAAAAGTGCCACAAGGTAGTATCTCTTACTGCAAAATTCATCTTCTTCACAATATGTTCAAAAGGGGAACAAAAGGACATTGCAACCATTACAGCTTCGCCCCAAGCACCTTTTATCCAACACAAGCAGGTCGACAATGTTGCAGAAAAGAACAAAGATTCCTTCTACACACCGTCCTCTCATGTATCCCGACTTGTTGAACAACCTCAGTCTCAACAAGTTCATGACAGACTTCCACAAACTGAGCAACGCGACGTCTCCAGCTAGGCAAGCAACTCACCAATATGAAGATTAAAAAAATGTTTTTCCATCTCCCCCAGGAACTCAATGCAATGGAGACCATTGCTTCCTAAGGATGGAGGATTGATCCAGGTGGATATTGGTGGCCACCCACCTTTTCCGACTGGCTCAAAACAGTTTTCTTACAATTTTGACAATTTACTATTTTTAGCAGGTTTTAACTTCCGGGGCCATTTTGTGGGCCTAAATGAAGGATTTTCGAGATAAAGATCCTAAATGATATCCAAAGGTATGACTGAGCCTCTAGAATTAATCTACTGGATGATACCTTTCCAACAAGCTATCATATGCCTAAAACAGATATCGTATGCAAAAGTTACGACCCCGGGAAGTTGATGTACTAACTTACCCAAACGGGGCCCACATGACTTTTGGTGCTTCATATACAAGGGTTAGGTTTTTGGATTTCTAGGGTTTTTGGCATTCTTGTTTATTATAAAAATTCCTTGAGAGCCTCGTTGTAATCGTCTTCTTGCGAATGTGAGTAGCCTTCACATCTCTTCTCAGAGATAAGCTGCCACCATTCTAGCGAGTCTTTCACTCTGTATTTTTACAGTCTCTGTACAATTATTTCATTAATAGAAATCGTGTATGACTGTATCTCTGTGATTATGGTTTCCACTCTAATATATTTATGTTATATTATTGGATATACGTGATATCTCTATGCATTTCTTTATTATATCTCTGCTCTCATTTTGTACCGAAAATAATCTGTATCAGTGGTATCAGAGCAGCCTGCTCTTGATCATTTTTTCAATGCTTGTCCCCGACGATGTCCAAGTATAGCAAGTTGGGTCTCGAGCTTGTCTCTCTTGAATACAATCTCTCTCACACAACCAAGAAACCCTCAATGGAGGAAGAAAGGAAAAACGACAGAGCAGACGATCCTGTCAATCTGTTGCTTGAGCAAGCTCTCACGCGACAGAGGGACGAAATGATGGAGAATTTTTTCCACATCCTTAAATGCCTACTGATAGCATCAGGTGAATTTTCATCAACTGACCACTTTGGAGGAACCTCTCTTTCCAAGGTACAATTTAATTTTGATATATCTGTATTTGAAGGACAGATAGATGCAGAAGCCCTAGAAAAGTCGTTAACTCTGCGAGAAGGTTATTTGTCTATTCACAATTTTTCTGACAAAGAAAATATCACCTTCACACTCCTTAAAGATCTCCCTCATGTCAAACATTGGTGGGAAACTTTCTAGGAGGAAAGTTCCACAGAGGAGTCTGGAATATATGGGGCCGATCCCACTTGGGATTTTTTTGTGGATGCGGTAAAGAAACAGTATTACCCTATTGGCAATTATGAGAACTAGTACATGAGATGGACCACACTACGACAAGAGAGGGGGCAAGAAGTTTTGGAGTTCACCAATACCTTCCATACCTTGCGCACCAATTTGGGTATAAAAAACAATGAGCGACATTTGGTTCTCAAATACCGTGGGGCTCTACATAGATACATCCAGACTGAAATGGATTTTCTGGACATCTCATCACTCGGTGTTGCCTATCGATATACTGTTAAAATTGAGCAGAAATTTAGGCACCAGAACAAACAAGAGTTCGGGTCTCCAAATATGCAACAAAAAAAGTATGAAAAATACGGCACTAACAAACAATCTCCTGAAAACCAGTCCAAGACAAAGGAAAAGAAGGGTCACGTGAAGACAAAGAAGAACACCAAAAAATGGTGCGAGTTCCACAAAATCCCCTGGCACAACACCAATGAATGTCGCTCAAAACAACCATTGGTGGCCGAGATCAAAGACAAAGATTCGAACCCTGATTCAAAATATGATTCTGAGAATATTAGTAAAGGACAGATCATTGATGCAGACGCCACTGCTATTGTTGCGACCACAACAATTCAACTAGAAGAACCAACAGATCCTGAAGAGGGGGAGCACCTTTTTCATTCACAGATGTCGGTGAAGGGGACCCCACTGCATTTTATTGTTGATAGCAGAAGCCAGAAGAACCTCATCTCAGCAGAGGTTGTAAAACAGTTGGGATTGCCGACAACACTACACCCACAACCATACAACATCGGGTGGCTTCGCCAAGGATGAGATCTTCGTGTCAGCCAACAATGTCGATTGTCATATGGAATCCAACCCTTCAAGGATGAGGTATTATGTGATGTTTCCCCACTAGATGTCTGCGATGTTCTCTTGTGCCAACCATATATGTGGATGCGCCATGCTGTTTATGAGTCTTGAGCCCATAGTGCCATTGGTTCTCTTGGGGGTCATCTCTACAGAATACCATAGGTAGTTCCGACTATTGTTCCACCTAGAAAGTGCCGCAAGGTAGTATCTCATACTGCAAAATTCAGCTTCTTCACAATCTGTTCAAAAGGGGAATAGAAGGACACTGCAACCACTACAGCTTTGCCCCAAGCACCTTCTATCCAACAGAAGCAGGTCGACAAGGTTGCAACAAAGCACAAAGATTCATTTTACACACTGTCCTCTCATGTAGCCTAACTTGTTGAACAGTTGCAGCCTCAACAGGTTCGCGACAGACTTCCACAAGCTAAGCAGCGTGACATCTCCAGCAAGGCAAGCAACTCATTAAGATGTAGATTTAGCAAACGCTTTTCCCTCTCCTCCGGGAACTCAACACAATGGAGAAAATTTCTTCCTAAGGATGGAGGATTGATCCAGGTGGATATCGGTGGCCACCCACCTTTTCCGACTGACTCAAAACATTTTTCTGGCAAATTTGACAATTTACTATTTTTAGTAGGTCTTAACTTCGGGGGCCATTTTAAGGGCCTAAATGAAGGTTTTTTGAGATTGAGGTCTTGAATGATAGACGAAGGCATTCTTGAGCCCCAAAAATGAATCTCCTCAATGATACCTTTCCAATGAGCTATCATACGACTAATACAGAGAGTGTATGCAAAAGTTAAAACCATAGGAAGTTGATGTATTAACTTACCCAAACGGGGCCCACATGAATTTTGGCGCTTCATCTCCTAGGGTTAGGTTTTTGGATGTCTAGGGATTTTGGAATTCTTTTTTATTGTAAAAATGCCTTGAGAGCCTCATTGTAATCATCTTCTTGTGAATGTGAGTAGCCGTGACATCTCTTCTCAGAGATAAGCTGTCACCATTCTAGCGAGTCTTTCACTCTGTATTTTTACAGTCTCTACATTTCTTTCATCAATAGAAATCATGTATTACTGTATCTCTGTGTTTATGGTTTCATCTTTGATATATTTATGTTATATTATTGGATATACACTATATCTCTGTGCATTTATTTATTATATCTCCACTCTCATTTCATGCCGAAAATAATCCGCATCAGTGGTATCAGAGTAGGCTTCTCTTGATCATTTTTTCAGTGCATGTCCCCGACAAGGTCCGAGTATAGCAAGTTGGGTCTTGAGCTTGTCTCTCTTGAATAAAATTGCTCTCGCACACCCAAGAAACCCTCAATGGTGGAAGAAAGGAAAAACGACAGAGCAAACTATCCTATCAATATGTTGCTTGAGCAAGCTCTCACGTGACTGAGGAACAAAATGATGGAGAATTTTTCCCACATCCTTAAATGCCCGCTGATAGCATCAGGCGCATCTTCATCAAGAAACCACTTTGGAGGCACCTTGCCTTTCAAGGTAAAAGTTAATTTTGATATTCCTGTATTTGAAGAATAGATAGATGTAGAAGCCCTAGAAAAATGGTTAACTCTACTAGAAGTTTATTTCTCTGTTCACAATTTTTCCGACAAAGAAAATATCACCTTCGCACTCCTTAAATCTCTCCCTCATGTCAAACATTGGTGGGAAATCTACTGGGAGAAAATTTCCACAGAGGATTCTGGAATATATGGGGTCGATCCCACTTGGGGTTTTTTTGTGGATGCAATAAAGGAACAGTATTACCCTGTTGGAAACTATGAGGACTAGTACATGATATGGACCACACTACAGAAATATAGGGGCCAAGAAGTTCCAGAGTTCACCAATACCTTCCATACCTTGCGCACCAAGTTAGGTATCAAAGACTCCGAGTGAAATTTGGTTCTCAAATACTGTGGGGCTCTACACAGATACATCTAAAATGAAATGGATTTTCTGGACATCTCATCACTCGGTGTTGCTTATCGATATGCTATTAAAATTGAGAAAAAAATTAGGCACCAGAACAAACGGGAGTTCGGGTCTCCAAATACGTAACAACCAAAGTATGAAAAATACGTCCCTAACAAACAGTCTCCCAAAAACCAGTCCAAGACACAGGAAAAGAAGGGTCACGAGAAGACAAAGAAGGACCCCGGAAAATGGTGCGAGTTCCACAGAAGCCTCTGGTACAACATCGATGAATTTCACTCAAAACAGTCATTGGTGGTCGAGATCAAAGACAAAAAGCCGAACCCTGATTCAAAATCTGATTCTAAAAATATTGGTAAAGGACATATCATTGACGCAGACCCCACTGCTATTGTCATGACCGCAACAATTCAACCAGAAGAGCCAATAGATCCTGAAGAGGGGGAGTTCCTTTTTCAATCATAGATGTGGGTGAAGGGGACCCCGCTGCAATTTATTGTTGATAGAAGAAGCCAGAAGAACCCCATCTCAGCAGAGGTTGTCAAATAGTTGGGATTGTCGACAACACCACACCCACAACCATACAACATCGGGTGGCTTCAATAAGGATGAGATCTTTGTGTCAGCCAGCAAAGTCGATTGTCATATGGCATACAACCCTTCAAGGATGAGGTATTATGTGATGTTGCCCCACTAGATGTCTGTGATGTTCTCTTGGGCCAACCATATATGTGGAAGCGCCACTCTGTTTATGAGTCTCGACCCCATAGTGTCATTGTTTCTCTAGGTGGTCATCTCTATAGAATACCAGAGGTAGTTCCGACTACTGTTCCACCTAAAAAGTGCCGCAAGGTAGTATCTCATACTGCAAAATTCAAATTCTTCACAATCTATTCAAAAGGGGAACATCATGACACTACAACCACTAACGCTTTGCCCCAAGCACCTTCTATCCAATAGAAGCAGGTCAACGAGGTTGCAACAAAGCATAAATATTCCCTTTTCACACCTTTGTCTCATGTAGCCCGACTTGTTGAACAGCCTCAGCCTCAACAGGTTCGTGATAGAATTCCAAAAACTGAGCAGCGCGACGTCTCCAGCAAGGCAAGCAGCTCACCAAGATGGAGATTTAGCAAACACTTTTCCCTCTCCCCCGGGAACTCAACGCAATGGAGACCATTTCTTCCTAAGTATGGAGGATTGATCTAGGTGGATATCGGTGGCCACCCACCTTTTCTGACTGGCTCAAAACAGTTTTCTGACAATTTTGACAATTTACTATTTTTAGCAGGTTTTAACTTCTGAGGCCATTTTGAATGCCTAAATGAAGGTTTTTCGAGATCGAGGTCCTAAATGATAGCCAAAGGAATTTTTGAGCCCCCAAAATGAATCTCCTCGACCCCGGGAAGTTGATGTACTAACTTACCCAAACGGGGCCCACATGACTTTTGGCGCTTCATCTACTAGGGTTAGGTTTTTGGATGTCTAGGGTTTTTGGCATGCCTGTTTATTATAAAAAGGCCTTGAGAGCCTCATTGTAATCATCTTCTTGCAAATTCGAGTAGCCTTCACATCTCTTCTTAGAGATAAGCTACCACCATTCTAGCGAGTCTTTCACTCTGTATTTTTACAGTCTCTGTACATTTATTTCATTAATAGAAATCGTGTATTACTGTATCTCTGTGATTATGGTTTCATCTCTAATATATTTATGTTATATTATTGGATATACGCGATATCTCTGTGCATTTATTTATTATATCTCTGCTCTCATTTCGTGCCGAAAATAATACGGATCAGTGGTATCAGAGCAGGCTTCTCTTGATCGTTTTTTCAGTGCATGTCCCCAACGAGGTTGGAGTATAGAAAGTTGGTTCTCAAGCTTGTCTCTGTTGAAGACAATTTCTCTCACACACCCAAGAAACCCTCAATGGCGGAAGAAAGGAAAAATGACGGAGCAGACGATCCTATCAATCTGTTGCTTGAGCAAGTTCTCACGCGACAGAGGGACGAAATGATGGAGAATTTTTCCCACATCCTGAAACGCCTACCGATAGCATCAGGCACATCTTCATCAAGCGACCACTTTGGAGGCACCTTGCCTTTCAAGGTACAAGTTAATTTTGATATTCCTGTATTTGAAGGACAGATAGATGCAGAAGCCCTAGAAAAATGGTTAACTCTGCTAGAATGTTATTTCTTTGTTCACAATTTTTTCGACAAAGAAAAGATCACCTTCGCACTTCTTAAAGCTCTACCTCATGTCAAACATTGGTGGGAAACTTATTGGGAGAAAAGTTCCACAGAGGAGTCTGGAATATATGGGGTCGGTCCCACTTGGGATTTTCTTGTGGATGCAGTAAAGGAACACTATTACCCTGTTGGCAACTATGAGGAATAGTACATGAGATGGACCACATTGGGGCAAGAGAGGGGCGAAGCAATTTCGAATTTCACCAATACCTTCCATACCTTACGCACCAAGTTGGGTATCAAAGACTTCGAGTGAAATTTGGTTCTCAAATACCGTGGAGCTCTACAAAGATACATCCAGACTGAAATGGATTTTCTAGACATCTCATCAGTCTGTGCTGCTTATCGATATGATGTTAAAATTGAGCAGAAAAATAGGCACCAGAACAAACGGGAGTTTGGGTCTACAAATCCGCAACAACCAAATTATGAAAAATATGGCCCTAACAAACAGTCTTCCGAAAAAAATTCCAAGACATAGGAAAAGAAGGGTCACAGGAAGACAAAGAAGGACACCAGAAAATGGTGCGAATTCCACAAAATCCCCTGGCACAACACCGATGAATGTCGCTCAAAAAAGTCATTGGTGACCGAGATCAAAGACAAAGATCCGAACCTTGATCCAGAATCTGATTCTTAAATATTGGTAAAGGACAGATCATTGACGCAAACACCACTGCTATTGTCGCGACTTCAACAATTCAACCAGAAGAACCAACAGATCCTGAAGAGGGGGAGCACCTTTTTCATTCACAGATGTGGGTGAAGGGGACCCCACTACATTTTATTGTTGATAGCGAAAGCCAGAAGAACCTCATCTCAGCAGAGGTTTTCAAACAGTTGGGATTGTCAAAAACACCACACCTGTAGCCATACAACATTGGGTGGCTTCGCCAAGGAAGAGATCTTCGTGTCAACCAACAATGTCGATTGTCATATGGTATCCAACCCTTCAAGGATGAGGTATTATGTAAGGTTTCCCCACTAGATGTCTGTGATGTTCTCTTGGGCCAACCATATATGTGGAAGCACCACGTTGTTTATGAGTCTTGACCCCGTAGTGTCTTTGTTTCTCTGGGGGGTCATATCTATAGAATACCAGAGGTAGTTTCGACTATTATTCCACCTAAAAATTTCCGCAAGGTAGTATCTCATACTGCAAAATTCAGCTTCTTCACATTCGGTTCAAAAGGGGAAGAGAAGGACACTGTAACCACTACAACTTCTCCCCAAGCACCTTTATCCAACAGAAGCAGGTCGACAAGGTTGCAGAAAAGTGAAAAGATTCCTTTTGCACACCTTCCTCTCATGTATCTTGACTTTTTGAACATCCTCAACCTCAACAGGTTCGTGATAGACTTCCACAAACTGAGCAGCGCAATTTCTCTAGCAAGGAAAGCAACTCACCAAGATGCAAATTTAGCAAATGCTTTTCCTTCTCCCCCGGGAACTCAATGCAATGGATACGATTTCTTCATAAGGATGGAGGATTAAACCTGGTGGATATCGGTGGCCACCCACCATTTCCAACTGGCTCAAAACAGTTTTCAGGCAATTTTGACAATTTACTATTTTTAGCAGGTTTTAACTTTCGGGGCCATTTTGAGGGCCTAAATGAAGGTTTTTCGAGATAGAGGTCCTCAATGATATCTATTAGCATTATTGAGCCCCCAAAATGAATCTCCTTGAAGATACCTTTCCAATGAGCTATCATATGCCTAAAACGAAGATCGTATGCAAAAGTTATGACCCCGAGAAGTTGATGTACTAACTTACCCAAACGGGGCCCACATGAC
This sequence comes from Picea engelmannii, assembly GCA_009831015.1. Classification (NCBI taxonomy): domain Eukaryota; kingdom Viridiplantae; phylum Streptophyta; class Pinopsida; order Pinales; family Pinaceae; genus Picea; species Picea engelmannii. Next base: position 436,754 of record ML777633.1, read on the forward strand.
TTTTGGCACTTCATCTCCTAGGGTTAGGTTTTTGGATGTCTAGGGTTTTTGGCATTCCTTTTTATTGTAAAAATTCCTTGAGAGCCTCATTTTAATCATCTTCTTGCTAATGCGAGTAGCCGTCACATCTCTTCTCAGATATAAGCTACAACCATTCTAGCGAGTCTTTCACTCTATATTTTTACAATCTCTGTACATTTCTTTCATTAATAGAAATCGTGTATTACTGTATCTCTATGTTTATGGTTACATCTTTGATATATTTCTGTTATATTATTGGATATACGCGATATCTTTGTGCATTTATTTATTATATCTCCGCTCTCATTTCGTGTCGAAAATAATCCGGATCACCTTCTTGACTGCAACCAATCAAATATGAATATGAAGAATGAGGCAACACATAAGATCTGAAGAAAAAAATTACATATCATAACTTAGGGTTTGAGGCCCTCTTTGGGGAGGCTAAAAATTTATGCAATAAATCACATCTTGAAAATAATGTTTTTTGAAACATATCGCACCCCCAAAAATACATCCCCTTGCTGATTTTTTAATAGAAAAACAGGGCAAGAGAGGAGGCAATTATTGGCTAGAAAATTTATGCACTTTTTACATCATGAAAATGTTACTTATGATGTGATAAATCTACCCTATTGATGAGTGCATATGGTTGTTCATTAACCAAGGAAATGATTCACATACCTCAGCTATGTTTGGTTGTCTAATAGACATTATATCAACAACTTACCCTTCAAAATTTTACTATTGGTGTCACATATGTAATTATCCTAAAAAAATAAGACATTTTAGGATCAAATGCATTACTATACATCTCTTTGAGACAAACCTTATTTACCCTTGATGATGCAAGGATTGCCTGGTGTGCCTCCATGAACCCGATGTGAAATTTCCAATGAGGTTCTTGCTCTCACTTTATGAAAAGGAATGTGCACCATAAGGACTTAGCATCCCCTTCATATGTTTCCAACAGATCATCTTATTTATGGCATGCATTTGTATATGATCTTGATTTAATTTTTTTTTTTTCTGTGATGTTAAATATTTATAGGCTTGATAAAGAATAATTTGGTAGTGGATTTAAGATTTTGTAAAACTAAGTAGCTTATATGATGTAGTTGGTGTGAGAGAGGATAAAAGTATGGGGTAGGTAAATGCCATTGGATGGTGGATAATTCTTGGGGATAGATGAGATAATATTTTTAGATGTCCTATTTACTATGAGATGAAAGTGAGGTTAGATAGTTAGGAGGAAAAGACGAGTACACTACTGGAGCTAGGTACTAGGCCTATGTCATGTATGATTTATAAGATAAATATTGAACTAGAAAGCATGAAACTTGTTAACTTTTATATGTTGTAGAGCGTGATTAATTCCTTGAACAATGTACCAAAGGATATGATTTATTTTCCCCGACAGAATCCTTCTAGCCTCTTTATTTAGTGAACTAGCACAAAATCGAGTTTTTATAGTTTCAATTGGAAATAATTTAATGTATTTATTTTGAAAAACCACTGAGGTAATCATTTATATATATATATATATATATATATATATTTAAATTATATAAAGTCATTGGAATATCGACGAACAAGTTCATAGATATTCTGATGAACGGGTCACACAAAAAAACATCGAAGATACAGTAGCCTCATCATTGCTTTGTCAAAAGTTTGTCAAAGTTTCATGGCAGTTTTGATACCTATTTTTCGTGGGTTTGTCACTATGTTTTTGAACAATTGTCACTTGTTCATAGAAATATCAATGAACAAGCAATGACCAAGTGATGGGAGTGGGTGAAATGGAGTGGGGAACGTTTGTCAAAATTAGGATGAGTAAGTTTGTCAGTCTTGTAATTAATGCTTGAAGGTCGTAATTGCGATGAAGTAAACGTGACAAAAAATTGATAGTTTCCTTCATTGTACTTGGGACAATGTAGCAATGAACATGCATCGGTAAATTGTCAGAAAAAGGGCACAATGTAATAGTGTCAAGGCATGGAGATTTTTGAAGAATTTTGGAAATAACATTGTATTGATGAACTGAGGATAGTGCATACATAAGGGGGAGGGTAATGTAATACCCCAGGTCGACCCCAATTGTAATTGAGCATATAGGATGGCGAGCTGTGTTACTTTGATGCCAAAATTCTTATGTACTAAATCGGATGTTGAGCCAGATACTAAAAGGCTTGTAGGCCTATCCTATGTATTATATAATCATAATTGGATAATAATAAAATCACACCACTGCATGTAGAGCGACCCGAAAAAATAGTAATGGGTCTAAACTCTTCTAGAAAAATGGAAAAATGGAATAAGAGTCTTAGGTTAATGGGCTAAAACTAAGGGACTTAGGCCAAGATAATATTTTTAATAATAATTTATAAAATTTAAATTAGGGATGCATATGCATTATGCTATCCTAAGTTCCTATGGAAGAGGAATGAATCACCAAGTGGGTGCAAAGGGGGATCATAAAGTGACAAGTGTCATTTTATGCACATGCAAATATAATGGGAGAACGAAGTGTAGTTTCCCATCTTAACTTTCATTTTCTCAATATTGTGGAAGAGGATCATCTCCTCTGCTACCATCTATATTTCTTCCATCACCATAATCGTAAGGGGGGGGAGGGGTGAAGTTGGGAAATGTTTTCTGGTGAATTGGAACTAAAGAGGTGGGTTGTCATGCTTCTATGTTGTAGAAGAGGTGGGTTGTTAGTCCCTTAAGAGTTCTCTCTGGGTGGGAGAATTGTTGGGAATTGAATTCCCAAAGTTCCAATTGCAGTTATAGGGCTCAGAGACTTCTGGCTTGTTGATGAACCCTGGAAAGGAAGTGGGGAATCCAATGGGGAACACTTCTTGGGTGGGACAAGCATGTGGGGAATTATATACTGTATTTGGCTGGAATTGGCACTTAAATCCGGGCATTACTATTGTTTAGAAGATTGGTCTGGGATAGGAATCCATTTTTTTTAAGTGGAGTTTAATCCCAGCTCAGGGGTGACCTGCTATCAGTTTGTGGGAAGTAGAGGCTATGGCTAGGAGGAAAGTTGGAGGTTTGCATGCAGCTGGTGGATATTTATACCAAATAAGTGGTTCACCATGTACTTTCCAGAATTCTTGTATGAATAACTTTGTATTCTTGTCAATCAATACTTTGTGTTATTATGTTCAGTATGTTGTTGTTAAACTTGTATAGGGACTATGCTTATATATTTCATGTCATGAGTATTTATTGAATTATCATTGAGCATTTGCTGCTAAATTTGTACAAGAATTGGTAATTATACTCCTCGGTTATGAGTAAGGGATTTTGATATTATACTTTTGTATATCTGTTTCCAGGAATGTATGGGACTGTGTAATCAATGCATGAGAAAAATTGTGTAATTAATGTGTGCTTCTGTTGTTAAATCACTTGTGTATATATAATATTTATATATGTATATATTGGCAGTGATCTTACTATAATAGAGTCACAGGTTCACATACTGGACCTACATGGGTTGAATATAAAGTGTAGAGGTGAAAATATTAGTAGGTCTACATTCTGTTTGACTAAATCTCTAAAAAATGTTTAGCTCTATGGATTGATATCATAGCTGTAATTAGCATGATTGTTACCAGTTAAGGATGGAAATTCCCTGGAAATGTAACCAACAGAATGATGCAGTATGAGGCTATGGGATTGTGAAGTTTCAAGGCATAAGTAATAACACACTACCACAGAATGAAATTGATGAAACTCAGTAACCATTGATCCATGAGTTGGAATCGATCCCAACCATCCAACGACATGCTATCACTCTTTGAAATTACCCCATAAAGAAATGAGAAACAACAATCATTGATCTAGTGAATATGGTCAATCTTGACCGTCCATAGATGGAATAGTAACCACTGTCAGATCATAAATTCAAGGAAATATTAGCTGTAGAGTTTCGTAACCAAGCTCATAAGGGAGTTTCGCGTCCCAGGGCACTAGAGCACCAGACCCCAAAAGATTTCTAAGTCCAATCCCCTTTGGAAGTCTTGACACACTGATGTCCTGGGAACAGGGTTCTCGCCCCTGGTCCCATACCTTATTGCATAAACATGAAGGAGAGAGAGAGAGAGTGACGTCATAGTGGCGTAAAGTACTAGCGTGGAAACCATGGTGTCACGGGGTTGACACTTGTCCACTTCTATTTGAAGACGAGTAGAGAAAGGGTCCCTGTTGGGATTTAGCCTTTGGAAAATTTCCTTAATATATGAGCCATCGGATCTAGGAAGCCAACAGATCTAAGTCATTGATCGCTATCAAACGGGGTCAATCGGATCCCAGACCCCCAAAATGTTTCCTGAACTCAAATTGTTGGATGGATTGGTGGCCTAATACCCGATGGGTAGGGTTCCCATGTGGGGTTCCAACCCTCTACAAAAAGTGTGGGAATAGGTGACATCATATGTGATGTGTTGTGCCAACATGGAATTTAGGGTATCACCAGGGTGACACTTGTCAGTTTTTGGCTCACAAATGAATTGAGTGTGTGCCTTGTCGGTCTCGAGCCTTTGAATTATCACCATCATTTGTCAACCATGAGATATATCAGTTGAGGGATCGTATTTATAGATATTTGTAAGATATCATGATGGATTTTAGCATCTCGAGGTATTGGAGCCCAGAAGAATCCTAAGTTCAAATCCTTTTAGAAGCGCGATATAGTGATATCCAACGGGCAAGAGGATATCCACTGTAGATTGGGAACCTAAATCAAATCCTAGCCGTAGATCTTGTGGGGTTGTATCCTCGTGATGAACTTGATTACGATATCATAATTATGGGATTAGTATTAACTAATCCCCTTGTAATTCCCATCACTGGGAGATTTCCAAGTTAACACCACATTTAAGGTCCGACATCTGGTTCCTGGTGGTGATGTGGCACATGAAAAGGGGTCCATGTGTCACAACAAAGGAAGGCGATGTGTCACCCCATGGTGGTGCCATCTTTCATGTGGATTTTTCTTAATTGCATAGGGATCTGTGAGGAAAACGAATGCCACATGTCGAACAGTACGACCGCCATGTGTCTCACCATGTGGTAGTAAAGGAATTCACTAATGAGTCAGATGTGGGTCTGATGGAGGATGGATACACTTGGGTTAATGTCATTGGATCCTGACCATTATATATAAGGAGGATAAACCTCCATCATTGATCTGATTCAATGGGAGTCAATCGACCCCCGAACCACCAGGGAGTTTTGTTACTTAGATGTGTTGGGAAGTTTGATAGCTCGGTGATCTAGTGTTATGTCATAGGATGTCTCATAACCAATCGGCTATGGATAGATGTTAATGTGTGAATGGGTGATCCAAGATCCCTATGGTGACATTAACTCCACTTCAAGAGGCCATGTGTCAGGTGGTAATAAGGCCACGATGGGATGTTGCGTGACAGATTGTGGAAGCACCACATTTCAGAGGGATAGTTCAGCTACCATATCGGATGCTGAGTTTAGAATGGGAATGAGCTTTATTCGATGGGTCAATAATACAATTTCCATTAGTTACATGTAGAAATATGGTGAAGGTTGGCTTGTGGCACATAATAGGACACGTGTTCAGGGTGCCAGCTCATACCAGATCGGGTGTCTACGGATGAGGTTCATCCAAGTACTTCCAGTGGGACAATTATCTGGTAACCCGGCGGGATGTAGAATAAAATCACCTGAATGATGCCCAACAAACAAGTAGCACCTTATAAAAGGGCCACGTACCTTGAGCGTTGAATCATTTCATATTGGGCCTTTGGGCATATAAGACTTTGGAAAATTATCCAAGGTCCTGGGACTCGATAGGTCAAGAGTCCAAAAGAAGAAGTGGAAGGTGCCACACCAAAAACCACGTCTACGTTAGAGGGTGATGTGTATCCACATGGGTGCCATATGGAATTATTATGGAAGAAGAAATAAAAACTTTAAGCGGTCATATCTTTTGATCCAGAACTTAGATTGAGACAAATTTATAGTCGTTAGAAAGCTCTCGACGAGGAAAAGTTGATGGTGTCCTTTTGAAGAGGATTTGAGGTGATTGAGTAAAAATGAAAATTTAATACCCCATCCATTAAAGGGTAATTAGGGAGTTGGGTGTGTTATAGTAGAGGTGCCTATTCACTATCGGGTCAAACATTCCATTGATTTGACACTTGGTTCTCCCTTGCCCAACAGTCCAATATACATATAATCCCTTTTGGAGAATGAGGAAATAAAGTGTCAAATTCATGAGCTCATCTGCAAGGGCCACATTTGACGAAGCTCCTCACCTTGTGGGAGCTCAATTGGGTAGGCTAAGAAGATGGTTGGAACATGGTGGATCTGTATTGATTATAGATCCATGGAAAATTCATTTTCAAGAACCGATAATCGATCCCTCAGATTGACTATCTTCTTGACCAGATCAAGGGTGCCAAGTTCTTAATCAAGATCAATCTGAAGTCGAGATATCACCAAGTTCCAATAGAATCAACTGGTGTATGGAATATAGCCTTCAAATATGAAGAAATATCCTTTGAGTGGTTGTTCATTCCTTTTGTCTTGAATAATTCTCTAGAGACATTCATGAGGATGATGAATGATATCTTACAACTGTTCACAAACTCTTTTGTGGTGGTCTATTTGGATGGCATCCTCATCATCATTCGATCCTAGGAAAATCAATTGCAACACATTTGGCATGTCCTGAGCACCCTGGGAAACACAATTTATACACCAACATGGAGAAATTCTCATTAAACATATAGAGAATCCAATACTTAGAATAAATTATGGATGAACATGGGTTTCATGCAAACCCAACCAAGATCCAAGTAATTCACAATTGGATAGCCCTAACAACTCTAATAGAGCTCTGCATCTTCCGTGACCTCACTAACTTTTACCACAAGTTTGTGTTAGGGTTCTCTCATATATATTTTCCCTTAAGTCAAGTGACCAAGGGAGGAGATAAAGCCAATTTTTCCTAGTCTGAATCACAACAGAAATCATTCAAAGATCTAAAACATGGCCTTTGTTCAACACCAATTCTCACATTTCCAAATCTACAACACTTGTTCAATATAGAGATAGATGCCTCAAACTATGCTATCAATTTCATCCTCACTTAACAAGTACATTTGATTTTCTATCATATTGAAACACTATTTGATGTTTTTCACAAGTATCCCACCTATGACAAGGATATGTACTCCAATATGCAATCATGTCAATAGTGGAAGCATTACATTATGGGAAAAGAAACGATCATCCACATTGATAACAAGCCTCTACAATTCATGTAGACATAAGGGAAGTTAGAGAATGATCGCCAGCATAAGTGGTCCATGTAACTGCAACAATTCCACTTGAACATTAAGTACAACAAGGGAAACATTGTTACACATTATTTTGGTTACCCTGATGACGTGTCTAAAAGCATGTATTCAGCCTCTCGAAAGGATTTTTGCGATGTGAAAAGTAATTGGTTTCCTACTCTACAAGGCTTGTTTTTAGAAAGACGTCACAGGCTAGTAGTATTATACAGTGCGAAAATGTTGATTTCTGCAGGCTGCTCTAAACCTAGCCTGAGGGGTTTCTGTAGGCTGCTATATAGACAGGGTGCGACGATGTTCTAAAACTGAGAAAAAGGAAGAAGTTCACGAAATATCTAGAAGGAATATTCTAGAATATGAGGTGGAATCTGTGTGGTTGAGATCTTACCCACCTTTCTGATTTGTTGGGATCATATTGATGTCTTTAACCATCTCTCTTTCTCCTATATAATGATGGATTTCTCAGGGAAAAGGTTAAGCATTAAGTAAGCAAGAGCAAGTAAGGAATGATTAAGGTTGAATAGGCTGTGAATTGTGTGAGGTACTCTACACCATATGCTTGAAGGCTTCATCTCATCTTATCAAGTTATTGTGGATCATATTCATACAAGCTTGGAGAAAATGTGTGTGTTAAGAGAAAGGACCACCGAAAGGGAACTTAGCGACATCAAGGTTGTTTGGTTGTATCTTCCACTTTCTCTTAATATAATACAGTAGCATGTTTCTTTCCCATAAAATCACTCTCATTTTATTACATGATTCCTTCATCACATGTATAAGTATTCATTGAATATATTATTATTTCTTTCACTTTGGTTGGTTTGTGTTCCATTACAGGATCAATATCACAAGAGCACCGGAGTGAAGCAGGGAAAAAAAAGACATAAGGAAGTGATATTCAAAGGTATTTTACTCATCCTTTCTTTGACAATAGATTCAATGATTAGAGCTTAGGGAAGGTGCCATGTCTTGTCTTATTTTGTTCTAGATCTAGCTGGATCTAGGGAGATCAGTTTATGTTTGCATTTACCGATATATCTAATAACAAAATTGGTGAATCCACTGGGGATATGATCTGTTTTTTATTTTTTACTATCCATTTTCCCTTAGCCTATCTTTTTTCATTCTGTTTCAGTCTCAGAGTCTGTAAAGGATCAATCCAGACTCTCTGGCCTTGAATGTTTCCAAAATTTCTTTACCCTTTTTCAAATTTTCTTATGTTTATAGAAGTTTTTGCACTGTATTCTCTATGTCACTTGCAGAAACTTTAGGTTGTCACACCCTAACTGTTTAGGCCAGGGCAGAATTTTTGCACCCTACCCATTGCTAACCTGCAGAAACTAGTGATTTCCACACTGTACCCTATTATTGGCCTGCGACGACGTTTGTAATTTTTTTTGGATTGGGTCTTGATTGTCTTTTGATGCTCATTTTTGTCTTGGTCACCCGGGGGGAAATTTTGAGGTCAGTATTTGATTGATTGTTGAATTTAAACTTGCTTTTTGATTGGTTTTCAAAGATTGCAAACCCTTCATTATCATTTTGTAAAAAAATTTCTTCTTGATTTGTACCAACAAGGATATAATATCTGATCGTAGATCTGGGTGCTTGATTGATCAAAAGTCTTTCATTTGAGTGAAGCTTTGGATTATTTTACATTTTTGGATTGCTTGTTGATTTGAAGGCTAGTGCTTGTTTGCATTTGATAAACACTTTGTTGTCATCTTTTTTTTTATCTTCATTGAAAGTTTGATTTGGGTTTTTGTTTAAGTGTATCTATTTTCTTTGATTACATTTCCTTTCTTTAGTATACCTCAGATTTGGTTCCGGAAAGGAAAATTAAGGTCATTCATTCTTTTTAAGTATTCATTCGTAAAAAATATTTGCATTCAAAACTGAAAGAAAACAAATTGAGAAATTTCATTGCTTATGATTGTTTGGAACTGTCATACATTCAACAAAAGAAATTATATTTCATAGCTTTCATGTTTCCGGAAAGAAATCTTCTCCCTATTGTAGATAGAACGAAAGATTTCATCATTCATATATACTTTCATATTATTGGGTCATTGTCTCTCACAACATTGGTTTCATCTCCATCTCCCTCTTGAGCAAACAACAACCTCTAAAAAACATTGCGTAATTTAAAAATTTACTTAGTAAATTTAATTTTTCTAGGGATCTTTTACACCAACATTAGCTAGGCTAGCACTTTGGGATAGGCTGTGAGACACACTCTCCAAAGCACAAAACACACAATAACATCTTGTGATAGGGAGTGTTCAAATCCATTTTCAACATTCTTTCCTGGGAAGCCCTTCTCACACAAGGGTGAAACCTGATGTCGCATTAAGACTAGCAGAGTGACTCAACCTACTTTGTTGGTCTTGGTGTAGAGATTGAGCGTATTATGGGGGTCACTTGAAGGTATACCCACAATGATGAGTAGAAGCCTCTCAAGTTTATTTCGGGCTAGATACCCTACCTTTGCACATGGATTGGACTGTTGACTATTTCCCCAGAAATCATTGTTGTTCTTGGTAGCCTTAGTTGCCTATCTTTTTAGGGTCTTACACGAGGTGACTGTGGAGGGGCATGTTATCACTCTAGGAAACTCTCCTAGGTTGTATCTCAGATATGCCTGGTAACTTAACCTTTTTGTAACTATTTTCTCAATAATGGGTGTGGGATTGGATCAAGATGAATATCTTAAATCACGGGATTGTATCTTCAATACAATCTAGCTATATTCGTGCAATACAAGGCCTTCAAGATCTATTATCAGATAGGTTTGTAAATCAAATGGATAAGAAAACCAATCAATTAACCAGAACATACATAGGCAATATATATGATGGGTCAAAAAACTAGAAAAGGATGCTTATGATTCTTGCTTAACAGTCAAAAGTAAGATGACAGTTACCATGGGACCATTAAACATAGACAAAAGAATGATTTCAACTCATAGGCATAGAAAAAGATAAACGAGAGTCTGACAATAACAATGAAATAATCTTGAGGGCTTAATATATTAAAGAAAGTGTCTTTTTACAATAACAATAGATTATAGAACTCAAAATCGAACCCTTTGTTCATCAAATTTTTTGGGCTTTATAGCCCTTTACAAACAGTTTCAAGATCCTAGATTACTGGATCAAATTTTGCCAAAAATAGAAAATCAATAACTAGCTCAAGAAAGTAGGTAAATATCCTATAAAATAGGTCAATTCTAATTCTCAAATGATCTTTATGTTCCTCAGATTCTTTGGCAGGTGTAGTGAGCCTTCCGATGCAGTTAGATCTCATGTGATATGGGAGGAGTCGAACATGACACCTGTTGACAGTCAAACAACCTTATATCCTTGAAAATAGCTAACCGTTTTTACATTTTTGTCTCATAGAGCACCTTCAAAACCAAAAAAGACTCTTGATAAGAATGTCATTAATTATCTTCCATCGATTGGAACCATTTCTGAGGCTTTTGGACAAGGAAAACTTGGATATGTGCAAAAACATTAACTTTCTGCCTTATTAGCACTTTTGGTAGCTAGAGTAGATAGAATTCAAACCAATTAGCCACCAAAAGCTCTGCTTTCGGTGGCTAATGAACAATCAATATGTTTGCCTAAGCCATCGAAACCTGAGATTATCAAAATTTCAAAAATACCCTTGTCTTAGCTCAAAACCGCCTTAGGACAGATCTTTTTAGGCTTCTGCATCTTGCTAAAAAATTGTAGGGTTACGGGCTGCCTCGGGTTCATTGCACTGAACTGCAACCTCTACTAGGGTCTCAAGAGAAGCATGTGTCTGAGCCTAGTATTTTGAAGACATATCTTGTTTCCTCAAAGCCTTGACCTTTTTCTTCAAGTCCTAAGCTACTCTCCATAAGCTATTGCAGTCTTTTACAATCTTGTCCTTCTTTTTCTTCTCCTTTATTCTTTCATGGGCTAATCTTTCCAAGGATGAGTTGCTTTCTGCAAAGTTCTTTCACAATGTTTCATACCTTGTTTTTATTACCCTTTCTAGCACTTATTGCTCGGCTAACTTCCTCTTAAGCTTCTTGATTTCCTTTGATTTACTATGCTTCACTCGTTTGCTAGATGATGCATCTGCAATTTGTGGTTCTTGTTCTTCTTGAGGTGTAGGTGATGGAAGGTCTTCATAACTTGTTATGTATATATCCACAAACATAGAATTTTCATGCCATGTGGTGACTGAATCCTCGTGCCCTGTTTCAATCTGGTGCTCTTCATCCTCTGAGTTTGTGTAAGGAAGATTAAGAATGTTTTTGTTCACCGTGGATTCTTTGGCCTTTTCTTTTTCACAGTTGAAATTTAATTTATTTTTAGTTTTGTCAATCTTAGAGGAAGGAGAGGGTTGATTAACTGGGGCTGGAGAGATAGCTCTCCTCCTCCTCTTTCCACTTCTGGGAGTGGAAGATGTTTTGGAATGAGGACTCTTTTTGTCTTCTGGCAGAACCTCAGTCTGGAAATCATTCAAGAAGAAGAAGTAATTCCACTATTTGCCTCTTCTTTGCAACAGCTTGCAAACCAAACGTTTGATCAGACTATGGTGGGATAATCTACCTGCAACTTGATTACGCTTGTCCTTGACTTGATGAGTCATTTTGGAAAAACTTCTGTGGAGAAAATAGGGCAGACTGAGTGGGTTTCTACCAATCAAATGATTCATAAGTTTAAAATGGTAAATCATCACTCTGTTGTACCTCCCTTCACAAGTTACATAAACTATTATGGCTTTTAATAATTGTTGCCATTTCTCTTCAAGGAAAGACACATGAATGTGTTTCTTCCATATCAAACCCTTGTGTTCTAGTTTCAAATAAGTCATGAATTCAACATTCTTAGTGACAGTAGTTTTAAACCATTTCTCTCCGGTCATGGGAAGCTCTGTCACTTCAGCTATGAGGGATTCATCTATCTCAAATTCATCCCGGCGTATGATTGATTTCTTTCCATCGAAATTGAGGGAAAAGGCCTCTGCCATCTACTGATGAGAACTCTATAATTTTTTACAAAAATTATAACACCCTGCATCCCTAAACATTTGACATACCTCTGAGTGTGATTCCAGGTAACTGATGTTGTTGAGCTCTTTCCTCAGGGTTGACGTTCCTTTCTTCATTTGCCACAATGTTTCCACACACCTGTGATCGAAGGAGCATATTTCGGGGGAGATTTACACAACGTAGAGTTAGCGAAAGTCGGCTTGGCTGTGATAGAAATGAGAAAACGGGGGCGAGCTTTAGAACATGGCATTGATTACAAGGGATGTGGCAGAACGGTTGGTGACTTGCAACAGTCATGGTCAATAACTGTAATAATGGAGGGTACGTAAGCATATGGCTTAATGACTTGAAAAGATTAGCTTATATCACACAGAGATCAGCTTCTGATCATGAATGGTTCGTTCTCTTGTCTTTTCGATGACTTATTGCAATCATAAAACATCGAACCCGACGGTTGAAACGTGTGATAGGAAGTCATGACTCTTTCCTTGCTTCTACGATTTCGGTGGCTAAAATAGCCATGTATTCCTTTGTTTAAGCTACTGAAAGCTAAGGATTTTGGTGGCTAATGAACAATCAAAATGTTCGCCTAAGCCACTGAAACTTGAGATTTGAATTATATCAAATAAAAACTAAACAAATGTTTATTTAAACTTTATTACATGCATAAAGCTTTGAGAAATGAGCTTTAAAAAATTTAAAAAGTACCTTTTAAAAGACATCCTATCACCTAAAATAAAAAAATCTCACTTGATTTATTTGAGGAGATAACACTGGCTCCTATTGGGGGTGAAATCCTCCCTGTGAGGTTTCAAGAACCACAGAACCAATGCCTTTCCCAAAAAACAAAAAATCAAACCTATCTACTAGTGTTTCCATTGGGCATGGAGTTATTTTGTAAAAACAAAAGATAAAAATAAAAATTACAATGACAAGGCTTCAAAGCCTTAGATGAAATAGAGTTTCAGAAAACGCCCATTGACTGGGCCACCAAACATTTCTTCACCTTTCAGACTTTGCAGAATGAAGGTGTTGTTGTGCTGTACTTGAGTTATCATGAAAGGACCGGTCCACAAAGAGTCAAACTTGTCATGCTTGCCTTTGTCTTGTCTGAGGGCATCCCATTTCAGAACCCAGTCACCAACCTGAAAGTTGTCCACCTTTTCTTTTCTTTCAAAATTATCCTTGATCCTCTTTTGATGAGCCTATGATTTATCCACCAGCTATTCTCTGACCTGCTTCAACTCTACCAAGTCAAGCATTCTTCTCATCATATCTTTTGATTCAGTGTGTTCCTCCTGAAAAAACTTAGCCACTGGTAAAACTAGTTGAATGGGGGAAATGGCATCAGTGCCATAAACCAGTTTGAAGGGAGAAGTTCCTATGGATTTCTTGTTAGTTACTCTGTCTGCCCAAAGAGAAAACTTTAGTTTAGAATCCCAACTCTTCTGATTCTCCTCCAACAACTTTTTGATGATTCTGACTAGACTCTTATTGGACGACTCGGCAAGTCCATTACCTTGAGGGTAGTAGGAAGTAGAGTGTACCAATTGAATGCCCATTGATTTACACATGTCAACCAATGCATCATCTTTGAAAGCTGTTGCATTATCCGTCACTAGCCTTTTTGGGAAACCGAATCTACTCAGGATGTTCTCATAGAGAAACTTCATGACGACCTGATGAGTAGAATTTCTAGTGGGGATTGCCTCTATCCACTTTGTAAAATAGTCAGTGGCTACCAAGATCCATTTATGCTGACCACTAGACGAAGGATTAATATCGCCTATGAAATCTAAACCCCACTGCTGAAAAGGACCATTCACTACAATGGGTCTCAGGGGTAGAGATTTTAGTTGTTGTTTTCCTGTGAATCTTTGACACTTATCACAAGTTTTCACAAAGGCACACACATCTGAAAAAATAAAAGGCCAATAATACCCAGCCCTTAAGATATTATGAGTTGTGGTATTCCAGTAATGATGGAATCCACAAATACTTGAATGAAACTGATGCATGACTTCAGTTGACTCTTCTTTGTCTAAACATATTAGTAGTAAACCAGTAGGATCTTTCCAATACAAAAGATTATTATTAATGCAAAATTTAATTTCTCTGAGCTTAAGGGCTCCATCTTGATTCATGCTAATTTCAGGAGAAATCTCCAACTTCTGTAAAAAATGAATAATACCTGAATACCACTCACATGAAGACAAATGCTCGGCCACCTGATGGCTTCCATGTTGTTCTTCCGCTGCTACCCCTGTCTGCAAACTTGCTGAACTTTCCCCAATGAAATTTATGTCCAAAAGATCGCAATTCTCTTCTATCAAAATCTTGGCAAGGCCTTGGCCTTTTACCAGCTTAGTGGGCTTCACTTCTGTGTCAAACTCAATCAACTTTGCGATCCATTTATCTCTCTTTCCATCAATATCAGATTGAGTCAATACATCCTTCACAGAGGCTGAAGGAACATAGGCGACAACCTTTGCATGGAGGATATTAATTCTGAAATATTTTAATGACTTAATGAGAGAATAAGCTTGTTTTTCTATAGGATCATACCTTAGTTCAACATCTCTGAGTGCTTTGCTAAAAAATTCCACCGAGTGATCAAGACTTTCATCGTCTTTTTGTAAAAAGACTGCTTCCACAGTGTCATAGAAAGCAAAAGAGAAAATATAGAAATTCTTGGTGTAATCTGGACTGATTAGAGTGGGGGATTCCATGATAGCCTGTTTGATATCTTGAAATGAACTTCTTGCATTGCTTGTCTATTTTATCTCGGATCCCTTTTTTAGCATAGAGGTTATGTGTTTCACTAACTCAACGAAATTAGGAATAAATCTTCTGAAAAAAATTATCTTACCAATTAGAGATTGGATATACTTCTTTGACCTTGGTATCGACAACCTCTAAATTGCTTCCACCCGAGTTGGATCAATTTTCACTCCTTCTGTTGAAACAATGTGGCCTAGGAGCTTACCCTTCTTGAGATCAAATTGTGTTTTTTTTGGGTTCAACGAAATCCTGAACTGTCTGCATTTCAAAAATACTATTTTCAGATGCTTCAGATGCTCTTCATGACTGTTAGAATAAACTTTGATATCATCAAGATAGATGAGGACAAACGTGTCCTTCTCTCCCATGAAATATATGTCCATGGCCCTCTGAAAAGTGGCCCCGACATTCATTAGCCCGAATGGCATCTTGGCGTACATGAAGGTACCCCAAGGAGTAGTAAAGGAAGTTTTTTCTTGGTCATCAGGATGTACATAAACCTGGTTATATCCTGAGAAGACATCTAGGAAAGACATGACGGTGGCCCCTGAAATTCTTTGCAGTAAGCGTTCCATCTTGGGTAGGGGATAGTTGTCTTTCTTTGAGCATTTATTCAGGTTTCTAAAATCAATGCATAACCTGATCTCACCATTTTTATTTCTCACTATTACTAGATTTGCAATCTATTTAGAGTATCTTAGAGGAATTATGATTTTGGCATCAAGGAGCTTTTTGATTTCTTTTTCAATTACAGGAAATAAGAGAGGACTGATAGGTCTTAGTTTTTGTTTGAAAGGGATGGTGTCTTTCTCAAGGGGAATCTTATGTTGAATGACCTCAGGATCATAGGTTTTCAAATCACTGTATTTCGAGGCAAAAACATCGGCAAATTCCTTCATAATGCTGCAATATTCAGACCTCTGATTAGTAGTTAATTCAACGTACAGATTTATGAATTTAGGAGGATTTTGGCTTCCTATATTGTGCTCATGGACATCAGGATCTTTCTCCTTCTTATCAAGTTTGTAGGGGACATCATTTTGGTCGAAAAGATTCTCAAGAGGCACCAAAACCCGAGGTATATAATTGTTGGGCAGTTGAACGATATCATGTTGACCCATTTTTCTTTTTATCTTAGGCTTCTTGGATTCCTCTACATTTTGATTTTTCTGGTCAATATGCATATCAGAAAATTCATCCACCACCTAGAGAAATCTACTAAGCTCATCATCATCTTCAAAAATTTTCCAATATTTGATATTGTCAGGCAGGGATGGTCTATATTTGACTTGGATTTCATAATTCAGTCTAGGAGGCATGGGAGGAATGAACATACTGGCTGAGACAGCAAGGGAATCAACAAGATGATTCATAGCTCTTGGTATATAATAAATATCAAAAATGGAGAAAGAGTCCTTGATTTTCCATACCTCATCCCTATAGGCTTTCAATCTGACATGTTTTGCTTGGAAAGTACTATTCACTTGCTATATGATGAGATCTGCATATCCAAACACTTTTAATCCTTTGATTCCCATCATCTTGGTAGAATTTAATCCCAATAGCAAAGCCTCATACTCTGCTATATTGTTAGTAGTTTTGAAATCAAGTTTAAAAGACAAATGAATAGCCTCTTTTGAAGGAGAAATCAAAACTACACCTGCACCTGCCAAGTCTTTGGTACTGGCACCATCAAAGAACATGGTCCACATGGGAGTACTCTCTCCATTGGTCTGCTGATAAGTAGGATTTGTGAGCTGCAAAGGAGCTGGCTGAGAATCATCTATTTGTAGAATGCATGATCCAAAGTTTGTGTCTAAAGCATAAATGGGATGGTTTACAGAATTTTTCCCATCAATAATGATGTAGACAAGTTGATTTTATCTGTAAAGTATCTTTATCTCTCCTCCAAACACCAGGACTGTGGCATACGAAAGATCCATCTGCAAGGTACCCCCTATCCTTTTGCTCCATGAACACGACAAGAAGAGGCCGAAATTGGGTGGGATATCAACCACTACAACATCCATTACCATGTTTCTCATTGACATCTGGGAAATGTTTATGACAAGGTATTTTATGAGGCTGAGGCATCTAACTTTCCTAGAGATGAAAGAGAAGAGATCACGGTAAGGTTTTGTGACGTCAAGCCCAAGTTCATTCATCATTTCTTTAGGCATAAGATTGTGTGATGCTCCCGAGTCAAGCAAGCAGTTGTGAAGGATCTTGTCATGGATATTTAGGGATATGTAGAAGGGTGGAAAAGAGTCATCTAGATCTTCTACCATAGGTCCTATAGTCACAGTGGGCTTGTCATCTTGAAGGTTTACGTAATCAATAGTTGGAGGAGTCTTTGGTTGAAGGGACTTTAGGATAGCAGACTTGAATATGTCATTCTTCATAAGTTCAGTCAATGGCATAGGTATTTTCACCTTCTGAATTTCTAATTCGAAATTAAATGAGTATGATATTCTATCAGAAGGTTTTACCTCATTAGGAGGAGTTCTAAGGGAGACTTGTTCTTTGTCTTGGGGTTGCAATTGCTTCTACTGTTGTTTTGCAGGAGTGAAGGTATGCTTTGCAGGAGAAGCAGGTTTCTTGGCAACAACATCTTTCTTTTTTCCGGGAGCAACAAGCAATGGATTTGGAGTGACAGTCTTAGATCTTAAATTGTAACCTGATTGATCATCTATCTGATAAAAAGATTCTTCAATGCTTGCCTCATGAATCTGCTCGTCCATCTGGGCTTCCTCATAATCTATTTGTGTCAAGAAGGAGGAATCATTTTCATCCCCAAAGAAATTGATGTCGTCTTCTTCTTCAACTTCGTCATGAGATAGCTCATGTTCTTCTTCTAGAATTGCATTTTGGAAGGGGGCCCTGATCCTTTGGTCATCAGCTACATTCTTGTCTCTTTGAAGGATCTAGACCTGCTGGTTGTTCCTTCTATAAGGGAATGCATTGGAATTCCTGGGAGCATAAGCATTAGGCTCTTTACTTCTTGTTGGTTGTTGACTCTGAATTTTCAGTTTTGAAATGTTTGAGGTCAAGCTATCCAACATCTTGGCCATCTTTTCCATTTTGGTATTTGAAGAAGAAGGAGGATCAATAGATGACTTCTTTCTCTCAAATTTTCCTTTAAGTTTTTGAGATGCCATAATATTAGATTCGACCTCAAGAGAAACATCTTGCATTAAAGCGAGTGTGGTTGACCTTCTTTCTATAAGGATTAAGAAAAATTCTGGATCAAAGGCAGAAGAGTAAGTGATCTTTGTTGATGCATCAGTTGGCTTGATCTCTGTAGGAATCTTGCCAAACATATTATTAAATATTTTGGTGAAGTCTGAGAAAGACTCCCCATTTTCTATTCTTAGATTTCCGAATTCAGAAATATAATACAAGAGATCTCTTCTTTCTCCCCAATGTTTCAAAAACACCTCATCTAACTGCTCAATGCCTGCCACTGAATTTGCTAGAAGTTCTTTGAACCACTTCCTGGCTTGGCCATCCAAGATCTACACAAAAATTTTGGTCCAAACATCTTCCTCTGAAATGTTAATGTTCTCAGCATAAGCATAGAAAGCTTCTATATGTTCCTCAGCAGTATAATCCCCATATCCAGTAAACTTCAGCATATATTTCTGATAATCTCCTGTCGGCATGGCTGATAAGTGATTGGGAAACATAAGAGGGGCATACCTATTGGCTAAGATTTGTTCCATTTTTTTCAAAGGGGAAACCATGGAAATCTTGGGGGTTGATGCAGAGGAAGAAGTTTCTACAGATTATGGATGAGATGGAATAAGTGATACTATGGACAATGGTGGTCTTACTTCACTGAGGAATGAAGGAGAAGCACTAGTAGGATGACTACCCTGGAAAGTGCTTCCTGAATAAGGTGGAAGGTAAGAAGCTCTGTAAAATTGACCGAGCAGTAAGGCCAAGTTTTCTTCACCCTTAGAGGAAATATCTTGTAAAATATCTTCAAGAATGGGTAGACTGGTATGAGTATGGGAAAAACCCTCTATAGGCTTAGTTGGTGAAGAATTCAAAGAAGAGGAAGCGTCCTCTTCATGGAGGGATTGTACAATTTCTTCTCTTAAGTTGGATATAGTAACATGCTCAGAAATAGAATCTATAACATCAGAGGAAATTGAAGGCTCATCACCCTTCAAGCTTTCTGACACAATCTCATTTTTCTGAGAACTAGAAGTTTCAGTAGAAGGGGATTCAACAAGATGTTCTCTAGATACAAAAGAAGAAGAAGTGTTTCTTGAAATACCTGGTTTAGATGCTGTTGCAGATCTGGAAGTTTGTCTTTGCAATGCTTTTCCACTTCTGATGATCTTCTCAGGATCTAGAACTGGTGTTTCCAATGGTCTTTCTTGGTTTTCCTTGGTATTAGCCCTTCTCGGAGCCACTTCATTCCAATGGAGTCGCCAGATAGATGGTTACAATGAAAAATGTGTCCAAACTTTGTCTATCATCAAAGTTGGATCTTGTCATCTCCCAAGGAAGCTGAGCTTCAGTCTCCTCTCCCTAGCAACGACACCAATTTGTTATCACTCTAGGAAACTCTCCTAGGTTGTAGCCCAGAGATTCCTGGTAACTTAACCTTTTTGCAACTATTTTATCAATAATTGGTGTGGGTTTGGATCAAGATGAATATCTTAAATAGTTGGATTGTATCTTCAAGACAGTCTAGCTATATTCGTGAAACACAAGGCCTTCAAGATCTATTATCAGATAGGTTTGTAAATCAAATGGATAAGAAAACCAATCAATTAACCAGAACATACATAGGCAATATATATGATGGGTCAAAAAACTAGCAAAGGATGCTTATGATTCTTTCTTAACAGTCAAAAGTAAGATGACAGTTACCATGGGACCATTAAACATAGACAAAAGAATGATTTCAACTCATAAGCATAGACAAAGATAAAAGAGAGTCTGAGAATAAAAATGAAATAAGCTTGTAGGCTTAATATATTAAAGAAAGTGTCTTTTTACAATAATAGTAGATTATATAACTAAAAATTGAACCCTTTTTTCATCAAATGTTTTGGGCTTTATATCCCTTTACAAGCAGTTTCAAGATCCTAGATTACTGGATTGAATTTTGCCAAAAATAGAAAATCAATAACTAGCCCAAGAAAGTAGCTAAAGATCCTATAAACTAGGTCAATTCAAATTCTCAAATG
Source organism: Picea engelmannii (assembly GCA_009831015.1). NCBI lineage: Eukaryota > Viridiplantae > Streptophyta > Pinopsida > Pinales > Pinaceae > Picea > Picea engelmannii. The sequence continues at coordinate 457,144 of ML777633.1, forward strand.
ATCTTTATGTTCTTTATATTCTTTGGTAGGTGTAGTGAGCCTTCCGAGGCTATTGGATCTCATGTGATATGGGAGGAGTTGAACATGACACCTGTTGACAGTCAAACAACCTTATATCCTTGAAACTAGCTAACCGTTTTTACCTTTATATCTTATAGAGCACCTCCAAAACCAAAACAGACTCTTGATAAGGATGTCATTAATTATCTTCCATCAATTGGAACCATTTCTAAGGATTTTGGACAAGGAAAACTTGGACCTGTGCAAAAACATTAACTTTCTGCCTTATCAACGCTCTTGGTAGCTAGAGTAGATAGAATTCGAACCAATTAGCTACCGAAAGCTCTACTTTCGGTGGCTAATGAACAATCGATATGTTAGCCTAAGTCATCGAAACCTGATATTATCAAAATTTCAAAAATACCCTTGTCTTAGCTCAAAAACGCCTTAGGATAGATCTTTTTAGGCTTCTTCATCTTGCTAAAAAATTGTAGGGTTATTGGTTGCCTCTGGTTCATTGCACTGAACTTCCACCTCTTCCTGGGTCTCAAGAGAAGCATGTTTCTGAGCCTAGTGTTTTGAAGACATAGCTTGTTTCCTCAAAGCCCTGACCTTTTTCTTCAAGCCCTAAGCTACTCTCCATAAGTTATTGTAGTCTTTTACAATCTTGTCTTTCTTTTTCTTCTCCTTTATGCTTTCATGGGCTAATATTTCCAAGGATGAGTTGCTTTCTGCAAAGTTCTTTGACAGAGTTTCATACATGGTTTTTATTACCCTTTCTAGAACTTCTTTCTCGACTAATTTCCTCTTAATCTTTTTTATTTCCTTTGATTTAATCTGCTTCACTCGTTTGCTAGATGAGGCATCTGCAATTTCTAGTTCTTGTTCTTCTTTAGGTGTAGGTGATGGAAGGTCCTCATAACTTGTTGTGTATATATCCACAAAAACAGAATTTTCACACCTTGTGGTAACTGAATCCTCGTGCCCTGTTTGAATCTAGTGCTCTTCATCCTCCAAGTCTGTTTAAGGAAGATTAAGAATGTTTTTGTTCACTGTGGATTCTTTGGCATTTTCTTTTTCACTGTTGAAATTTGATTTCTTCTTAGTTTTGTCAAGATTAGAGGAAGGAGAGGGTTGATTAATTGGGGCTGGAGAGATAGCTATCCTCCTCCTCTTTCCACTTATGGGAGTGGAAAACTTCTTGGAATGAGGACTCTTTTTGTCTTATGGCTGAACCTCAGTCTAGAAATCATTCCAGAACAAGAAGTAATTCCACTCTTTTCCTCTTCTTTGCAACAGCTCTCAAACCAAAAGTTTGAACATACTATGGTGGGATAATCTACCTGCAACTTGATTAGGCTTGGCCTATACTTGATGAGCCATTTTGGATAAACACCTGTGGAGAAAATAGGGCATATTGAGTGGGTTTATACCATTCAAATGATTCATAAGTTTAAAATGGTAAATCATCACTCTGTTGTATCGCCCTTCACAAGTTACATAAACCATTATGGCTTTTAATAATTGTTGCCATTTCTCTTCAAGGAAAGACACAAGAATGTCTTTCTACCATATCAAACCCCTATGTTTTGGTTTCAAATAAGTCTTGAATTCAACATTCTTAGTGACAGTAGTTTTAAACCATTTCTCTCTGGTCATGGGAAGCTCTGTCACTTCAGCTATGAGGGCTTCATCTATCTCAAATTCATCCTAGCCTATGATTGCTTTCTTTCCATCAAAATTGAGGGCAAAGGCCTCTGCCACCTGCTGATGAGAACTCTGTAATTTTTTGCAAAAATTATAACACCCTACATCCTTGAACATTTGACATACCTCCGGGTGTGATTCCAGGTAGCTGATATTGTTGAGCTCTTTCCTTAGGGTTGACGTTCCTTTCTTCATTTTCCACAATGTTTCCACACACCTATGATCAAAGGAGCAGATTCCAGGGGAGAGTTACACAGCATAGAGTTAGCGAAAGTCGGCTTGGCTGTGATAGAAATGAGAAAACTGGGACGAGCTTTAGAACGTGGCACTGATTACAGGGGATGCGGAAGAACGGTTGGTGATTTGAAGTAGTCATGGTCGATAACTGTAATAATGGAAGGTGCGTAATCATATGTCTTAATGATCTGAAAAGATTCGCTTATATCACACAGAGATCAACTTCTGATCGTGAACGGTTCATTCTCTTGTCTTTTCGGTGGCTTATTGCAATCATAAAACGTCGAACCCGATGGTTGAAATGTGTGATAGGACGTGCTGACTCTTTCCCTTCTTCTGCAATTTCGGTGGATAAAATAGCCCTGGATTCCTTTATTTAAGCTACCGAAAGCCAAGGATTTTGGTGGCTAATGAACAATCGAAATGTTCGCCTAAGCCACCGAAACCTGAGATTTGAATTAGATCAAATAAAAACTAAACAATGTTTATTTAAACTTTATTACATGCGTAAAGCTTTGAGAAATGAGCTTTAAAAAATTTAAAAAGTACCTTTTAAAAGACATCCTATCACCTAAAATAAAAAATCTCACTTGATTTATTTGAGGAGATAACAGGGAAAGTCTTCATAGTACCTGGAATTGACGTTGGCCAGACTCACTCGGGCTCCTTGGAGGGTATACCCGCAATTATGTGTGGGAGATTGCACTAGGGTGTAAGTATGTTAAGCAGGTCATCAACGTAACTTTTCCACCCGCTCTATCCTAGCCCCTTCTTGTCTTGACTTTACAACGTTGGATTTCATCACCAACTAGTGACTTCGAAATAAGAAGGTTTGTTTGCTTGGCTTGATTCCTAGATTTTATTAGCGAGTGTTGGTTGTTTTCATAGTTGAACATAGATTTTTTGCATAAAATATTTGGCTCGACCAACATCGACCCTCCACGCCGTTCGTGTAGGGTCTAGGGACTTTCTCCCAAAAATATGGAGGATTACCTCCCTCTACCCCCTTAGTCACTGGAGGGCCCTCCTCAACAGAGCGAGGTCCAAGATAATGTAACCTCCCAAGAGGAAGGTTTCACCTCTTTAGAAAGTTTCCGAATTGTTTTTTATTTTCTAGAGGCTTTCTGCATTCCTCCTGGATACGAGAGACGTATTCTCCACCTGAATTCATCTGGAGAACTTGTTGTTGACACTTCTGGAATACTGATCGGACCCCATTCAGGCCCTAGAATTGGGGATCCTCTTTGGACTATTGACATATTTAGAAGTCTGCCTCGCACGGTGCGAAACCTTTACGACTCAGGGGAAGGTGTTGATATGCCTGTTGTAACAAAAATACCCGCAATGTCTGCTACTTACACGGTGCTACCAAACCACTTTTCTGGTGAAACCATCCATATCACCCTCATTCTAGACATGGTCTATTGGTCCTAGCTCGACTTTTTCTCTCCAGATGTCCCATTCTACTATGGTCCCACATCTTACTACTATTCCTACTAGGGATGTGGTGGTTAGCCAAGCTCCCATTGGTACACCACTCTAGTCTAGACCTATTGTGTCACTTCCTCCTGGGTATCACACTTTGAATCCTTCCACTTCTATCCCTACCTAGGTCCCATCTGGATTTTCTGGACTTTTTGTTCCACCTGGGTACAATGTTGCTGCCGATTTTATTCTTACCCCTTCCTAGGTCCTCTTAGGAGGGTCTTATCCACCCTTTTCCGGGGGATCTAGACCTAGTGGCTCCAATCCAATTGGAAGCACTCATCCTTCATTCATTTCTAGTTACCAAATTCCCATTGGAGGGAAATCTAACATCGGGGGGTATCCTCCACTTGGAGGACAACCTCAAGTTGGAATCTATAACCCACTATATGGACAAAACACATATGGATCACTAGCCCACCTTTGGAATCTCCTTGCCCAAGGAAATCCACAATCATCTGGGGGGAAATAGCCTCAAAGAAACCCTTTTATACCCCCTCGCACGGGCTAGCCATATCCGGGTTCTTTTGGTTCCACTTAGGGTCCACACGTTTAGTCTAGTGTCCCTTTTCAAGGGAACATTTCCAACCAACCCAACCCTATGGGTTACATGCCTCCACATCATCGGTCGAATCAGTTAAGACACTCCACATACATGAAAATAGCTTATGGTCCTACTGGTATACTGACAGGACTTCCTCCCCAAAGTCAACAGTACCCTCAAGTGAATAGACAACTTCCTTTTATCACCACTTTGGATCTACCCGATTTGTTTAGGATCTTGAATGATCCTATCTTACATTCCCCCCATTGGCCCATCATACCCGCCAAGTTACCATCCGACATTCCTAAATTTGATGGTAAACTGGGAGAAGACCCAAACAACCATGTCATAACTTTTCACCTTTGTTGCTTGTCCAACTCTTTGATGGACGACTCCATTCAGTTACGTCTCTTTCAATGAACTCTCATGGGTTCAGCTGCAAAGTGGTATATATAATTACCATGAGGTTGCTTTAATGACTTCAACACCCTTTCCATGGATTTTTTCACACATTACCAATTTCCTATCCGCTATAAGACAGAAACTGATATATTGAGTTCCTTTAAGAAATCTTCTACCACTCATATTTCCGATCACATCCATGAGTGGAGACGAAGACGACGTTTGATTAAACTCGAACTTCCTGATCAGTTATTGGCTGAATGGTTCACTAAATCATTCGTGAATGAAATCTCCAATGATATTTCCATGGGTGACATTGTGACTAAAGAGTAGGCAATTAGTCATGCTCAGTACCTACATCTCGTTTATTCACAAACATACACTCTTTACAACTTTCTCCCTAATGGTCCTCCCCCTTCTACCACTGCTACCTCAACAACCCTAGCAGCTTCTCATGTTGTTGATGGTGTGATTGGAACCTTCCATGTTGATGCTAAATCCACGTCAGCCACTCCACCAATCCCAAATCTCATGCCTCTAATGTTCAAAGTGCTCTGAATCATGCTCCTTCCACCGACAAAACTTCTGAGGTTAACTATGCTCAATCCACCCCTGGTGGAAAAAATAAGTCTAAAACAGGAAAGGGTAAGAATAAGGAGGACAGAAATAATAATCCTCAATCTGACAAACCCAAGACCCAGTCTGCTGATGATAAGTATAAGTGTAAACCTCAATATCCTTGCCTTATCTATGGTGATGATCACTACACGAAAGACTATCCAAGACACACTGAGGTCACTAAGTTCCTTCAAGGGACTGGAAAAACTCATACACTTGTTTTTTTGTCACAACCTTTCCCTTCTCAACAACAAGCTCAATTGGTCATGCATGACCAACCCTCTCCTTCCACCACTTCATATGTCCTTATGTGTACTGGTAATTCTACCAAGAACGACGTTGCCATTACCACTCGAGCCAAAGATTATTCTCCTTCAAAGGAGAAAGATGACGATTTACCAACTTCATTGGTTCAACCATCTCTTTAAACTTCACCTCCCAACGGTCCTCTTCATCTCAAACGACTGGGTCCCGATACAGTTCTCTGCCCTCCTCCAAAGGGCATTGTTCAAAAGTATGCCTTCAATCCTCATGCGTGTGATGCTCAAAACTACAGTATTGTAGAAGATCTTGTGCAAGCACCCTCTATGATGTCATCTCTCAAAGTATTTCAAAGTTGTCTCACTCAACGAAAGACACTATTAAAGGCCATAAGTGGAATTGATCCCACAGATACAAATTTAATAATCTTTGACTTGGAATATCACATTCCAAGGCTACCTCCTCAGTTAGCATTTCAGATTCAATTTTTTCTCAAGAACAAGAACATATGTAGAACCGTTATTGATGAGAATGACTTGACACGCATCGTGTCTGTTTCTTGTTGGAAATCCATTGACTCTCCCCCCTCACCGAATCACACAATACACTTAAGGATTTCAATGGTTCTGGTTTTAAACCCTACGGTGTTCTTCCCTCGTTGTATATTACGTTGGAAGGAAAATTGGTCAACGTAGAGGTCAAGGTCTTTGATGCGCCTCTTGACTATAACCTCTTACTTGGACATAGTTGGATTGATTCCATGCGTTCCTTCATGTCAACCCTTTTTTGTGTACTATGTTTCCCACATCAAGGAAAATTTGTTGCGATTGACCAACTAGCCTTTTTCAACTCTGATTCTCATACTAGAAATGTGCCATTTATCTCGAAGACACCTCCTGGGTACGCGAATGTGGGTGTGGGTCTCCTGAAAGATTCCACTCTAATGGGTACCTTCCCAATACCACCACCTGATGTTCCACCTCCTTTTGTCACCTCGATCAACATCATTTCCACCTTCGTTCGTGAAACCCCTGCATCTTATGACCCGTGGATAGTACCTGATCCTGGTGATTATATTCTCTATGGCGAACAAATGCCTTTAAGTCTATTTGAATCTACTTATCAAGCCATTCAATGGGAAACCCCTTCTACCTCTCTTAGTGATTCATCTCCCGATCCATTTCACGTCATCTTTCCTATGGATGAGATGATCATGTCGGTTATGTATATGGAAGACACCCTGTGGGACGATGGACATCATCGTTCCATTCTCTTCTTGGAGAAACACACCATAGAGAGTTACCAATGGATTTTGAGTCCATCGACCGTTGTTGTCATTTCCTCTATTCCCGAGTCAACACACGATGTGATTTATGAAGGGAACTTGAGTAATATTTCACCCATTGTTCCTCTTGACATATCTATTGAACCTGGAGTTGTCGAAAATGTTCACATTGGAGCCGCATGTTCCGATGATGAAGTCATCACTTATAAAGTTATTTTCAAGAATTTTGTGACGTTTTCACTTGAAGCTATGAAGAGATGTTGGGTATTGACCCCGATATTGTTGTGCATGAAATTAAGACCTACCTCGAAGCTAAACTCCTTCGGCAGAGACTTTGCCTGGTCCACCATCCTAAAGCCACCACTATCAAGCTCGAAGTCAAAAAACTTCTTAAAGATGGATTTATCTATCTTGTGGATTTAATCGATTGGGTATCCAATCTAGTTCTGGTCAATAAAAAACAAGGCACGATCCGTTTATGTGTCGATCATATGGATATTAATAAAGCTTGTCCTAAGGAAAATTATCCAACCCCCTTCGTTGACTAGATCATCGACGATTGCATCGGGAGTGAAATCTTCTCTTTAATGGACAGTTTCTCCGGCTATAATCATATTAATATTTTTCCCGCGGATCAACATAAGACCACTTTCATCTATCCTTGGGGTACCTTTGCCTACCGAAAACTACCTTTCAGTTTAAAGAACGTTGGCGCAACTTTTCAACGCGCTATGTCTTATGCTTTTCACGATATCAAGCAAATTGTACAACCGTATCTCGATGATCTACTGGCCCATTCCATGTGCTTCCAAGATCACCTACCCCATCTTCGAGCCATTTTCATTCGTTGTCGTTACTATCGTATACGTTTAAACCCACACAAATGTGTTTTTTGTGTGGAGTCCGACTGAATTCTGGGTTTTATTTTGTCACTTCACGAAATTAGGGTGGAACCTTTGAAGGTTTAGGCTATCCTTAAGCTACCTCCTCCTTCTACACTTCGCCAACTCCAAATTTTGCAAGGGAAAGCAAAATTTTTGCGTCAATTCATCCCCAATTACGCTAAGTTAACGTTAGGATTTACTCGACTATTGACAAAGGGTTACGAGTTCATATGGGACGAAACTGACAACAAAGCCTTCGAAGCTTTGAAACTTTCCCTAACCTGTACACCACTGCTATGTGATATTCCCTCCACTGAGACAGAAAACATGGCAGAGGATTCCTTGCCTGATGTATTTCTTACCTAAATATCCCCACTCAAATCCCTTAGGTAGAACTAAGTCAGGGTCGCCTCTAAAATCCAACCCGACAAATGCATAATCATCCACCATCAAAAGTTTAGGCCTCAACCAGTCAAAAAATACATCATTATACTTCACGATAGGGCTCGCCACATGCCTGGCCATGAGGTCGCACCACCTCTTCATCCTTGGTCTAAAGGAGCCGGTGTGCCCCACTCTACCTGTAAACATAAATGGGGGGCCCTCTCTAATAAGAAAGACACTAAGATAGACTCGTATCCAAATTGTTCCAGTTCCCCTCTCTTGCATTTTGTCAGTTGTGTCTTCATGCTATGAAGAACTTCGTCACTCTAGTTAAAAACTTGAGGCTCCATGCACTCTACTACATATTGAAAATATATTTGGAGTGTCATGTGAGGAGATGCACTCCCCACCATATGTGCAATGGTAAAAAGAATAATCTGGAGGGGTAAATCCCGAACACCCTTGATGGAAACTTTGCCCTTTCATCTCTCTACCTCAGGATCAGAGTATCGACAGAGATACTCACTCATTGGTAGACCACCACCTCTTCCCCCTGTCAAGGTCACATGAGATCCATGATGAGATAATCCCATCAATAAATAGATATCTTCGAAATCTAAGGACAGTACGTGGGCACCCACATGAAACACGTGCTGGTCCACATCCCACACGTGGACTAGATACTCCATAAACCTCAGTTGGGCCCTCATGCCCTGGATTTTAAAGAATTTCAGTAAACCACACGGACAGAGAGCATTTACAGTGCCTGGGTCATTCAAAGAAATGAAATCATCATCTTCGTGTTCCCTCTCCCTCCACTCCAGCATTTTGATGATCAAAAACCTGTATTGGGACAATAAAAGGGAGTTATCATCCTCATTTGTTGCTTTGAAATTTTGTATTGGCTAAACGCATATGAAGAAAATTTGATTGTCATTCGCCGCAGGTGGAGTATTACACATAGTGTGGGGTTTCCGCAGGTGAACCACAGGCCACCTACAGAAACCTATGGTTTTCGCAGGTCCCGATATACCTCACCTGTGGCAGCCCTAGCGCACACCTACTGGCCTAAAACTCAACTCAAAAATCAATTTTCCACCAATAAAAATGAAATTTAATCCATTGAAAAGAAAGAGGAAAAAGAGACTACCGTTTTAGTGGATTTCGTTCATTGAATGGTCACCCGTACCTCCCACAATCGACAACTGAAGTCTGAGGTAAAAATAGGGTTTCTAGGCAAGTTTTGGGCAAAATACAAATGAAATAGTAAAAAAGAGATTTTACCAATATTTATTTCATTTTTTACTTTTTCTATTAATATTTCATATTATTTTATGCATTTTCTCCAAAACCTAAAGGTCTAATGGTCTCGTGAGTTTTTTTTTTCTCGCAGATGGAAGAACTAGGATCCTGAACAATGAAATACATATATTTTTCTTGATTTGTTTTTCTGTTTGTCACATGTACAAGTACTTTTTAAGGTTTTTCAGAAAAACCTCGAGCCTAGTCTTTGTTCGTTCTCGTGCTTGAAAATCCATGAGAATGAAAACGAGTATACTTTTGTCATCTTTTCATACTCGTCATGGTAACACGAAAATAACGGAACACATGGAGTATCCTTTAAGCTCTTTTCACGCTCCATAAAAATGAAAAGATTGTCGAGTGACCTTGTTCTTTTCATGCTCGTAAAAGTATTTGAAGAAAAAAATTGATGGACGATAGTTTATCACTTTTTCGGTCTCATCTAACTACTTTACAAAAAAGGAATTGAGAGAGTTCTCTTTAAGTGTTTTTCAGACTCTCTAAACACAAAAAACCCCGAGTTTTCTATCTTTGGACTCATTAAACAAGCATCGAAAGACCCATATGGGACCGAACCACTCCATCTTAGGGTTCGTTAAACATACTTCGAGGGAATCGTTTGAAGGATGATCTTACATCAACAAGCATATGCTATCCTCCTCAAGCTTGTGTAAAAATAAAGAGGTACTTGCCAGAAATGGTGGGGGAAAATTTGGGAAAGAAATATGTCTCTATATTTTTGTTATTGACAGTAATAGTTGCTCTTGAACATGACACCTCCTTTCGTCATTGAACCTGGGTTGGGAAATTCATTTTTCTCTCGTCTGACCTTCTGCAAGTTCATATCTTGGGTCATATTTGACTCAATGCTGCCAAGACCATTGTCGTGTCATTCATATGTTCAAGAGAAGTCCAATCTTACACAAGCCTTCTATCGAGTCAGCCATCTCCAGTTATCAATTATTACCATGTCAACCTTCCCTATGTCAGTTTCAAATCATTTTCATACTTTGATCTACCCTAAATCTGTTACTTATTTCGCGTCATTGATGGGGTATACATCAAGGCCCTTTTGTGATGAGTCTTTTCCTGTCAACTTCAACTCATCATTCGGGAATAAGACTTAGAAATCATTTAGTACCTTAGAGCCTACATTCCTCAATGGTAGGTTTCTTCACTTTTGACAGTGGATTCACATCATTGGTCCCTGATCAAGAGATTATATCGATTATTCAACTTCAGATCATTTATTTGCATTCGATGGATTTTACTAAGGTACCTTGGGATTCATTGACATCAATGGTGATTTCCCTCGCACTTGTTAACAGTTTTCATTAATGACTGGTAATCAAGTGGTTTCTACCATGTTCGACTTTAGCACCTATAATCGCATGGCTAGACTCGTACTTACAGACGCAGGGATTGAATACCCTATATATCATCATTTTGGTCCAGGTTGCGATGGAATATTTATGATTTGTATTGACACATAGATCCACTTTGTATGTCTCGTAGCTATGTCTGAATTTGAGTTTTCTAGATCATAGATCCATAGTGTATTCCTAGTGGCTATGTAGAATCTTGGTGACATGGATCCATAGTGTATGTTTGGTGGCCATGACTGACATTTATGGTTTAAATCACTTGTAGTCTGAGCATGGGAATTCCTACCTCAGAAATGGTATAATATTACGCAGATGCTTGGTTGTTTTTAGGTTCTCGATTGGTGTGCTCTTTGTTTCTGACACACACACACACACACATTCTACAAAGTATTTCGACTGTCACAGATTCCAACCTCATACTTTGGGGGGCATTATGTTACACATTATTTTGGTTACCTTGATGATGTGTCTACAAGCATGTATTCAACCTCTCAAAAGGATATTTACCATGTGAAAAGTAACTGGTTTCCTTCTCTACAAGGCTTGTTTTTAGAAATATGTCACAAGCTAGTAGTATTATATAGTGTGGAAATGTTGATTTCCACAGGCTGCTCTAAACCTAGCCTGCGGGGTTTCTGCATGTTGTTATATAGACAGGGTGCAACGACGTTCTAAAACTGAGAAAAAGGAAGAAGTTCACGAAATTTCTAGAAGGAATCTTCTAGAATATGAGGTGGAATCCATGTGGTTGAGATCTTACCCACCTTTCTGATTTGGTGGGATCATCTTGATCTTTAACCATCTCTCTTTCTCCTATATAATGATGGATTTCTCATGGAAAAGGTTAAGCATTAAGCAAGCAAGAGAAAGTAAGGAATGATTAAGGTTGAATAGGTTGTGAATTGTGTGAGGTACTCTACATCAGATGCTTAAAGGCTTCATCTCAACTTATCAAGTTATTTTGGATCATCTTCATAGAAGCTTGGAGCAAATGTCTATGTCAAGAGAAAGGGTCACCGAAAGGGAACTTAGCGACATCAAGGTTGTTTGGTTGTATCTTCCACTTTCTCTTAATATAATATAGTGGCATGTTTATTTCCTATAAAATCACTCTCATTTTATTACATGATTCCTTGATCACATGTATAAGTCTTCATTGAATATATTATTTTTGCTTTCACTTTGGTTGGTTTGTGTTCCATTGCAGGATCAATAGCACAAGAGCACTGGAGTGAAGCAGATACAACAAATACATAAGGAATAAATATTCAAAGGTATGTTACTCATCCTTTCTTTGACAATAGATTCAATGGTTGGAGCTTAGGGAAAGTGCCATGTCTTGTCTTGTTTTGTTCTAGATCTAGGTGGATCTAGAGAGATCTGTTTATGTCCGCATTACTGATACATACAATAACAAACACCAATCAAGTTTTCAACTTCCTCAGTCGAACTCCAATTGCAACACTAACCACGATGCTCAACTCTTGCAAGCATGAGAGCTTAGGTTCATCCCATTTATATTGCAGTGATCCTAAATTTTCTTTCGCATATCAAACACTAGGTGCAAACACACTAGTTACAGACTTTCATCTCTTGGATGGGATGTTATTCCATATGGGCCATATATGTGTTCCTTCAAGTGAGAATGCGAAGTTGATTTTGGAAGCTCATTACAACTGGGTGGAAGGACACTTTGGCATAGAGAAAATAGTGGCGGTACTACAAAATTATTTCTATTGGTCGAAGCTTCAATAAGATTTCAACAAGTATATTATATCATGCATTGTTTGTGCCATCACCAAACCCACCATTAAGAAAAAAAAAATGGATATACACCCCTCTTCCTACTCCTAATAGATCTTGGGAGTCCATATCGATGGATTACATGTCTGATCTACCTTCAAGCAAGCATGGTAAGAACTATGTCTTTGAGGTCATTGATCGATTCTCTAAGATGACAATTTTGACACCTTGAAAGAAGAGTATCATAGTTGAGGCAACTGCTAAGCTCTTCTTTGAACATGTTTGGGTTCATTTCAGGATACCATAGACTATTATTTCATAGCATTATATAAGGTTTTTGAGTACATTCTGATCTATTCTATATTCATTGATGGACACCAAGCTCACCAAATCAACTACCTTCCATTCCCAAACCGATGGACAAACATAGGTAGTCAACATGATGATTGTGCATATCATGAGAATGTATGAATCCAAACATCTCTGCACATGGGATGAGATCCTTCCTTATGTTCAACATAGCTACAATTGAACCCTTCATAAGTCTACTAGCCACAACCCTTTTCATATGTGCTTGGGGTTCCATCCATTGGCCCCAATTGACATATCTCTATGCATTGCAATCACACAAGAATAATTTTACCATACTAAAATTGAGGCTAATAAGGTAGCCAGATTTTTTGAGTAGATTCAACACATCCACCAACAAGTCCATGATATCTTGCAAAAATCCAATTCCAGGTAAAAGAAACAACATGACCAACATCGAGTTCTATGCAAGTTCCAGGTTGGCGATAAGGTCTAGTTACATTTGTAGAAAGAGCGTCTTGCAAGACTCCATCACAAGGTTCGCCCATTCTATATGGGCCTTACACCATCACCAAGGTTGTAGGTGAGAATGCTTGTGAATTGAGTATTTTCCCATTTCTTGGTTTGCATCCAATCTTTAATGTGGAGCTCCTTTGCCCATGTTTTCCACCTCTACTAGACACCTCATAGGTAGTTGAACATTTGGCCCCTACAAAAATCAACCCTGATTTCCTTGACTAGGATAAACTTGATAAAATCATGGATACACAAACGGAATTCACCCACCAAAAAAACGTATAGCTTTATCGGGTCGTCAAACTAGGGAAACTTCCTCACCAATGCAAGTGGCTCACTAGGAGCCAAATTTAGCAGAAGTTTCCCTGTCTAATGAGGGAAAACTATGAAATGGAAAACATTACTTCCTAAGGTGATATGCCTGATCTACGTGGATATCGGTGGCCTTCCACCTCTTCCACTCACTCGATGGCTCTATATATTCTTTGCATTTTTTCTATAGTTTTTCAGGTCCCAAACTTATAGGGTTGTTTTGAGGCCCTAAACAATGTTTTTTGGACATTTGGGAGGCTCGGGATTGTCATCATGTGCTCTAGTCCCAACTAAAAGATGTATTCCTAGTATATTTATTTCCAATGAGCTATTGTATGCCCCAAATGGAGATCGTATGAAAAATTTGCACCCCCTGGATTGTCATTATATGGTTAGTTGATGCATCAACTAACCACCTCGAGGCCCGTAATACTTTTGGTGTTTCATCTTCTAGGGTTAGGGTTTTGATGTTTAGGGGTTTTTTCCCTCTATCCTTTAGGATTCATGATAAAAGACCATTTTTCAACCTCCTTGTAATCATCTTTTGCAAATGAGTATATTCGACATCTCTTTCTCTTCATAGATAAGTTACCACCATTATAGCCAATTTATGTTCTACAATATTCTGCTACTTTATTCAAAAATATAAATTTTATTTCACTGTATTTATATGTTATATGATATAGTTTTATTTGTATCTCATTCCATTCTCAATATAATATGGATCATGTCCACTCAAACCATTAAACATTTCATAAATTTACACACTATTCATCTCAAAAAGAATTCAAGCAACAAAAAAAAATCTTTCTATTTTATATCACCATTTTAAAAACCTTTCATTTTTGAAAAATATCATAACTCCATCCATTCCATTTTTTTTCTATAAGTAAAAAATAAAATAAATCATGAACATCCATCTCAAGAAATGTTAAGAATAAATCACTTTAAGAACAATTTACTTTCATAAATCATGCAACACAAGGAATAATTATTTGGCAAGTGTCCAGAGTAGAGGATGTGTGGTAGGCACCCTCTCAAGGATGGTATATAAAAGTAAAAAACGAATAAAAAATATCATAATTATTGTTGAGAGTGGGGATGTGTGGGAAGGATCCTAGATGATATAAAAAAGAAAATAGAAAATATTATAATCATCAAAATAGGTTTAGAAAAATGAAACAAACAATCGTGTTAATGATTTTTAAATATGAATTTAATATGTTTATATTTTAAAACAAGATTTTTAAACATGAATTTAATATTTTTATATTTTAAAATAATAGAAAAAAATCTATATAAAATGTTGTGTAACTATATAAAGGGAAATGAACCATCATTCCTATCTATGTACGTATCGATGCATCATGAGCTTAGATTAGTTGAGAGAATGCTAAGAACTATATGCAAAGAGATATTGAATAATGTCATATGAAATGGATGCATGTTTTGTTGGTAATGGATTTCTTGTAGGAGGCATGTATGCAGTTGTAAACTTAGCTAGATGGGTGAGCCTAGTGGTCTACCAATAAAGGTTTGTCAAAAGTTTGTCAAATGTTTGGGATTTTGTAAAAAATGTGCAATGATGAATTGGAGCTAACATCGAGTCTTCCAACCTAGTGCCATTATGAAATTGAAAACAACACAGTTACAATTTTGAAAATAAAGGTTTATTCCTTTTTTTTTTTGGTTAGCTTTTGGGGTGAATGATGGAATATGGGTTGTATACTATTATTCACTATCATTAAAAAAACATGGTTGGACTCTCCAAAATATTTCTAGGCATAATATGTTGTAAGAATTCAAAAAAACAAATAGTAAAGGAGATTGCAAAATAAATTCTTTGTGGTTGCACTTCAAACAAGATTAGATAAATCGGTTGGCATAAATTTTTTTGCAAAAGAGAGGTCTCAAGTTCAAAACTCGTGTCCTATAGTTTCGGTAACAAATAATCCTATTTGAAGAAGAATGATTATAATTTGAATATGTAACCTTTGAAATTTTATGCTCATCTCAAACTCTATCCTTTCGATTGGGGGTGAATATTATAGCTGACACACATTTTATCACAAAATGAAGAGATGTTTAAAACAGGATTTCGAAGATCCCATGTTTTCATTGCAAAGTTGGAGGGAAGGCTACAGGAAAATACTCCAACCAAACTCTATAATTGAAGTAAATGCAAAGATGTTAGATTGTATTCTAGGCCATAATATCTCAGTGATAGTGTCCATCTATGAGGATTTTTTCCTCCTAAGAATACACAAATGATATGGTTATGCCTCAAACTTTCAAAGAGATTGATATCCATGTAATTTAAAGGTATCATTTTGAATATTAACGCATTGATAATAGGTTGTTCAAAAATTTTATCTCACTGATTCTGAGAAGGAACTATGTAAGGAGAGGAATTATGAAAGAATAATCCTTATGCGATACTACCACCGCAAAATTGATATAATTGGCAAGGTTGGTATTAATTTAATGTTTAAATGTTTAAATGGAATTAATGATATGTGTTCACTCACATGTGCAATATTTGGAGAATAGAATATTGGCGAAAGGAATGGGAGAACCAATAGGATCCAATGAGCCTCAAGTCGATAACTTCAACACTCACACCCCAAGGTTCATGCTACAGATTTGTTTGAGAACTTTAGGTTCCAAAGAATGAAGAGAAAATATATAGATTTTTAAACGAGATAACGAAACACTTGTATGCACATGAATATAGAGTCAACAAGAATGAGAAAGACAACCAAGTAGGAGAGAAGACCCATAAGCACTATAAGATGAATCTAATACATCATCATAATCTATTTTTCAAAATACGAAAAAAACATGTAAGGTCAAAGAGACAAATAGAGGCTAGAAGGCCAAAAGTCACAAGAAATACTAGAAGTCATCTTATTTTGTATAATGGGGACTCTTCCTTCATGTATAAGGGATTTTATTGGACATTGTAAGTTGACTTCAAGTTAATGGAGTGATCCAGGTGGATCTCGGTGGTCATCCACCTTTTCTATTGAATCAAGATTTCAAGCATATGGTTTTGATAAACCATGATATTCACCCTTTTGATGGGGAATGGAATGTAATTCCATATTAATTTGTTAATTATATACATCATGTAATGATTTCCTAGTGGTCTTATGTACATGCTTACAACATAGCGTTAATGCACCACCCGAAAAGTCCCAGTATTTTACATGCCTATGGAAGTTTTGTTGGACACACCTACCACACTTAGAGCGGGGGTGAATGAGTGTGAGGCTCTTTTTCCCAAAACTTCCCTCTTGCACAAAAACTCATCAATTAGCATTCAACATTTATTCATTACCCATTGTTGTCATTTATAACCAGTTAGATGTGAGCACATATCAACAACATATATTAGCAATATATCATCAACAA